>JAEQBH010003899.1:1200000-1768434 GCA_016808115.1 Tetrastigma voinierianum | reverse complement strand
ACATGTCATCACCACATGAAAAAGAGCTTATTACAGCCCGTTTACTGGGTATTGCCAGAGCAAGAAAGGATGCAAGGACGCTCATTGGCACTCATGTTCAAGCAATGCCATTGTTCATATCTGTTCTCAGGAGTGGCACCTCTGTGGCAAAAGTTAATGTGGCTTCCACTCTTAGCGTTTTGTCTAAAAATGAAGATCTACGACTAAAGGTGCTTCTAGGGGGTTGCATTCCACCTTTACTTGCACTTTTAAGGTCTGAATCGACTGAAGCCAGGAAGGCTGCAGCAGAAGCTATATATGAAGTTTCTGGGTGGACTGTCAGATGATCGTGTGGGCATGAAAATATTTGTTACAGAAGGTGTAGTGCCCACCTTATGGGATCAACTAAAGAATAAGCAAGACAAAGTAGTGAGGGGTTGGTTACCAGCTCTATGAATCTATTGCATAAGAATGGGTATTGAAAGCTACACTTGAGGCTGGAGGAAAGTATGAGAGTTGTTCGTATGTCTCACTCGGATAATGCTGCACAATCCAATGCCGCTTCTCTCTTGGCATTCGATGTTGGCTTTCAGTGATAGCATTCCCAAAGTAATAGATTCTGAGCTATTAAGGCCCTGCTTCGACTCTGGGTCAGGAAAATGATATTTCTGTCCGTGCCAGTGCTGCCGATGCTTTGGAGGCTCTTTCTTCAAAGTCAACCAGAGCTAAGAAACTGTGGATGCTGACGGCGCCAGTTCTTATTGGGGCTATAGTTGCTCCATCTAAAGAGGCATGCAAGGAGTGCGGCCAAGAACTACAGGGGCATGCAACACGAGCTCTAGCAAACATTTGCGGTGGGATGTCTGCTTTAATAATGTATCTTGGAGAACTTTCCTAATCGCCGATTAGCTACCAGTTGCTGATATAATTGAGCACTTGCCTATTCTTCTAATGGTATTTGAGCAGCAGTCTGTTGAAGAAGAAATCATTGATGCAACTCAGATTGAAGATATCCTAGTAATGCTACTAAAACCCCGGATACAAGCTGGTTCAGAGTGTAGTTCTGAGGCTCTGGCTAGCCTGTATAGTAATAAATATCTCTCAAGATGGATCACTCATGCTGACAAAGAAAGTGCTCATTGCACTCATAACAATGGCTGTCACGACAATAGAGCATCTCATACTCTCTTTGACGCAACTTCTATGCTGTGATGGGTGGGGCTACAAAGCAATTAAAGGAGAGAAAGGAATTCAGCTACTCATATCATTACTAGGTTTAACAGTGAACAGCATCAAGAGAATGCTGTTCAGTTGCTGGGCAATCTTGACTGACCAAGTTGATGACAGCAAGTGGGCTATCACTGCTGCTGGTGGATCTTCCTCTGGTGCAGACAGCTACTAGAGATTGGGTCTCAGAAGGCAAGGGAAGATGCAGCTCATGTCCTGTGGAATTTGTGCTGTCACAGCGAAGACATACGAGCCTGTGTTGAGAGTGCAGGAGCTGTCCCAGCATTCTTATGGCTTCTAAAAAGTGGTGGACTGAAAGGACAAGAAGCCTCAGCTATGGCACTCACAAAGCTTGTTCGCACAGCTGATTCTGCCACCATTAACCAGTTATTAGCATTGCTCCTGGGAGATTCTCCAACCTCTAAGGTTCACATTATCAGAGTTTTGGGTCATGTACTGACAATGGCATCACAGGGAAGATCTGGTGAACAAGGGTTCCGCTGCTAATAAAGGGCTGAAATCTCTTGTCCAGGTTCTCAATTCCTCAAATGAAGAAACCCAAGAGTACGCAGCTTCTGTCTTGGCTGATATATTCAATACTAGGCAAGATATCTGTGATAGTCTTGCAACTGATGAGATTGTGCTCCCCTGCATGAAGCTTTTGACCAGTAAAACCCAAGTTGTTGCAACACAATCAGCTAGAGCCTTAAGTGCTCTCTCACGTCCAACCAACTCTAAGGCAACAAACAAGATGTCCTATATCGCAGAAGGAGATGTCAAGCCTCTAATAAAGTTGGCTAAGACTTCTTCCATTGATGCTGCTGAGACTGCAGTTGCTGCATTGCCAACTTTCTGGGTTGTCTGATCCCCAGATAGCTGCAGAAGCCCTTGAAGAAGATGTTGTTTCAGCTTTGACGAGGGTTTTGGGAGAAGGCAGTTCAGAAGGTAAGAAGAATGCATCACGTGCTCTTCACTATTGAAGCATTTTCCTGTAGGTGATGTTCTCACAGGAAATGCTCAGTGCCGTTTTGCTGTTCTTGCGCTTGTTGATTCATTAAATTCAATGGATTTGGATGGGACTGATGCTGCTGATGCTTTAGAAGTGGTCGCACTCTTGGCTAGGACAAAGCAGAGTGTGAACTTCACTTATCCTCCGTGGTCTGCCCTTGCTGAAGTTCCCTCAAGCTTAGAGTCTCTTGTGCGCTGCCTGGCTGAGGGACCTCCTCTGGTACAAGATAAGGCAATAGAAATTCTATCCAGGCTTTGTGGGGATCAACCAGCTGTTGTTGGTGATCTTTTGGTTGGACTATCAACATCTATTGGTTCACTAGCTAATAGAATAATGAATTCATCCAGTTTGGAAGTAAGAGTTGGAGGAGCTACCTTACTCATTTGTGCTGCAAAGGAACATAAACAGGCAGCAATGGATGCACTTGATGTTTCAGGTTATTTAAAACATCTTATATATGCTTTAGTCGATATCATGAAGCAGAATTCTAGTTGCTCCTCTCTGGAAATTGAAGTGAGTACTCCAAGAGGATTTATGGAAAGAACTGCATTTCAGGAAGGGATTGAGTTTGAGGTTCCTGACCCAGCCACTGTCTTGGGGAGCACTGTTGCCTTGTGGTTGCTATCAATAATTTCTTCATTTCATGCAAAGAGCAAAATCACTGTGATGGAAGCTGGTGGACTTGAGGCCCATCTGACAAGCTCAAGTTATACTTCCAATCCACAGGTATGGTCTTTTCTATCCTTATATGTAGGTAGACAAACAGCATATTTACTGTTCCTTAAAAACGAAGGGGGAGAAGGAAGACATTTCTTGTACACGAGAGCCATGATTTTGCTCAAAGCTGAACTCCATCCTCTTGAAGGTCCTACAATCATGCCTAAACTCCTGAAAGTAAACACCAGCAGAATCATTCTTCACACTTTACTTTCTTTTCTTTCCCAAAGAAACTCCCAAGCCACCCCCACGAAAACTTCAACCTTGGCTGCATCAGAGTGACTCCAAAGAGCACCAAATCAGTTGCCATAAACTTCCCACTATCCCACAATGAAGGAAGATATGGTTGATTGCTTCATCCTTATTCCTAGGTCTATAACTTGGACAAGTTCAACCAACCTAAGTTTCAATAGCTTAAGCAACCTAATTTGTAATTTGAATTTTGGCTTAAAGAAACAATTTCTTCAACTGTAAATTAAAATTTGGTTAAACTTGAGTTAGGCTTGAGAAACCCAAGCCTAGTTGAACCTAATTATATAAGATTTGGCTAGCTAAGACGTTAAGAGGAATGATACAGTGTTGAGGCTTGATACACACGTAAGAATTTTGTTATATTGTGTCACAGATAATTACTTTATCTTTTATTTGATTTTACTTTAAATGTTTGCTACTTCATGTGAGTTGAGAAATCATTATTTCTTCTAATTGTTTGATTGATTTGAGATGTATAACTTTCGCTTCTTAATTGAATTATTGGTTTGAATGTTTGGAAGCATTACTTAATCTTATGTGGAAGATAGTCTTTGTTTTGTTTTGTTTCTTTAGAACCTTGATTCATTTTTTACTGATTGTTATGGGTTGTAGCGCTATTGATCACGTTTATGCAAATGAATGTATCAAGAAGAAAGAACAGAAAAATGACATAGGAAAGGGACATCAAATCTCGCCAACATGAGAGTCCAGTCAATCAGAACATCTTTTGGTAGACTCTAGAACATGCTATCAAAAGTGACAGTTTTAGAAGAGTGCAATGTTATTTCTGTCTCACATGTAGGATATTCTGGGTTCCTGATGTTTTATTGAACTTTTTCTTCATCCAATCTTGTGCATCTTTGCATCTTTGGGTTCAAAAGGTGGATAATTTAGGTTTAGTAGCTAATACAAATGATACCTTACTGACAGGCTGAGTTGGAGGACACACAGGGTATTTGGATAAGTGCCTGCTCCTGGCTGTTTCGTTCCCAGGATGCAATGCTGTTCTTGGCCCCTGCAACCATGCGATTATACCATCACTTGCACTTTTTAATGAAATTCGATGAAGTAATTGACAGATTCTTTGCTGCCCAGGCAATGGCTAGTCTTGTTGGTGTACGGAAGTAGGTGTAATAAAACTTCATAATTTGCAAAATCAGGTGCAGTTTTCTGCTGACAATTTAATCGGTTACATAGAACTAGGGATATGCCAAACCTTGTTGCTCTATCTGAAGAGTTTTGTCTGGTTCGGAAACCTGATCACGTTGTTCTGGAAAATCTTTTTGAAATTGAAGACATAAGAGTTGGTTCCACAGCTCGCAAATCTATACCTCTATTAGTGGATCTTTTGAGACCAATTCCAGATAGGCCTGGTGCCCCTCCAATTGCTGTTCAACTTTTGACTCGTGTTGCAGATGGAAGTGATACAAACAAATTGATCATGGCTGAGGCTGGAGCATTGGATGCTCTAACCGGGCATTCTGTCTCTTTGAGCCCACAAGACTCTGTGTCTGGTGGCTGAACTATTGAGAATACTTATTTAGCAATCCTGATCTTACTGCTATAGTTGACTGTCTTTGAATCAACTAATAGCCAGGCTGCTGGGGTCAAGGAATGCTAGATTCAGTGCTGCTAGAGCTTTGCATGAGCTTTTTGATGCTGAGAACATCAGAGATTCTGAGTTAGCCAGGCAGGCAGTTCAGCCCTTGCCGACATGCCATTTCATACGTTGCATCAGAGAGTATAACAAGCTGCTCTTGCTGCCTTAACTAAGTTGACTCAGGGAATTCATCAAAAGCATTTTTATGACAGATGTGGAGGAACCTCTGAGAGGAGAGTCTTTTTACAAAATTTTATCATCTTCTACTTCATCCCTGAACCAAATGGCAAATGCTGCACAACTCTGTTTTTTGTTTTGTTTGATAATCCAAAAGTTCGAGCATTGGCCGTATGGCTGCTTGAATCCATAGAGCCCTTTATATTATTAGATGAAATCTGATAGCAGCTTAGCTGTAGAATCTGGTGCTTGTGCTTTTGAGATTACTTTGACCCATGAACAACTAGTGGAGCTTCAGCAGTTTATGATAGATCAGATCTCATGTTAGCTTCATTTCTGAATCAAACCATCAGCTATTGAGACTTGCATCTGTGCTCCTCACAAAGTTGGGGAATAAGAGATCTAACCCCCAAAGCTAGATATGGTCAAAGCTGGCATTATTGATAATTGTCTTGAGCTACTTCCTGTTGCACCCAGTTCCATATTATGCTCCTCAATTGCAGAACTGTTCCGGGCATCTTAACAAACAGCAGTGCAATTTCTAAAGGCCTAGCTGTTGCAAGAATTGTGAAACCCCTTTTTCTATGGTTTCAGTTTGGCCCAGATTTCAATTTGTGGGGACAGCACAGCAGTTTTGCAAGCTCTTTGTAAATATTTTAGAGAAAACCACAAAGCCCAGGCAACACTAAAACTTACTCCTAGCCAAGCCATTTTTTTCACTGATTTCATTTTTAGAGTCCCCATCCTGGCTAACCAGCAGCTAGGCACAGAATTTCACATCTCCATCTCTGGAGCAAGGAAACATCTTTTCAGCCAGGACACACAAAATGTGTTGTACCACTTGTTCAGCCATATGAATTAAATCATTGAACTTACAGCAACAGCTATCAAAGCATTGAGAACATCTCTATAAGCTGGGCCTAAGGTAGCTGGCAGATGTTGGGGTATTTTTGAGCTTGCAAAGCATCATTCAAGATGACCCACAGCCACCCTATACTTAGAACTAGCTGCACTGGTTCTCTCTAATGCCCCGGCGTTCCACGTTATATTACGCCAAGTTCCTCTTGTTGTTCTTGTGAAAATGTTGCACTCACCAACCGAGCACGGTTGTAGTCTTCGCTTCTGGATGCCTTATTGTTCATGAAATGAGTGGATGCATCAAATGTGCTGAACAGAGATGATCAGTTAAAATATTGATGCTTTGCTGAGCTTCTGAGATTCATCAGTGGAAGAGCCAGCTGGAAGATTACTTGAGGCTTATTTAACAGCCGTGGAGGGTAATGAGTATTTGTGTTCATAAGCACAGTAATAGCACCTTTATCACAGTATCTTGCTAGATCCACAAACCAGATCAATCTGGCAGGCTTCTTGGGTAGTTTTATTTCTTGGCAGACCCTCCCAGCATGAAGGACTGGCTAGAGCCAGTGATTCTGCATCGCGCATGTCGAAAGACTGATAAGTTTGCTTGAAGATCAACCAACTGAAGAAATGAAAATGGTAGTCACAATTTGTGCATTGCAGAACTTTGTGAGCAGTAGAACAAATAGGCGGGCAGTTACAGAATATAGGTATTTATTACTATTCAGGAATTACTACTTTCCTTAATCTAGATGTTGCTGCACAGGCTGCATTACTTCGATCAAATTTTTTTATTTCCAATCACACACTTCACAGTATAGTCAAATGAGCTCATCAGATCATTGAGACAGGTAAGTTTGAATGGAAACAATTCAACTATTTTTACCATGATCTGTATCAAATTCAAAACATTAAAATATCTCTGGCTTCATGAAGTATCCAAACAGATATTTTAGCACTCATAAGCTGTTAGCTTCTGTAGACAACATTAGTTTCTCTGACACCTTTCGTACCATAAACATTTAGTAAGAAGTGTTTTTCATAAGAGTAATATCTGGTCTTGTGTTAGTCAAATTGCTCAGATGTTTAGTTGCCATGATCAAGATTTGGGTTTTTAATATTTTCCGGCAAGTCATGCTACCTTGAAATGCAACATATACAATAAAGATATACTAGACATAATATAGATTAGATAATTATTAGAGAATGAAGGTCTGTTTTTTCCCCAAGAGAGGAATATAACGCTTGGTTTGAGCTACAAGGTAGGCGATGCCCAATTATTCTTCAAGTCAAGATCATATGATTTCTCCAAAAGAGATTCCAAGTTATATTACTTAGAACAAATTCAGAGCACTCTAGGAATTGTTGTTTGGGTCCATTGTTATTACAGACAAAGGTTTTTAATTTTTTCTGGAAGAGAGAGAGAGAGCATTGAATTTGGATGCATGGTTAATTCAAGGGGGATGGGGAGTGTTCTATTTCATAAGCATAGTGATTATGGCTGAAGGATTTGGTTTTTTTCTGGTATTTTCTGTAGTCATAGCATCAGAGATTGATCTTACATGTAAAGATGGAGAGAGGCTATCAACTGTTCAGATGCATATACACAAACACACTTTGTGGTAAGGAAGAGGGAGAAGGGAGGTAGGGGAGATAAGGTGTCTAAATCTTAAAGCAAGCCAGTGTGAGTATTACTAGTACTTGTGGCTAACTGAGAAATGAGATTTTGTATCGATGATAAGTTCTAACAGATTCAGAGAAACCATTTCAATAATTGATATGTGCTAAACCCCTACTAATAATATAAATACCCTGAGTTTGATGCTTGAAATTTAAAATCAGATTTATTCAGGATTATTCAGTGTCTGATAGTTGGTACTATATTAAAAAGTATAATTGATGTCACAAATAGGCTTGTAAAACATGTAGGAGGCAATCCCAGCCTTTAATTTTTTTTGTGCTGCAGTTTCCAGTTTCTTAGTGAGGATCCAACAAATTCCCATTTTAAAATCTTCCATCATCTTCTTTGCCCTTTCGTATGCTGGTAAAGTGGAAAGGATGTATCAATCTCCATATCAATACAGACACATTCACATTGTTACAGTTTCTAAAGAGATCACTAGGCCTATCTTTTGAGAGGAGAAAATGGTGGATACTCTACCAATTAACCATAATGTTTGTTTGTAATATTTTGGAGGAGATGAATAATTGAGATCTGTGGACACTTTTTATTTCACTATTGGAGGAAACAATGCAAGGTAGGTCAAACCTTGCATCAGTGATTAGTCTAGTCCTAACAGGATATATGATAAGCAACCAGTTGATCGATTTTCTTTTATGGCTTTGTAAATTTTTTAAGAACAAGGATGCATGGACTTTCCTTTAAGAAATTCTAAGTTTGAGTGGATGCTCATGTTTTGAAAAATTGTAAATGAGAACAAAAGACCATGGGGATTATCCACTGTCAAGACCAGATTGGTATATTCTGATAAGAATGCTGCTTTGAGTAGTTTTTGCTTCACAATAAAGGATGTTCCTAGTAGATATTGTTAACCTTCTGTTTTGACTTTGATGCTTTCTGCTGTTGGAAAAATTGAGTGTAGGGAAATTGGTCAAGTCTTGGAAGTTTTTCACTGTTACTAGCCCTATGTGAATCTGGATCTTAGTCTCGTATATCCATTCATATTGATAATGTTTTAGAACATGATGGCATGTAGTAGTATCAAGCAAGTTCCTTGGAGCTAATCTTTTGTTCCGTTGTTATGATTTGTTTTCTAAAGCAGTTTATCCCTTGAGTGTGTTGAAAAACATTCTATTTCTCTTTCTTCTATTTGATTTGTTTTGCTCTCTCCATTTAGATATTGAGTTCCTGCCATTTTGTTGTCCTGCAGCTGCGTTAGAGAAGGAGTTATGGTCCACAGCAACCATCAATGACGAGGTCCTGAGAACCATAAATGTTATATTTGCCAATTTTCATAAGCTCCATATCTCCGAAGCAGCTACCCTATGCATTCCCCATTTGGTTGGAGCACTCAAGTCTGGGAGTGAGGCTGCCCAGGAATCTAAGTCTGACACCTTTATGCTTGTTAGAACATTCATGGCTCAACCATGCCAATAGATGTTGCCAAATCTCAGGCCATGATTGCAGCTGAAGCCATTCCCATTCTGCAAATGCTTATGAAAACCTGTCCACCAAGCTTCCATGAGAAAGCAGATAGCCTCTTGCATTGCTTACCAGGGTGTTTGACTGTTACCATCAAGCGTGGGAACAACCTAAAGCAGGCAATGGGGGGAACAAATGCTTTCTGCCGATTGACAATAGGCAATGGTCCTCCTCGGCAAACCAAGGTAATGAAGAATGAAAACATTACTGCCTTGTTTAGTTTAGTTTGCAAAAATCAACATTTTCTTTTTCATGGTGGGGTATCCTGGAAGGGGGAGGGGAGGGGGAGGGGAGGATTAATTGTTAAGGCATTGATGCAGGTCTCTGCATCATCATACTAAAACTCTTTCAAAAAAAAAGATCTTAGCAGTTCTTTGAGCCTGTTTGGTTACAGTTCTTGAAAACTGTTTTTGTCGTGAAAAACAAAAGACAACAAGGACTACATCAAAATTTGTTCTCAAGAATGTTATCTAAAACACAAAACCAAACAGGCCTTTAGTTTTTGCTTTTGAAACACAAGTGGCATCAATTAGAAATATTAATCTAATCATACGATTACGTCAGTTCATAAACATTAGCGGGAATGATTTTCTATAAGTAAAGTAATTAGATTTAGGAGGTTCAGATGATGAATATCATACAGAACTTGACTTTGCATATGGCCATATCAGGCGGTAAATTGACATCAAGATGCTACTGTTAATCAGGAGCCACTTTTCATATTCTTTTACTTTTCCTAGGTGGTGAGCCACAGCACATCACCAGAATGGAAAGAAGGGATTTACATGGGCGTTTGATGCCAAAGGACAGAAGTCTACATTCTATGCAAAAGCAAAAGTACTTTTGGAAAGGTTAGGAAGATTCCAATCTGTTGCTTTTAGTTTTGATATACCCTCACAAACATGTTAACTCTCATTACTCACAGTTATTCCAACTACTTAGCATCTGCTGTCACAGGCTTCATTTCCGGCTTATGATGATATGGTTCAATCTTGGTGCGCTTCTTCACGCATTCTGGAAAATGTTTCTTGATATGATTTCTTTGTCTCTTCTCAGACGAATCTTGGAAGAGTGACCTCATCCAAATTGACAAAGTTGTCACGAAGGCATACAGCGGACCGTTCAGCCTGAATCAACATGACAGCAAATAAAGATGGGCCTCGACGCGCTTGAAATCGAGATTATCTGGTCCAACAGGATATCAAATGAGGGCATGTGAAGAAGGGGGTCACATAAAAATATGTATCTATAAAAGAGAGTGCAAGGAAATCAGGGGAGCGGTTGCTAGCCAAGCAGCAAAGGTGAGTTGGCCATGTTTCCGCTCCACAATGGATGAATGAATGAATGAATGAGATGCTGCTCTCTGGTGGTGGTGGGTGGGTGGGTGGGTTGGTAATGGTTTGTAAGTATTTAATGTCTGTCTGTTGATGGTCCAGTTTTGTAGCTCTGAGATAAATGGCTATCCTATCTATGCCTCGGGGGATAAAATGTAAAATGTTGGGTGTTTTCTGAGGCTAGAGGAGGAGTCAAGCTTGAGAAGTGTTCCACGGTTTTAGAGGATTATACAAAGTCGTCTTGCTTAGAAGTTTGTTGTACAGGTCACTCAGTCAGTCAAGTCAGTCCATAGGAGGCACTACTACTACTACTACTAGCACGTCGAAACATATTTTAGAGAAAGAAATGGCAATTGCAAGAATGATCCATATAACAACTCTAAGCTTTTCGCCCCCTCAAAAAAAAAAAAAAAAAAAAATTGTTAAATGCCGGAAGCGGTCTTATTTATTGTGTTACCCACTAACATGTTTATAGTTATACGCACACGAGAGAAGCCATTATTTGGGAATTGATTGTATATTTAAGTGGGAGGAGCTTTTGGTTTCTTTTCTTGCTTTTTGGAACCCTTGAAGAACGGGAGTTCTAAAATATACACCACGCTAATGCTAACCCTTTGATTCGATTGGAAATTCCTGTGTCACTTTCATTCTGCCATAGGAAAGGAATATTTTTTTATAAACAACATAACATGACCCATTGGGAACTATTTTTAATGACAAGAATTTTATTATTTAACTCAAATTTGATTCTAAAGACAGAATCTCGATTCCCATGATGGTACGTGGAACCCATTCCACCAACCTGAGCAAAAAAAGATTTTAGAATGGTATAGGTATCATGTTCCATTTTATCACATAGAAACGGGAACCCTTTGTCCTAATTGGTAAACTTTATTTGTACAAAAATTTATTTACAAGAAGACAATGATCGATAAAAATAAAGCATTGCGTATATCTTATTTCCATAACATAGAAAACGTGTTCAAATACTTGAAATTATGATGCAAATTTTTTTTAAAAACACTAATCGGTGAAAACCAGTGCTTCAGCTAAAGTAAACATATTTCAACCTGTCCTGATTGACAAGGGAATCAGACTGCTGAGCCAGCAACACAACGTGCAATTATGAGAGGGAAAAAAGAAAGTCCAAATGAAACATATGAACTGAAAATAAACGGAATTGCAAGTGTATGCATCAATATGGTTTACAAAGGGGATCAGATCATCCAAGAAGTACACATCTGCCTACAGGCTGGCAAAACATACATTTAAAGGTTATGCATATCGACCTTTAACATGATTATAATAAGTTAGACAAACAGGAAAACAAAAAGAAGAATCGCATACTGGAACTGATGGAACACACAAATTCGTACAAAAAGATCATAAAATGAGTTGGTTTGTGAATGCATATTTTAGCAGAAGGTTGAAGGTCAAGCAGTAAATGGTTAACAATTTTTACTGTCTATACTTCTAGAAGCCTCCACACTTTAATTTCGTAAGCTATGTAGTTTTCTTACTCAAAGTCAACAAAAATATTAAGGCACTTCTTGTGTTGTTAAATAAAGAACCCACATGCATAAATAGTGGCAGGATAAGAAAATATGCGAGTAAACAAGTTCAAAAAGAAGAACAAACTACTCATAAGAGCAACCAACGCTGATCTAGCACGCGAATAGAAGCACAGTGATCCAAGCTGCAACTTATTATTGTCCAAACTCATCCGTACCTGCAACCAAGAATCTTATTCACAATTGGATGCCTTGCTAGTTGCCAGCCTATCCAGCAAGTTCCAACAAAATCCTAGAATTGGCAACTAAAAACCACCTCTTCCCATTTCTTTTAGCACCATAACTATAATTTGATATGGTGTACATTGAGTATACTTCTCTCAGAAAGACATCATGGCCACTAGAGCAGAAAGACCACTCCTAGAGCAGAAATAAACAAAGCTGTATAGCCAAATGAATGATGTATGCTGAGGCAGAAAAACCATGTCAAACATTGTAAGGATATGATGATCTAGGGATCAAATAGGCTGGCTTAAAAACTGACATGCCAAGCATGTTTGCATATGAAAGCTTTATGCACCTCACCAATGTTAAAAAGAAGGAAACAAATGAAAGAAACCACAAGGCCACCATATCAATGAAAACTACAACAAAAGGAAAAGTAAATAAGGGTCACTTAGTTAAACTAATTTAGTACCAGCTACAGTTTATGGTTATAATCTGTTTCTGAGCCAACTTCCTGAACTCATGCAGCCAGGTTGATTAAAAACACAGGCTTCATGATGTTGAGAACGATTTCAACATGAGAACTGCCTCTGAAAGGATACCAAGTGAGCTTGAAGTGGCTGGAGGTTGACCAATAAAAACCTCAACTAGGGAGTAGGGGTTGACCAATAGAAGAATTCTCAAGATCAAGGCTAGAATGGGATTAGAGTGCCACCTTCTTCAAGGTGTTGATCGGCCAACACCAAATCAAAGCCCAGCTTGATTGGTAAATTTTTCTTTTTTGATGAGCAAACTCAGCAAAATATATTATCAACAAAAAGGAGAGAGCCAGCAAGCCCCACAGTATACAGAGAGTATACGGCGCAGCTTGATTAGTAACTAACCAACACTAAATCTAAAACTTGAGGTTTCCAATATGCTTATATCATTATTTATTGACAATTTTTATCATCATAGTAAATTTTATTGCTAAACTATTTTCTGTGATAGCATCACAGGACCATATCATAAAAGGTAGCAGGATTCTGAGATGATAGCAAGCACTGTCACAGATGCTGCAACAAATAGCAAACAAGTTGTGTTTGGCAGTACATGTCCTTAAATAAAATCCTCAAGGAAAGATTGGGGATTCTTTTTAAGAATAGTAGTATCAGTTGATCCAGTCCTAAAATTTTTATTATTTCTTTGGCCTCCTGGATCTCATGTTACTAAGAGTAAGGGCCAACTTGTTGATTTTCATTTTCCAATAAGAAATGCTACCTAAGGTAATTTGCTTGACTTTATTTTTTTTATTTTTTTTTTTATAGGTAAATAATTTTTCTCTTTTTTTTGTCCAAATTGGGTTTCGAATCCGAAACCTCCCATAGCCCCATCCCATCCCTTTACTTGAATCAGGCCTCAAGGGCAAAGTTTTTTGCATGACTTTGATTATTCTTCAATATGTGTAAGAAATTGCACCTTGTTTGTTGATTTTAATGATCATTTTGTATTTTTATTAAAGCGATCAGTGGCTGCCAGTGTGAACATGCCCCCAAGGGAGTAGAACCACCAACCATATCTTGTGGTGCCGCATGAGCAGGAAGGAGAGTGGACAAAAACAAAAACATAAAGGGCCCACAATGTATACTGCTTAACGCACTCTCTTAGGCAGGTGCAACTTGGGAATACAGCCATAGGCAAGACTAGAACTCCAGATCTTCACCTGGTGCAGCACTATCAACTTTCCCAGCTTAAGCTGTTAGGACTTAAGTTTCTGGGCCCATATCACAAATACTAAGTAGAGAGACAAATTGGTGCATAATAGTCCAGAGACAATTCAGTGGCAGATTTGGGGACTCGTAGCATTAAGAGGGACTTGAAGACAAGACCTCTAGCTTTGATCTCATGTTAAGTAGCTACTTTTCCTAAAAATTTAAGCACAACGTATACCAAACTAACAAGCAATGATGTATATAAGGATTTCCTAAGAGAGCATTAATCTTATAAAGAGGAGTGAGGTGCAGATATCACTCAAGTGAATCAAAAGTTATACCTCTTGGTGGCATAGCCATTCTAAGGATAAAACAATCTTAGACCTACACTTTGATGTGATCCATTTACATCGTTGAAAAGTTTTTGTAACGAAAATCAAATATATGTAAATAGAGTAAGTTATCGATTGTTTTCCTGTCATATGTTGGTAAACATCTGCAAGCCTTTGAATTTCTGTTGCAATTAATGAGATACATGCAATCTGTCTTAAGAGTAAGTATTTCTAAGTTTAAAAGTTAGTACATGTATATCTAGTGTAACATTCAATTTGTATCTGTTGTCACAACATGACATAAGATGAGAGGAAGTCCAATGTCTCGCATGGTTGATTACTAAAATTGGTCAGCTCTATATGTGGAGCTACCTCTTCCTCCCACTATCTAAACTTTGGGAGTGCATGTGATCCTACATTATTTTGTATCAAACCTAGCTCACCCATGCTCGCTATGAGCATTAGCAATTGAGTGAGGGCGCCTAACGTAGGACAGATGGAAATCCAATGTCCCAAACCAACTGATTACCAATGTTTGTTGGGCTTTATATGAGGCTACCTCTTACCCCATTAGCTTTGTTGGGAGTGTATGTGTCCCATGTCATAATATCATGAACTAAAATCAGATTAAAGTCTCAGCTCTGTTTACGGGGTTCAGAAACAAAGAATAAAGTCCAAAAGATGAGAAACGGAGGCAAGACGCATACCCAATGTCAGCCAAATCATTGATTAATTGAACTCGAACATCTGATGGCATTTTGATCTTGAATATGAACCTAGTGACAGAATGGATCAGAAATTAGATCAAGCAAAAACAAACTGCCAAGAAGCAACAGCTAGATAAGGTGCATATCACTTACATTGTCACTCCCTCTCCTCACTTTACATCTACTAAGGCTAACTCTTCATCTGACTCAGATATTCCTAATGGCAGATAAGTATACAAAACCATCATACTTGTAGGAATGCTAGCATAACTTATTACAATTGCATTAACAATCAATATAAGTTGAAGGATACGGTCAAAACTAGCTGTAAATGATTCATTCAGCAGCCAGTAAGAAATTTGCTCAATGTCTTTGGGCAATGGATTTCCTGTGCACAGATAGACAGCTTCCTCAGTTATCTGCTGAGAGCTTCACATGACTGCAAATATGAAGAAGGGAATTAGCTAAGTAATCTTCAAATCATTCAACAAGACACAAGAATCATTCACCCAGTGCACAGGTTGTTCCAGGCCAAACAGACTTGAATATGGAAAGTGGTTATCAAAATTTTTGTGGCAGAAAGATGAAAATACATGTACTCAAAAGGTCCTTGCACAGAATTATACAAGCTAAAGGTTGGAACTTGGGAGACCACATTCTAGGCTTTAGACATTCTCTTTAATTTTTGCCCCTGGCTAAAACATTGTTAAGACAAACCCAATCAATAGCCATGAAAAATCAACAAGGATTAAAGAAGGAATGATCTCATTATGAGTGTCCTAATGTATAATGAGAATAGGTATCAGTCCTCTTATTCCAAAACCACCAGGCTCTAATCACAAGCACAGTCACACAAGCATTCTTCATGGATAAAAGATCAAATTCATGCAAGCACTCATGGACACCATGGTATATTAATTACAACAAATGCTAAACTAACTAGAAACTCTTGAAATGCTCACCACTTATGAAAGTTCCGAATTCGATACAAATATTAAGACATAACCATGGCAATATGAATGGGAAAGGCAATGCTTCTTTCACTATTTTGGCAGAATGGCAGCAGTATACTACTAATCTAAAATCTAAAATAAGTAATGAATATTTACAGTCTTCCCAACAAAGATTTCAGCACATCTCGCCAGGGACATGACAAATGATATATTTCCTCCTTTTTTCTATTTTTCACAATTGATAGTCACAACCACAAACATCCCTCAAGACCTCCATCCCTTCTCCTCCTGCCCAACAGAAGATTCACAACAGACCTTAATCGCTACAGATTGTCCAAAAAATGTCAATGACACAATAAGTTCCAGGTTGAAGTGATTCATCAGATTTTGAGCCAGAAATTTTTGAAAACATAAACTTTATAATCAATTCAACTTAACATTCATTTCTTATTCTTTACCACGCCTCAACCAATTTATTTAATCCACATTTACAAACTCAAAAAATAGCACACACTAATAAGCAATACATGAAAAAACTTCAGACCTGCAAAATGTTCAAGCCTTCATGTCACCACTGCTCAACCTGCATAAGTGTTGCTGCTTCACTCAGACACATCAAGCCTGGTTCCAAAAAAGTGTTGTGAAGGCTTATACCATCAGCCCAATCCATTGCGATAGCTGATAGAAAGCATATGGCATAATATGATATAAATTTTATTTATTTAATAGTTCTAAGAAAACCCCTTATCACGATGTTATCTGATAACCCCAACAAAGAGTCTGCAGAAGCGTTACAATACACTGTTTCATTATTATTCTAAATATAATAGAATATAGCACCCAGAAAACAATAAATCAGAATGAAGTAATCCCTATTTGTCTCATTGTAAATGTGGTGCTGGTCAGGATAGGATGAAGATGCAACTAGGATTACAGGCTACCAGCTAAAGACATTTGGATGGATTGGTAGACTAAAGCTCTTTCCACCAACTTAAGAATGAATTCAAGCACGGAAAGGTATAGAACTTTGCCTGCCATACTCATTCATGCAAACATTTACACAGAACAACCTAAAGCACATGAGTTCCATATATTTATTCCTAAAATTTAACCAATGTCCTTTTACCTATCAAAAATAAAATAAAATAAAATAACCAATCCTGGCCGCTTGCTCTAAGTGCAGTTAACAAAGTACCATTTGATAAAAATTAGACATGTGATATGTATTCAATTATTTAAATGAAACTTCAAATACTTTATCTCATTTCATCAAATTTTCTGACTACTAAAAGATCGAATATTGCTTTGGTGGATATGCAATTTTTTTATATTTAAAAAAAAAGGTGACAAATGTAATCTCTACTTTTCAGCATCTATAATATGCTTAAGTCGCCAGTAACATGAACTGCATCAAGAGGGAGCAAACCGAAATCGAAAGTGCAATTTTGACCGTAGTGTCGAATGATCTTGCTGACATGATTACAAATAAGGAAAACCTATGTTCTTTGTGTATTTCTCAATCACTGCATGGAAATAAGCATGTAAACAATGTGGTTGTAAAGAGATACTTGAACAAAAAGGAAGTTTTACTTCGCGCAAGGCAAACTGTGTATCCTTGTCATGGCATCTGCCTCGGCCCAATAGAACCACCACTTCACAGATGACTTTGCACTGCAGAAAATAAATTCCATACATGCAAAAGTGATGCATCCAACAGCAATGAAATATGTAAAACTACTTGCTTAAAGTCTTAATAAGTTTTACTTACTAACCCATTGCCTAACGAAGTTTAGGCTTTAGGGTACATGGTAGTTTAATAGATATAATGAATCACTGCTTTAGAGGTCATAGATTGAAACCTCTATGAAATTATTTTCAGCAAGGATATTCACTCCTTGTGCCCAACCCAAAGGACCTTGCAAGTGGATATTAGGTAATGTCTAACCTAATGAGCTCATTTTCTAATACCATGAAGCTGTGTTTGATTCCCATCAAATGTGATAGAAATGTGAGGGGAAAAAGAGAAGGTAAATTAAAAACAATTTTTTATGCTTATTCAAACTCCTTTAGCTTATTTTTCTTCATCCCATAAAAATTTATAATTTAAAATGCATAAATTTCTAACAACTTTAATTATATTTTATTTTCTTTTTGTGTGAGACCAAAATGATGAGAAAGTTTCAATTTCTTCAACATTTCTCCCTTAGTATTTCAAAACCAAACATCTACTTAATCTTTAGGGAATGCAATGATTGAACAATAATAATTATCCCACTTCCATAGCAACTCCCAGTCTCCTATCCTGCACTAACCTGGCAGGCAAGATGAAAACTTCTTACCTTGTCGGTACAAAATTGTTAAACAGCTATTAAAAACCACTCTACTCAATGCAATATCTGAATCAAACCATAGCCACTTTAACCAAAGAGACTGCTAACACTCCAGTTTCACAACTACAAGTAAACAAGTCAGACACTGCAGTAAAGAACACAGGTATGTGCTCGTACTCTTCTCTAATGACTACATCCCATGTAATTGATTTGTATATTAAAATGTTATGCGTGAAGCCGTTGAATTCCTATGGGCACCCAAGCATGTCGCGATAAATTTGGGGAATATAATCCATCACGTCGGAAGCATGTAGCAAAACTGAGGAAAGTAACAATATTGAAGAAAAGAGTACCCAAAGGAGAAACTCTGAGTGCTAGCAAAATCTTGGATCTGCTTCCGAACCACATCTATCCCACGATCATCGGAGGCATTCAACTCAAGAATCATGTTATGGAACTGTTCTCCATAAAGCTTGCGAGCAACTGCGAGCATAGTTGACGTTTTGCCCGTGCCGGGAGGTCCATACAGTAGCAGATGGCACCTTATTCTCACTGTCAGCTTATCGACTGTTTAAACAGCGAATAGAAAAACCAAAAACAAATAAGCAGGGAAGAGCTATTTGGATGCCAATAAGCATCGGAAATTCGCTAAGCAGACTAAAAGAAGCCCTGATCGAGTAACAGACTATTGTAACCTCGATCATAAGATTACAGAGTTTTGGTTCCTTTTCCTGCCGTTTCTCGGAAACCAAATGGAAAACTGCCGAAAAATTAAAATGAAACCCTAGAAGTAGAGAATTAGGGTAGTTACTGGTATCGACACGTCGCGGTGAGCGGCAACGTCGGCAAGGGACTGGCCGGTACTTCACCACGTATCGCTTTGGTTTTCCGGCGAACCCGAAGGCTACGGATTTTCCCTTGTTTGATTTCAGCGAAATGGTTGCCTTCGTCGCTCATGTTCATTACAGTGACCGCCTCCGCCATTCTCTTAGGGTCTCTTAGGCTGTGTGACGAAGGCGCCAAATGCATTTTAAGGCTCTTGCGAGTTGATATTTATTAGTCCGGTTCGCGGCTTTTATTACGGCTCGTGTGTTTTCAGTTGTGTTTTTTTTTTCTATTATATTCACTTTGCATTATACTCTTCTTTTTATAATATCTCAATGCAAAGAGACTTGCAGTCCTTTAAAATACCTTAAATTTTTATAATACTGTTATTATATATTTCGTATAAATCGGGAAATAACCTTTGATTTTTTTTTAAAATTGATAAATTGTTAAATCGTGAAAAATGAAATGAAAATGTGATCATATGATTAAGTATTATATGCTAAAATGAGAAATTGATGAAACCCGGAAATAAACTCAAGTGAAATTTGATAAATTTGGAAATATTGTAAAATAATAACCTAAGGGTCAAATGATAGCTTAAATGGTAAAATGAATTAAATGATAAATAAAAATGAAATGAATACCAAAAAGGAAAAAAATGAGAAATGGGATTTTTTGATGTGGCAAACATGGCTTTAAGAGAGGTGAGTGACTTAAGACCACATTTGGTCTTAGAAAGGCATTGTGCAAATTGGAGAAGAGAGTGAGAGGAGAAGTTAGGGTTTTGCACGAATAAGTGATTTTTTGTAAAAGTATCAAATGATCAAGCATATTAAGAATATTCAAAATGATTTAAAGGTAAGAACCAAACCCTAAAGTTATTTATTTTATGTTTGGGTTAGAAAAACTCTAATCCACCAATGGGTTTTGCTCATGGTTGGTTTAAGAGGGGGGTATTTGGATGTCATTGGAAGTGATTCTATGATGTATTTCTTTGAAGCCAGAATTTTCGTGAAAAATCGCAAAAGTGAAAAACCATAAAATGCATCATTTAGCCCTTCAAGCCGCAAAGAAAGGCTGCCTCGTCGTGGCAAGGCCGAAGGGCCAAAAAGGCCCTCTAAGCCCGCAAGGCGCAGCCTTACTTCATGTCGAGGCGGCGTTTCGTCGCAGCAGCAAGTCAATGTTCACAAAGGCGCTGATTTTGTTTCCGAACACCTCGCTGCACTCCGATAGCTTCAAGCGATCCTAATAAACGACACCGAGTTCAAATAAGGATAAAATTAAATGAAAAATATACCTACTCGCCGAGGCGGCAGCCGAAGTTCGTATTCGGCAAACTTAGTATCTAAAACCAAGACTGCATTTAAAATTTGTTCCACATTCAATAAAAATGTATAATAATTGTTTATCCGCTAAGAGTGTCATGATTGTTATTGACTAGGAACGGGTGAGGATCACCTAACCTAGAACCGAGATCAAAGGGAAGGAATCTAGAGCCGACAGCTTCGGTTTGTTCACTAACTATATCCTTATTTAAAGTGTTTTGGTAGTATACCAAATAAATCTGAAATGATTATATGAAATGAATATATATTTGAAATTATATTACGAAAGTGCATATGGATTTGAAAATGTGATAATTAAAATGATTGACGATTAATTGCATGTGAAAGATTAATCGAACTGTAAACGAATTTGTCAGTTATTGACATCTTGAATTAAATCGATATACCGAATAAATAGCCTGGCAGGATACCCCAATCGGCATCTATCATAAAGGCACCCCGAAATTGTCCAATGTCCCACTTGACAGGATGCACCAATTGGCATTCGTCATGATGGCGTATGGCATCGAAGAAATGTCACACTTGGCGGAATGCACCAATTGGTATCCGGCATGATGGGCGACCGAAATTGTGAAATGTGTA
The DNA here is from genome assembly GCA_016808115.1 of Tetrastigma voinierianum. NCBI lineage: Eukaryota > Viridiplantae > Streptophyta > Magnoliopsida > Vitales > Vitaceae > Tetrastigma > Tetrastigma voinierianum. The sequence continues at coordinate 1,747,613 of JAEQBH010003899.1, read as the reverse complement.
AGCTCATTATCGAATGATAAAAATGATAGGATTCACCGAACGGAATCCATCATGAATGTGAATTGTGTAGACAAAGTGAAATAACGAACTTGATGAGTGTAAATGAGACTTGTAAACTAAACACCATAACGTACTTCTGGGTTTTTTCCTACGAAATATCTACATTCATGGTCTCTAAACTAAATTACAATCGATAATCTACATTAAAAATTTAAAAAACTCTAAAATATTCGCGAAATTTCGAGACTTTATCTTATACAAGATGTGTTGGAATTTAAAAAATATTAGTAAAACATTCAGAAAATATCAAAGAATGATCATTTTGACTCTAATTTATAATACCCTAAAATCATACGGTCTCTTTACAAACTCATTCATACACATCCAAACTCCATTTAACTCTAAAATTATTTTTTATTTGTGATTTATCTCAATATTTTAAATATATTATTATGAATATTATCTTCATCAAGATGGGATCCATTTATCAAATAATGTAATGGAGCTACATCGGTCTTCATTTTGCTTTAAACTTCATTATTGTAACGTAATTTGATAAATTATAATCGAATATCGTTTTCAATAAGAGTATATTTTCTTATTTATGTATTTTTTATAGTTTAACAAAGTATTTTTATGAATTTCAAAGTATTTTTGTTAATTTTCGTTTTACCGATATTTTCGTCAAAATATCTTCAAATATTTACCAATATATCCATAAAATCCAAGAACCGATATATCTGTAATTACCGATATTTTGTTCATTGCTAAACACATATTTAGGAGTGTATGTTTAAATCTCATGAATTGAATTGTCGAATGATTTGTTGCATGTGAAAATGCATATTTTATATGATAAATGATTTTAGAAAGTTGAAAGCATGCAAAATTGATAGAGTATTGTTTGATATAAAAGGCATGATTTTAATGATAAATGCATGTCATGTTAAACTGAAAATTAGAATATAATTGTATAGAACCACTAAGTATGAAAATGTTTAGCATATAGTTTTTATCTATGCGCATGTTTCGAATAAACATAAAATTAAGAAGACAAAATCAAGAAGCGTAGAGTCATAGAGCAAGTTGCGGCGTATAAGTATATACTCCGCCATATGCATACTCTTTTTGAACATGTGATGATTTACATCGAAAATAGTTAAAACCCTCTAAACTATCGCTTTTGATATCATTTGTAAAGCAAGATAAGTCATTTGCAAACTAATTGCATAAGAGTAAATGTTTAGGGGCCTAACATTTGAAAATGTTTCCGCACTGAAACTCAAAAGAAATGACATAAATAAATGTTTTGATACGATAAATGAAAACTATCGAGTAAACCAGTTCGATTCTGATCCTATTGTGGTTAGGTCAGGATTCGAAGTCATAACATTTTTTTTTTAAATAAAATTTAATCAAAAGGTAAATAAAAATAATTAAACGAGTGTCCCCGAGTTTTGGTTTGATCACTAACCCGGCCTGACCGGGCTCGGGGTCAATACATAACATGGACAACCTGAGAATAAATCTCGTAAAGAATACTCTTCTCTCCTCCGAAAACTCTATTTTATTATTATTTTTTCAACTGCTATAAATGAGAGGTGTTTTAGGCATTTCATCTTTAAACCCATCCTCATCGTCATCCACTGTATCTAGCCTTTCTCTCTCAATAAGCAAGCTCCACCTAATCCGAATTTTCATTCTACTTTCCTTGTTTTTGTGTTTGCCATTAATTAATTACAAATGGTGGTGATCAGGTCATCATACACGCTTGATTTATTCATTAGTTTTTATAGAAGTAATATACTTTGATTAGACAAAAAAAAATCATATCAAATTCATGTTAGTCAGTATGTTTCATTATATTTAAAATATTAAGTATTCTATATATCTTATAATTATCCATTGTGCAGTGTGGACGCTCAATTCCTCATAACCGCTGACTACCACAACCCGCTGAATACTAGTGATGCAAGTTACCCGACGCCTACCAAGAAAATCTCAGGAGAGTCTCATTCAGACGAGCCTCTAACAAAATACAACACCGTGATATAACCTCGGCCTCAATATACACAATGACCATTAATGTGGTCTCATATTAACTATACCGAGTAAAATGACCTATTCGCCCTGCATTATATTCACAACATATATCCTAACTATCCAATATAATCCATCACATGAAAGAAACGGTACTCGCCCAAGCAACCACATTTCATAAACATTCAAATTATATATCATAGCTTACAAGAGTTAATTATCTACTTATACAACACATATATTAAAATGAAAAACATTATAATACATGCAAAACCATCCAAAGCCACATTCGGGCTTTTCTTCTAAATCGCCTACGATGAACCGTCTCGCACGCTCCCGTACCAGAAAATATCCTCTCACACGCAGAACTAACGTCAAGAAATGCGACCACCCTAAGTAGCTATCACCTGCGTATACGCACGCCTAATCGAAAAACATACATTCAAGAAATGCGTCGATCCTACTAATGTCTAACTCCGATCACCCGCACTCGAGTCCTCATCGACTTCACACTTGCCCAAGCCACGCATGAGAACCCATAGTTTTATTTGTTCAGGACAACCCTCCCATGTATATATCACCTGGTCGCCTCCGACGATTGATATTGGCGGTACCTACTCATCCTCCGGCGTATATCAATCGGGTCACCCGACGACGCATATTTTATTTTCCCACTCTCACCGATATTCATTATTTTGTGACAACCCAATTCACGTACACATCTCATTAACTACCCTACACTACTCCTATCAAGTATAGTACGATCTAAGGCATATGGAATGCATGATGCACTCTCATTTCAATTATATAAGACATGCAACAGTATAATCATGCATATCTTCGCGGCTAATTAAACGCACAATCATGTTATGTAATTTCACATTTCCATACACAAAAAATCACCACATGGGGTTAATGATCAAACACCTAGCAATTCAACTTGAATCACTCGATTGAAAACACATTATTTCACAAAAATTACTACACGATTTATTCCTTCAACGTTTCAATGGGTCAAACCCTTATTCACAAAAATCATCAACAATCATCTGTCACTTAGTTGAACCTCGAATTTCACGCTATTTTCGGCCTCACATCAAAGCATGCATTAACACATAAATGCACAATTAATCCAATTCCGCCCGTGGACGTGTCACGTCACTACATCTGGGGTTTCAAAATTATAACAAAATTCCTGTCCCAATATTTTGGGATCGATCAAACCGCCTCACTACTCGTCTAACTCAAACATTAACAAAGTACTTAAACAAAAATAAACCCAAATAAAGTGGGTAAACCCCACCTCACGAAGTTTGTCAAAATCAAAGAAACCTAAGTGTCTACATGTAAAGTTCCTTGTCGCGGTAGAGCAAATGCTTCCCCGCCCGAAGATCATCTCCCACTGGCCGACCGCCCGATAATTCAGAGAGAAGGCAACACCTTCATCTCTACCCAAAACCCATAGCCCATCGTGATCATCTTTGCTCCCACACGTTTTGTTATTTGTATTTCAAAGCAAGATCATGACACTATTTGGATTTCGTCTTATTATCATTTATAATTTTAAAAATGACATCTACTTCCCTTATTTCCCCCGCTGGTTAATTCCTGCATTATCCTACCGTCCATTTTCATAATTTCTCTACTTACGCCACTTACAAGACACGAAAGTACACGTTATACGCGATTTTGTCACATCAAATATCATCTACCAAGACCCAAACGCGACGCATCGAAAAACGCGCGAATCATAACTGTCAATTCACACTCGACGTGCTAGCTAGATTTCATGAGTATTGACTTCTAACGATAAAATCCATTTCAATATCCAAGATCTATATAATATATTCTAGATTTTTAACCAAAATTACAATTTTATAACCGAAATTACGATTTCATTTTTTAAATTAGAATTTATCTAGCCCATAAGAAGTAATCCCAGCTATTTCATTAACTTTTATGTTGTATCATCCTAATATTTTTAATATTTCCGTTAACTTCGCTGGGGTCACATATATATAAATAACCTCGCTTTATATTTTTAAATTTCATCTATACCAAAGAATATACAGATCTAAACACATAAACCAAAATACTAAAAACGTTAGAGGATGACATAATATTCAAGTTAATAGTAAGAATAAACGGCTAAATGGCCATACAATTAGTAATTATAAGATGTCTATAATACCTAAAATTATAAATATAATTAAGTATATTGACGAACATATATTTTATATGGCGTTGTCATCTCAATCGTTTGTACGAAAACCAATTAAGAAATAAACCGTTGCACGACGATACAATAAGTCATCGACAAAAATACAACAAAATAAATGAAAATAGAATGAAAACTTTAATTGAGTAGAAAAAAATATTTTATTTTGAAAAAAACCTTAAAATTGGGTGGACGAATGGGATGATTTCAAGCTAATAAATGCAAAAAAATTATCCATCATTTTTAACGAAATGAAAATAATAAAAGGAACTAGGGTTTTCAAATGAAAGGAAAGGAGTTGAACTAGGATTTGATATATATATATATATATATATATATATATATATATATATATATAGATAGAGAGAGAGATAGAGAGATCTACATCGCCTGGGTTAGGGTTCATATAGTTGTGCATCGAGTCATTGGGGTTCATATTGTTGGTCACTGCGAAATAAATACACTTTAGGCAGTAAAATAACATTGAAATATAATATGTTATTAATGTGAGTCAATAGTACTTTTAATAAAACAAATTTATAAGCTCAAATGTATGTATAATCACTGTTGATATTATATGCAAAATATAAAAATGATGAAACATAAAAATGAAATAACATCAATAAACAAAAAAATCAGAAAAACACGTCGACAAATGCGTTTAATTATTATTCATCAATTATAATTTTAGAGTGATATCAAAGTTATGGTATCCATTGGTGTATGTTCTCAACCATAAGATTTTTTTTTAATGCTTTTATATAGAAGCTAACGAAAACATTTTGATTTTATTTCATCATTTTTAGGATCAAATTAAATACGAGAAAATCATTATTATTGTTACTATTATTATTATTTTTTGTTTGATTTTTTAATACTTTTCGGATTTCAAAATTGAAAATACGATAAAATATCACTTATGACCAGACCAAATAAACGTATAATATGATCCTTTGACAACACTAAATTGAAATTATAAAATCCACCAGCATAAGCTTTGAAAAGGCATGTGACTTTCATGCTGCACATTTAATCAAAATTTAAAATGATCGTTAAGGCAAACATGATTAAGCATAGTTTGATCAAATTTATTTAAATTCTGTTACGGCCTTTAAGGGATGCTTTTAAACATAGCAAGTATCTCTATGCAGCCAGAGGAGGGTGTGAGTGGAAAGAGGAAGGCTGGGGATAACATCTGGGATCTGAGTTGTTCCCTTGTATTAAGCTCCTGATATGGAGAGCCTGCAATGATTGTCACAATCAGACTCAACCTTTGTAAGCGAGGGATGCCAATGACGGATGATGCGTCTTGTCTGTTGACCATTTGTTCACCAAGCGGAAACCATGGAAAAATACCACACATTCGGAGAATGGCTGTGTTACAATTATATATATAGATGTGTATTTTCCATTTCTAGATTTGTAGTTGTCTATTTTTTTTTTTAGATTTGTATAGTTTATATAAGTCTTCGTTTCAGATATTACATATATTTAATATATGTTACTCAAAGTCTTTCTTCATCAGAGCAAGAGCGAAGTTCTCGATTTTTTATTTTATTATCTTCACTCACGATATAGGTATTACAAACAGATAGTTTCATATTTTTCCGGTGAACACTTCGCTATTTGTCCTTATTTCCTATATTTGCAAAGTCTAAAACCCAAGCTGATGTGTCATTCGTATAGATGATTATCGAGACGTATCATGTCGGTAAAAGTTATGAAGCCTAAAACATTCCCACGCCACGCCATAAGTCCCCGATTTTTTTTCACGCCAGTCGCCATCGCACCTATTCCGCAGAGCTCAACCACACTCGGCGTGAACTTCACACGTCTTCAACCCTGTAGGGCTTACGTCAGCGCCAAGCCCGCCCCTACGCCCACACCCGCGCCATGTCAGCTCCCGCGACCCATGCCAGTTGACTGCACCACGTTAGCACCGTTGATCGAAAATTTGACCAGGTGCATTCTGACTTATTTTCGCATCCTGACTATTTTTGTTGTCTGTTTTTCGATTCGGAATTTAGATATGCCTGATGATGAGATTTGATCCTATTCTACGTTATTTTTGATGCTGGTATAATTTTTTACTGAACATTCTCGTGCTCTTACGCATTTATTATCTCAAATGCCGCAGTCGTACTTTTACATCTCCGGTGACTGCCTTATTCCGTAAAAGAGGACAAAGAAACTGACTATGCCAATGCCATTCGAATTGAGGATTAGGAATGTGTTAATCATCATATCATCACTTGGTTTCGTAATACATTTATTTCGCCCATTGTTGATGAGTTCCGCAACCTGGAGATTGCTAAAAAGTATAGACTTATCATACTCTGATGTAATTGGCCGTGCTGCGAACTCTTCAAGTTCACATGCAAATCTTTATCATATTCATCGTGAAATGTGTTGATTACTATGTATCACAAATAACAAACTCTCGATTAATTAACCCGCATTCAACTCGCTTTCAATTATGCTAACATCATATTGGTTTATATTCGCCATGAACAAGGATGACCGTTTTCATTTAATTGCATCATGATGAGTTTGAATCATCAAGTTTATACTACATCATCGAACAAAATTTTGGTTTTTTCTGGCCGACCATTTGCTATCACTTTATCAAGGAACGAATGCCAAACCGATAATCTACGGCAAAAAAATTGAAAAAATCGGCGAAATTTCGAGACTTTATCTCACGCGTGGTGTGTTGAATTTTAAAAAATATCTCAGAATATCGTAAGAAAAATATCGCACGACTATTTTGACTCCAAAAAATTCTATAAATACCCCTAAAATCATACATAATCTCTTTACAAATTCATCCATACACATCCGTTTCATTTAACTCTCAAATTATGCTTTTTTTCTTTTGTGATTTATCTCAATATTTTGAAAATTTTATTATGAATATTATCTTCATCAAGATAGATCCTTCATCAAATAATGTAATGGAGTTCACACTTGGCTCGCTTTTGGTTTTAAATTATTATTAGAATTGTAATTTCTCGATAAATTATAATGAATGTTTCAAGAAGGCGTATATTTGCTTATTTATGTATTTTTTATAGTTCAACAAAGTATTTCCATGAATTTCAAAGTATTTTTGTTAATTTTCACTTTATCGATATTTTTTTCAAAATATCCACCGATATTTACCGATATATCCATAAAATCCAAGTATCGATATATCTGTAATTACCGATATTTTGTTCCTTAGTCTACATCATAATCATTTACCAACAGTATCACAAGCTATTCATAAGTTAGTTGATGATGAGACACGTCTTCAGACTAATCCCATTTACTCAGACCATGGTTCTTGCTAAGTATCTAATCGCGTTCCAAGACATCGCACCATGTTTTTCCTCGCAGTTCATCTACCTGAAACAGGTAAAAGGGAATAATGCTGACGCATATACAATAAGTTTTTCTTATCTATGTCATTAAGAACAAAAGGTCATTCTCATTAAGCCCACTCATCGAACGTGATTCTTTTAACATCGCTGCCATGACTCTATTCGACCATTCGCTATGGAATCTCATTCCGCTCCGTCCTACTTCATCTCTGGCGGCGTATCTACATGATATGATTTCAATCAGGTTCATCTTCCATCTTCCAATGCATCCAACACTGCCTTTTCACGATATCGTGCAATTTCCTACATGGCTTCTTGATTGCGTTTCGGCCAGTAATCATATGACTTATACGATGTTGTCTCTTCACACACCACTTCTCTCCTTACCATGATATACCTTGAATGGTTCTCCTATGCATGTCTCATCTCGTAATATATCTACAATTCAGCCTTTACAGCCTAATGTTTATGATATTCCCTCAATCCCATCATAATCTCTTCATTCATTCACAACCTCACCCAACTGATTTTTCAATATTTTCTTCTCATTGGTGTTTGCTGTATCATATTCTGCACGGATATGACTTAATGCTGAATAGATCTAAAACCTCAAAATGATAATGTGGTGGTTTTTAAGAAAATGCCAGATTGGTAATAAAAACTAACAACACGCAAATAAAACAGAGGAAATCTGAATGAATGGATGTTTCAACAGTACTGAGTCACCATCATGATATAAGGCCAAACACAAGTCATACTATGAACTTATAAAGAGCAACAGAAATTAAGAACAGAATGATCCAAAAACTGTAAAACAAGAGATATATCAGAAATGTGTTCTAAGAACCAGATATTTTCTCATTCCTAAAAGAGAAAAATATAATCCTGATGAGGATAGGAGTGAGAGATGAAAAGAATAATAATAAACAGGAAGAAGAAAAAAATATTATAGAAGTTTCCGTCTTCTGAAACATGAACTAAGGCGATTCTACTGATTCAACAATGTTCATTTGTATGTTCAGATGATCTCATACGGTAATCTGATCTTAAAATTGCATGGATATACGTACTTAATGAAGATCTTTGAGAGAAACTAACCCAAATCTTATCTTATTAACACTTATGGTTAATGGAAACTGAATTTTGGCATAGTTATGATGTTTGGTCGGCTTCAGACCGCTGGGACGCTTATGTCGTGTTTGGTACGCCGTTCAGGTCGTGGTTTATAAGAGCTGCTTTGCGGCCTGACTTGATATAGACACGGACCGTGACAAGGGCTGTTCCCGGATGGTTTCGGAGCTTGAAATTGAATGTACCGAGATATCAAGGAGCTTCCTTCGGGCATCACTGTTATTGGGAATAATGCTTATCGCACTACGTACTTAATTTCGTAAATGCCCGCACGCAATCGCATGGTCACCACCGCACCCCACACTTTCAACCTCAAACTCGACGCCATAACCCCTTCGTCCGAACCCGTTTTGGTGTCTTGACTCTATGGAGTTTTTCTCCTTTGAGCTAAAATCAACCATATAGACGACAAGGCATATTGAGCTTATAATAAGTCCGAAAATGACAAAACTATGGCTACTGCCATCGCGCTGCACTACATTTGTTTAAAATTTACACAACTCCTTCATTGGGACTGTCAGTGTTCTCGACTATATGGAAAGCCCTTTGAGTCTATAATCCATCCATATATAGCTTGATACAATCTCGAGCCTATAATAAGTCCGAAAATGACAAAAACCAGTGGCTATCAGCTATCGCCGCAAGTGCCGTGAAGTCGATTTCTTCATGGCCTGCAATTTGCATAACTCCTTCGCTAGATCTGCTGGTGCCTTGCTCTATGGAAAGCTCATTGAGTCTAGAATATAACCAAATTCTATTTAATGGCATTCGGTATCCACATCTGAAAATTTGATTGTTGTACCAAGTGTACCAATTGCTTGGTTAAAGTCAATTGGAATACATGATAAGAAAAGAGATGTGATATGAACAAGAAACAATAATATAATGAGATTTGATATGTAGAGGAGAGAAGAAAATGATGTTTGATAACATGTACAATTGTATTACTACTTAAGACCGGATATGGAATGACAAGACATATATGATAAGTGCTTCAAGACTTCGCTTAGTGTTTCAAAACTTCTATTGGCGGGCGCACACGCGCCGTCTGCATCGCATCAGACCTTCGCATATATTGTAAATTCAGTCTCGCGATTCTCATCTGCCCAAGTAAAAATGAATGTTTATATGTGCTGTATCCGAAAGAGAAAATATAAAAAGGTAAATAGTTTTGACATGAAGGGTAATCAAGGGTATCAAAGAAGAAGTTCAGGCTCGCACTTACTGAGATAAGATACTTTTGATAAAGTAAAAGAAACGATGCTTATAGAAATGTATAGGTATATGTCATAAGATATGATAGTCTGATAAAGTACATGAAGATATAAGTTAACAAGATATAAGATGTTACAAGTAGATGGCATGATATGAATATAAATTATATGATATGAATATAGGATAGATAAAGTATATGAAAAGCATTTGAAAGTACCGTATATGAAAAACACAGTATATGAAAATCATAGGAAAGTATAATACACGACAATTATAAGATGAAAATATAGGGAAGTATAAAAATCTAGATGAAAGTATAAGTGACAAAATATGCATACATGGAAATCACATTGCTGGGTCAAGACAACAGACGCGCAGATTCCTCTCGAACTGCCGTGAATGTCAATTTATACCAAAGTGAATCATACTATTAAATGCAAATTACATTACTACTGAATGACAAACAAAGACGCAGATTATCTCTCGAATTTGTCGTGGAATGTCAATTCTATAGCAAGTGAATCATACTATTAAATGCGAAACACATTGCTAATGAATGACAAATAGGATGAGATTCTCCTAACTGTCGGAATGTCAATTATTATGGAAATAAAGTGATTCATACTATTAAATGAGAAATTACATTGCCACTGAATGACAAATAGGACGAGATTCCCTCTCGAATCTGTCGTGAATATCAATTCTATAGTCAAAGTGAATCATACTAGTAAATGCGAAAGCACATTGCTAATGAATGACAAACATGACGAGATTCCCTCTTGAATATGTCGTGAATGTCAATTCTATAGTCAAAGTGAATCATACCATTAAATGTGAAATCACATGGCTACTAAATGACAAAATGGTGACGGTGTCTTCCTCGAATCTGGTCACTGTGGGAATGTCACTTATAGTCATAGTGAAAAAGGCTAAATGAAGCATACATTTCCATACAAGATCGTAGATAAGAAAGTATATGTGTAACTCGTCTCGAGGTGTACTAGAGGTGTAACCGTGATGTGCACAAAGCGGCTTCCTTTAATTATTTTAAGTACATAATAGCATTTTTGAAAGTTGTTTTAAGGGTGAAATTATAAAGTTTTCAAAGAATTGTGGCACTTTGCAATTACGAAAGTGGAGGGGTGAAATCCACCATGGAATTCTTAAGGATAATGAATAATAAATTACCATAATGGTTCAAAGAAGCCTAGAAATTCTCTGCATCTCGAATGACTAAACTGATCAATATAATTCGTCTCGCTGAACTAAATGACCTTAAAATTTCGCTGAATTCAAGATGCTTAATATTTACGATTTTCTGGGTGATAAGTCGCCAGGGACTTCAGGAATGAGATTTATACAAAAATCTCTGGTTAAAGAAGGGGCTTATCTTAAGTTCATTGTACCAAATAAAGTAACCGAAAATAAACAACACTCTTTTAGGGTAGAAATCCATCCAATGTAATATTAGAAAACGTTTATTAAAAATAATACCACATCAATTAAATGTTGAGGATGTTCGTACCATATACTTAGAGAGAGATGGAGATATAGAGAGTGCTTTATCTCTGTTTATTCCTCCTGTTCTTTCATTTGCAAAACCCATTCCGGAGATCATTGAGTGATGAGCAGCCTGACTACGACGAGAGCTGTTTAGTGCACCATAATATTCAACCTTGTCAAACTTTAAAATATACGAATCCTTCTACTTGTGTTATTTTCTCGAAACAAATGTTATGTAATGGCTTGAAATTTTCTTGTATACCGCGGAAATATCAGAACTTCAATTCCAAAATCTTTGGGGATCGTCATAATTTTCTGATCACACCTGACATCCCCACACTCCTCGGACATTTTTCTGGACAATAGCCGAATTTCAGAGTTTAGCTCCGATGCTCTGACATTAATTTTCGTAAATGTTTTCGGTGTTTTTAGACTTATGAAACCCAGTCAAAAGTTGCCAAAAAACATATAGTTTTATGGGGCATTTAATGTAGACATTTTGGTCAATTTACATCATATTATCGATGTCCTTATCGAATGGACTAGCACGTAAAGCTTTAACAATTAGAATCGAAGTTCGCTCGAGTTATAGTCGCTGAAAGCCCTCGTGGTATGTTTTATGGTTAAAACGCTGAATCGATGACATTTTCGTATTTTATGGATCAGGTAAGTGATTTGAGCATCCAACGAGAATCTGCAGTGCTCGACAAGATTGAAAGAATTCTCAATGGTAAAAATGCGAAGTACTCAAAATCATTTTCAAACGAAGTGTTTAAATTACAAGTTTATAAAGTGCTTTGGAAAATATAAATTTATAAAGCATTTTTTTACTCCTCCCACTTGTTATACTCAAAGATAAAAGTTCGATTCAAGATTTAAGAAACGCTTTGACTCGGTTTAGCAAAACCCCTAGATGACACAACCCGCCTTGGCCGATGTATTTCTGATTGCATGTGCGTTATGGGATATTATGACTAACCATATTGCCTGGTCGGCAATTAGGGGTTAGATCTAGTATATATTTATATAGTGAGTCACCATTTGCACATTCGGGGTATATAGTTAGCGCGCTGACTTAGTACATGGCGATGAGGTGTTAGTTCCGAGGTTTCATCACCGGGCATTTTGGTTCCTAGGTTCCATTATGTTTATAGAGATCCCGCCGTGTTCACCAGACCATATTAGACGGGTAGTGTTCCGAGGTTCACTATCGATGCCGTTCGAGGATTCCACAGATCACGCCTGTATTTTTAAAATGGGCCACAAAGTGGTTGGTACTTGATTTCCAAGATAACACTTTCGTGATATTAACCACCATCAAAACAGCAAAGAACAGAATAGTTTTCAATACAGTAAATAGTTTTCGTAACGCCAAAGAATATAAATAGTTTTATCATTTTCTAAAGAACAAAAATAGTTTTCTAAGACGCTTTTTAAATGGCTTTATAGCAAAACTCAGCTTTTCATAAACAAGCTTTTACAAACTATTTATGTACGTATTTTCGTATCGGGAGGTACATAAAGCAGTAGAAGGAACAATATTTATAACTTATAGTACTCACTAAGCCCGCTTGCCTATAGTTTTCTATTTTTAAAATACCTTTCAAAAAGTGTGTGTTTAAACCAAAAGACCTTTCCAGATCCTCGCCCTAGACGTTGTGTTGTGATTATATATAAGATATGTAAAGTAAAAGTAGCAAAGGAATGTGACATTTGTATATGTAAATATCTTTTTGTAAAATAGGCAATGCATGGTTTTGAGAAAAACAAAGTCATATGAACTGAGGTTTGATTGATCCTCATCTTATATTTTGATGAGGAACAGAGGTCCTGTATGGTTGTAGTTGGATTTTTGGAAAACATTGGGAGTGTAGTTTTTTTTTTTTACAGGTGATTTTTGTATTTTGGGCTTGACCACCGTGCAGTCGTTATGCTTCCGGATTTTCATTAAATCTAAAGGTGTGATTTTGATAGAAAAGTGAAAAAATTTATAAACCCACGCTTCAAGAAAGACGTTTGCGCTTTAACTACTTAGCTTCATGGTAACTTGCCACGAGCGAGCTTGGTCGAGGTTACCGTGGAGTCGCCAGATTTCTTGTCACTAAGAAGGTCCGGGCCATGACAAGACACCTAAAAGTATATGACCAAGTACAGTACATAAAAAAGAAAGTAATATGAAAAGTATAACAGGAAAACAGTATATGAACATAGTACATGAAAATATAACATAACAAATGGTATAGTATATAACCATGAAAGTAATATATGTATACGACTATGACATGCACATAATAGGATATGTAATATGAACCATTAGAAAGATAATAGATCAAATGATAAGTACTAGAATAAGAAATAAATGATATGAAAGGTTATATGTCAAACGTCACATGATAGAAGTGTATGTTATATGAAAAATGATGAGGTATTGTCGAGACAATTATAATTACTGGTTGTCTCAGAGAGAAAGCCTCTTACTAAGTCAGAAAGCCTAAAGATTTAGCTTTTAATCCGCAGAGTGCATTAAGTTAGAAATATGATAGAGGATGTGATATCCTACACAAGAGGAAGCTACCGTAGATGTGTGCTCACCGTATTACTTCCGCAATCTCTGTATTTTTAGAATAGGTATAAGTTTTGTATATTGAGAAGTAATGAGACTCAATATATAGAACATGAATACCACTACAATGGTACTTATAATGTAAATGTAAATGTTTTTTTTTATTTGTGAAAAGGCAGTGCTGTGCTAAAGAGTCCCAGCTTCAACACAAGCAGGTCGCTAAGACTCCATCAGCCACCCCGCTGGGGTGGGGTGTGACAGGACCGCCGTAAGGTCAAGGTCGCTCGACCTCATCTATTTTCATTTACCGTCTTCGCCTCTCGTTTCTTCCATTTCAAGAAAGTATACCTCTTCTATTGCTTTACTGGCACTCGCTTTGGTAATGTACCTATCTATGTGGTGAAACAATTAGTTTCTAGGGTTTGTTAGTTCAGCTTTCAAACAAGAGTTTTGACAGAGCGCCTTGTCAATTTGGCATAAAACAAATCGTTTACCATTTAATAACAAAGTTTCTCATGCTCTTTCTCCTTTTGATCTTATTCATTATGATGTATGGGGACCTTCTCCCATTACTACTCAAGGTGGGTCACGTTATTTTGTTATTTTTTTGGATGATTTTTCTTGATATACTTCGATTTATCTATTTAAAAATTGTTCTCGAACTTTATCAAATATAATGCGGACTTTACCAAAATGAATGAAACACGTTTTCTAAACCTTATCAAAATTTTCAGATTCGAGCAATGCCTAAGAATATAAAGCCTATGAATTTACTGCTATTTTACATCAATTTCCAGTATTGTTTCTCATTCCTCTCAGGCTGGCACTTCTCAAAGAAAATGGCGGTAATGAGCGTAAACTGGCCATATTCGATGTTGAGCTCAGGTTACTACTATTGCCGCTTCTACTCCTTCTCACCTGGGGAGCCGCCTACTACCGGCTTACATCATCAATCGTCCTTCTCCACACCATAATCAAAACTCCTATGACATGTTGTTTGGTTCTTCTCCTTCATATATGACTTACTTAGAGTCTTCGATGTTCCGTTTTTGTTCTTCAAGATCAAGTGAAAGAAACAAACTCTCGCCTCATTCTCGCTCTCGCTTGTGTCAGGTTATTTGGCAGAATCTGGTAAAAAGGTTTATAAGTGTTATGATCCAATTAGCAAACGCCGCGTTTCTCAAGATGTGGTCTGGGAACACAAAAATGTTTTACAAACTACCTCATGTTCCTCTGCTTCACCTATTTCCTATGCTCGATCCTCTCGACCTTTTCCCGAGGAGCCCCCACTTCTATATTATCCAGATTCCCCTCGCATATGCGAGTTTCCTCTTCTATTTACGAGCACCTTCACGATCTGATGAGCCTCCCGCACCATCATCAACGCATCATCGATATCGTCTAGCCAGGATCTCGCCAAATTCTTCGACTTTCATGACTTCCTGCCGCTCTACCGGTAACTACTCTTCCTTCTCACTTTCGTGATTTATTGTTTTTCTTCGCTTTCGCTTCTCTCCAGAACTTTGATACTTTTCGTGAGGTTTCTCTAACCTCATGGCAAAGAAGCTATGAAAGAAGAGTTCGATGCACTATATAAGATTGGAACATGGATCCGGCTGATCTCCTCTAGAAAATCGCATCGGGTTATAAATGGGTTATAAGATCAAGACTCTGGGCCATAGTGACACTATCGATCGCTACAAGGCTCGCCTCGTTGCCAGATGCCATGGGATTGATTATGAGAGACTTTCGCCCACAATGGCTCTAATTTTCTTCGCCAGACTCTTATTGCCATTTATGCCGCTTCGCAGTCAATGCCTTTTCTTCATATGGATGTCAAAAAATGTTTTTCTTAATGGCGAACTCTCATATAGGAAGTCTATATGAAGCTTCATCTGGTTATTCCTCACCCCCTCCCGGTTCCCTCATTGCCGCAGCATGTCGACTACGGGCGACACTTTATAGTCTTAAACAAGCTCATCGAAAGCATGGTTTGGTGCTCGCTTCTACTATCTCTCAAAGATGGTTTGCCAGCTCTTTTGATACAACTCAAGCTCGAGACGATCCGATCATGGTATTACTATTCCACTTTCAGACGTCACGATACGATTATTACAGCGCGATTTATATACATAGATTCGTGATCTAAAACACTTTCGGGTCATTAATTCAAAAAAGAAAGATCTCCCTCTTGTAATTACTTTCGGGTTCAGAAGTTTATTATTATACGATGGTTATTATCTTACTCAAGCCAAGTATACTTCCGATTTGATTTATCGAAATAAGATATCGAGAAAGATACGATTACTAATCTATCGAAAGTATAATTGTCGCCTCAATTTCATGATGACGCCGAATCACCATCTTATGCTACTTTTACGCACAAATTTATCGGGAGTCTAACTATCTCATCAAGCATCGCCCCGATATTTCCCATGCGCTCATGTAGTCACTGGCTATTTTATGGTCGCCTCAGATCTCCTCATTATGCTGCTGTTCTTAGGATTATTTGATATATGAAATGCACCATATTTGATAGTCTTCATTTTTCTTTACATTCTTCATTAACTCTTCAGGTATGTTCAGATGCAGATTGGACAGGTGATCCCAATTCTGCATCGCCAGATCTAACATGTGATATTGTTTTTATTCGGGTGATTCTCTTATCTATTTGAGAAGCAGAAACAAATACCATTGCTCGTTCCAAAGATCAAGCATAATGATAGTAATCACCGACAAATACTTACAAACAACTTATTTCCGTTACGTTGTTACTGTTGTGATCTGGTGTTGATTGTCCCACTACAACTAAACTTCATCGGATAATCAAGTTGCTATTCAAATTGCTCATAATGATGTCATCCATGAACGTATTCAAACATATCGAGATTGATCGATTAATTTCCATTCGTCATCATTCACTGCGGTACACCACACTTCGCCTCGCTTTCTTCTCGCATCAATTAACGATATCTTCACCAAACCTCTTCTCAAGGAAATTTTCGATCTTTAGTTTGAACTCAAAACAGCTTCTTAAACCATAATGAATTCCGAGGGGAGATACGCAAATTATATATGCAATTGTACAACTCCGTGTATTTTCCATTTATAAATTTGTATAGCTTATGCTTCTTTGTCTTGTACATGTATTATATAAATTTTTTTTCAATATACAAAGACTTAAGTCTTTTCTTTAGACTTAAAAGGAAAATTTGATGGAAGGGATAGTGCAAACAAATTAAAAAATAGCTGGGGTGGTATGGGTATTCGAGGCAAATAAATCAATCTGCTTTGGAAAGGAGGTAATCATTCACCCCTTAAATGTGTGTGTGACTTCCAAATTTCATTAGGTTTGAAATAATGGCAAGAGGCAAACTCGAAGAAAATGTTGCAATAATGGATTAATAGTCGAAGATTCTCTATTGTAATTATTTCCTATTACTATTATATTCTTTCATAGTTTAAAGATATTTATCTGTTAGGCAAATAACTTAATTATAGGAATAGTTTGATTGTAGATCTCTATTATCTCTATAACATGCATACATGTAAAGATACTGCACTAATTATGAAATAAAAAAATATTATTCTATTTTACAAGTTGGTATCAGAGCCATGAAAACCCTAAATCATTATTCTTCAATCCTTAAACCACGCAAAGTCGATCAAACATCTGGTCACCAAATCTACCCCCATTATTATTCAACACGGTTCATCATTCAATCTCAGAATTGTATTGAATGAGACCAACTATGATCTATGGTCTCAAATGTTGGGAGATGCAAACGTCAGAAAGATAACCTCCTTCATTCGTGGCACATCGCCACCACCTGGCAGAAGATGAAGGCTATGAAAAATGCATTCGGCAACCCAAGGTCAAAAGACGGTTGTCGATGTCTATGTCCCCGAGATTATGAAGTGATACATTCGCCACTACCGCACGAGATATTTGGAAAGCTCGCCTAAAGCCTTTAAGATGCGGAGCTTAATAAATTATAGGTAGGTTTTTACCAACTGCAGGCTTTTCACAAACAAAATGGCATATACCACTCTATATATTATGGAGAACCTAATTCAAATCTTCATGAGCTGGATCATCACAGTATCATATGACATATCAGATCCTATCAATTGTTTCAAATGACAAAGGGTGCACATATTTTTGATTAGAGGGTGATTTATGCGCGCCGTTTGAAATTCGAGGAAGGACCATCCCCGAATTAGAAGAGTACATGCCTCAGTTCCGTCACTAAGATGTTCGACGCGGGGTGATGAACGGACAACTGGAAAATTATGAAGCTTCAGCCATGGTGACTCGGAACTGATCTAATCAAAACTAGTCCCTTCAACACCAGCAAGACCAAAAAAGGCCCATCCATCCTGAGACTGCTAATGGTGGTGAAAAATCATCATACAAATGCACTCACTGTGATCAAACTGGTCATACAAAAAGTCACGCTGAACTTCACAGGATAACCGAATGGTGGGATCATAACCGTGATTCCCATAAACATAATTCCAAGAAGGCCTCTCATCAAGGTAAATCTGTTGAAACAAAGACAGAGGATGATAGCGGTGAAAGTCCTCAAGATCGGGCAAAATGCTAATAGGAATGGTAAGGTTTTAAATATTTCCACACCTCAAGCTTAATAAGGCAAGGATAACTGATTATAGTGCTATGGATCATATGACATTTGATTATAAACAAGTTTCACCTCTTAAATCTTCCTCACAAAATTATGTTTCCATTGCTAATGGTACCTCAATTCCGATTATTGGGGAAGGATCCTTATCCACAAACACCTCGAATTAGAACGAGGCTTTGTCGTTCTCAATTATAATCTTTGCCTGCTTTCTCAAATAACCACTACCGTATTTTGTGTTGTCATTTTTGGCCTGAATTTTTGTGGTATTTAAGGACATCCTGATAAGGCAAACGATCAAGTTGTGGTGTTAGGCGAGGGCTTGTATTACTTCGACTGGGTGTCTAAAAGTTCGTATGAGTTTGGGCTGCTTTTAAGATCAGGGGTCTCAAAAAAAGAAAAAAAAAAAGGAAATATGATATGGTTATGGCATCGACGTCTGGGGCATGCTTCTTTTGGTTACATGAAGAAATTATTTCCTAGTTTATTTGCAAATGATGTTCTAGCTTCAAATGTAATGTCTGCGGAACCCTACAAAAAGCCACTGCTTCGCTTCATTAATCTCGACTAAAAGTCCAGTTCCTTTATGATCATACATTCCCCGATGTTTGCCCATCTAAATTGCTACTTTGGATGGATCGAAATGGGTTTGTTGCTTTTATTGATGATTGTACCAGATGACTTGGGTATGTTTGATGAAGTCCAAAAGTGAAGTAAACTTTGTTATTTCCAAAATTTTCATAAAATGGTTCGTAGTCACATAACAAAGGTTCAGAACACAAAGGACAATGGAGGTGAATATGTGAGTTTTGAATTGAAGCGGTATTTGAAGCCTATGAAACCATTCATCAAACTACTTGTTCGATACACCCCAAAAACGGGTGGCGAGCTAAAATCGCCACTGTCGAGTTATCCGTGCTTCATCGATGTAATCACATATGCCTTTATCCTATTAGGACATGCACTTACCTCTCAAAGAGATATTTGATCAACCGAGTGCCTTCCCAACACTATTGATTTCCTGACACCATCCCAGTTCTCATCAAGCAATTGCTGCCCACTTGGCCCAAACTTACTTCCTCATGTCTGGGTTGTGTAGCATTTGTACATCTTCATAAGCCGTCATTGAACAAGTTGACACTGAAAGTATCATGATGTGTCTTTAGGGTATGCCGCGATCAAAAGGGGTACCGAGCAAAGCGCATCACCCCTCCAGTTAAACGAATGTTTGTTACAATGGATGTAGTTTTTCATGAAAACTCGATGTATTTTTCCTCTGAGCCTGAACTTTAAGGGGAGCACTTGGAAGAAGTTCAAGCTCTAGACTATGATTTTCTTATCTCTATGGAAGGGGAACTCTCTCGGGAACCCGGTAACAACTGAATTTGCAACGGGAATGAAAAGAAAATGCCCTAACTTGGTAATGAGAATGCTAGTGAATGGATTTGAGTGGTATAAATTGGGACCACAGCGGGTGATTTAAGACCTGCATTAATGAAGTCGGGGATCAACCTCCATTCAATTCTCGCGACCAAATGCAAATCGATACACCAAAACCAACGTCACGAGATGGTCCCCGCCAGAGGTTCGAACCACCAAGAAAACAACTACCATCGATCAAACTGCAGGTATTCCCAAACTCCACATATGAACCCTAACTTAAGCAAAGTTAAATATCCCAATGAAGTCATTATGTGTCTAACTATCGCCATTCAATCAAATAAGTCATTTTTTCTGGTAAATCAATTATCTACCAGATCATTCCTAATAAAGGTAGGAAGCCTTAAATTTAACCCAAGGTGGAAAGCCGCTATGAATGAGGAGATGAAATCCTTGCAGAAGAATGAAACTCGAGAACTTGTTGATCGCCCTCAAAGGGAAGAAACTTCCAATGATGTCGCGTTTATATTGTGAAGCACAAAGCGTATGGTACAATTGAACGCTTTAAAAATGAGACTAGTAGCAAAAGGGTACATCAAACCGGAATTGGATTATACAGATACATTTGTACTTGTAGCTAAAATCAATATATCTGGAAGCTCTACCGTTTCTAGTCATAACCCCGGATTGCTTATTGCAACAATTTGATGTGAAAAACGCCTTTCTGTATGGTGAGTTGTCCGAAGAAGTGTACATGGATTTACCACCAGGGTGTATAATACCATAAGTGCATCATTTTAAAGTGTGCAAATTAAAGAAATCACATGGGCTAAAACAATCCAAGAGCATGGTTCGAAGGTTCACGAAGTCCATGAGGCTATCTCTGCCATCATCAGAATTCACTACTACCTTATTCTCGAAAAATAAAGATAGTAAGATCATCATTCCTTATTGTGTATGTTGATGACATGTGGTTATAAGAAATGACCCCCGATGAAATGGTTGCCTCTACAAAGTTACTTGTCAAGCTTAATTCAAATAAAAAGACTCCTGGGCCACTTGAAATATTTTCGATCAAGTGTCTCGATTCGATAGCGGATTTTTCTCACTCTAAAGAAAATATGCTTTAGATTTGTTTCAGAAACCGGGTATGTCAAGATGTCAACCACCGATACACCCAGAAGAAGTATCGTTATGTGTCGACTAATCAGCCCGTTTGATAAAGGGAGATATCGCAGGCTCGTTGGAAGATTGATGTACTTAGCTCACACTAGGCCGTGATTCTGCCTATGCATTGAGTATTGTTAGCCACTTATGCATAACCCGAGAATAAATATATGAATGCAAAGCATGCGCATTTTAAGGTATCTAAAGTCCGCTCCTGGAAAGGGCATTTTGTTCACTAAAAATGTAGATTGTCAAAGTGTGGATGCATATGTTGATGCTGACTACTGGAGCAATAGATTACGTATTTATCTACGGATATTTTAATTTTCAGAAGGTGTAATCTCGTTATATGGAAAGCAAGAAGGTAATGTTGTTGCTTGTTTGAAGTGCGTAGGCCTAATTTATGGGTATGGCACTTGAATATGTGAAGCATTGTGGCTAAGACTTCTATTGATGGATTCGGGGCTATCTCGCCAGTAACCGATTCGACTTTTATTTGCGGATAATAAAGCAAAGATGTGATATTGCTCATAATCCCAAGACAACATGATTGTATAAAGCATGGAGGCAGACAGATTCTCTGTATTAAGGAGAAATTGATGAGAAAATTGTCTAGTTGTTTCAAGATTCGATCCGGCATCAATCACGTGATATCCTCACCCAAAATGCTTTTCAAGTCGAGTGTTCTCAAAGTTTTTGACAAGTTGGCATGTGTGACATCTATGTACCAACTTAAGGGGGAGTGTTATGATATTGGATTAATAGTAAAAGATTCTCTATTATAATTCTTTCATATTACTATTCTTTTCTATTAGACAAATAACTTAATTAAAGGAAACTATTATATTTTTTCATAGTTTAGAGATATTTGCTAGACAAATAACTTAATTATAGAATAGTTTGATCAGAGGGATTCTACTATCTCTATAAATATGTACATGTAACAATACCGAATTAATTATGAATAAAAAATATTCTTCCCTATTTAAGTGAAAACGGATTCGTGAAGGTGCCGCACAGACCTGACGCGGCGGTGGAGTAACTCAACCGGCTACGCCGCCAAGTGCAATGCAGATGGCCCTATTTATAAAACAAAAAGTCATCTGGATATGAATGGTAATCGAAGGACAAATATGAGGCAACCATATGTCTTCGAGCAAACTGCGGACTCGATAGTAAAGGAAACCGGACAGAAGCAAAGGTATGATGCATTCCACCAGTAGCGTATGACAACTCCACCGCCGATTGATTCAAGAGAGCAAGAGTCCTGAGGGATTACTAGCTTCTTTATTCATGTCGTTAGGGTAACATGCCAGAGGTAGCATTTTTATCGCATGAGCTGGCTTTGATCGGGTTGACATCAGGCTGAGTTACACTAATTTTGTCCGGGACAGGGCCACAAATAACAACAAGGCCCAAATTTTCTTAATCCATGCTGTCGAGCCAGGTTACATTAGGTTAGGCCGAACTCGGACGATTAAATTTGACTCGATTATTTTAGGCCAATAAATTAATAACTCAACTCAATCCTAATTTCGAGTGAGTTTGGCTTAAATTACCATCTCTAAATGCAATAGTCACAAACATGTTGAAGCCACTCTCATACCCAATCAAACAATCAAGTAGAGGTTCTTTGGCATATCAAATTAAGAGCAAGTGATGTATTTTGTCTATTTCAGTAATGAAGATATTTCCATTCTTAAAAAAAAAAAGCTTAGGAGATCCGATAAAATCAATATTAATCATTTAAAACCATACCAACAAAATTGAAAATTGATGATGCCTTTTTTTTCAACTGGACTGGCCGAGCGTGTCGGGGTCGCTACTGCACTGACCGTCATTGGCCGGTTCGCAGTACCGGGCGTTGCTCTTCTCTCGCAAAAACAAGAAAGAAGAAGGGTCGGCTGGTCACTGCATTCCGCTCCGATCGCTAGTTTCTTTCCTCGAGAGAAAAGATAGATTCTCGGAGGGCTAATGTGTCAAGGCATCTTTCACCGATGGGGTGACTTTGATATTTATAGTATTTGCTTCCCGCCAGATGGTGGTTAGATTCTTCCTATCGACGCAGATATTTCTTGCTTTTATCGGTATCAGATTTGATTAGAGATATTGAAAGAGCAGTTTGTTTAGAATTATCTTTCTTTCTCACTGTGGGATCCGGCCAATCCACAGGATGAGTCATATATCGTGAATTATCTTATTTTCCTTGTTGGTGATTTAGTTGGATTTCAGAAAATATATTACGGGATTATTCTATTTCTATCTATGGATTCGCTTATCTTAACGCTGGCTTTCTCGATTACCCATAATCACTTCACGAGCTTGACAATTCTCTTCATTATGGTCAGCCAAAGGCCTAAATGCTTCAATGGGTATGTTTTCCTGGTTCAGCGAGCTGGCCCGCAGCTTCATTTTTCAAACCCTATCACGCTTCACCAGGTACGACGTATGCGGCAAGGCACAGAACGCTCGTGATCGATGCAATTTCCACGTGTCCGGCTTCTGTGGATGGGTTAGTTAGCTTGTCGGCGCCATACGCCTTTACATAATGATGACTCTTGTTTTCGCTCATCTCTTCACTTCAGCTTCCTTCGTTCTTCCGCTGCATCCTCTGGTCCCATGTGCCCTGTGATCTTGAAACTTTTTATCGCTTAACTGCCCGCCTCCCTTCCTTAGTTTCCATCCGAACCTTTTGTGTAGAGTCCTTTTGGCGTCTTCCCGATAACTTTTACGCTTTATTCCCTGGATCACAGGTCTTTTCTCGTGTCTTCTGCAATACGTCGAGTATGCTAGTGGTTGGGCCGTGCAAGTTTCGCTCTCATTACTGGCTATATCACCATGGGTCCGGCCGCTTCTTTCACAGATAGTGACTTCGGCTGCTGCCGGCCTGGCGAACCGTGGCGCCCGGAATCGCTCGACCGGTCGATTCCACGAGATGTTCCAGGTGCCCTCTTCCATTAGACAAGGGTAAGGGAAAATAGACTATTAAATATCCCGGGGGTCGATTACCTAAAATCCGCGTCAACACGCTTTAATTATAAAGCAAGGTCGGTCCTCATATAAATACCTTTACCGCACGCTAATGACTTCCTTTGCGTTCGAAAGTGGTTCCTTCATTGCTTCGACCTCTACGTGGTTTCCGTGTCTAAGATGGTGTGTTCTTTGAAGTGGCCTTCGATAATGGTCTTCGCTTTCCTTTGCATCCTTTCATAAAAAAGGTTTTGCAGCACTTCAATGTCTGTCATTCTCAGCTGTCACCCAATGGTTGGGGTATTTTGGTTGGCCTATTGGTTTTCTTTAGGGGACAGAGACTCCTGTTCCCAAGATAGCTCAAGCCTTTTATCTTTAGAGCGGCTGAAACCGCTGAGGGCTTCCTCTATTTTTCCAAGCGCTCTGGCGTTCCTCTAGTGATTTTCGATCTTCCCTCTTCCCACGTGACTTCTGGGGCGGACGCTACTTTGTTAGCGTCGCATCAGAATATACCTTCGACAAGGATCGACACCCCGGGCGTTCCGCCGTTGACCACCCCGAGAATCGCGCGCGGAGTGTCGCTTGTTTTCATATCTTGTATGAGGTTGTCGATATTTCAATTCTGCATTGCTCACGCCTCAAAGCGGCGCCTGACCCCGCCGAAGATAACGCCATAGCTACCGGGCAAGTATCGAAAGGCCCTCTCGCCTCTACGCCGAGCTGATCAAGCCGGATATCTCCCCGCCCTTCGAGCTCGACGCCCTCGCTCGCCGCTTGAGGCCTTCGCCTCCTTCCACCACAAAAGTCTCTCCCGTCGGCCCTCCTCACGCCAAACCCACCCCAAGGAGAACCATCGGGGTTTCGCTGGAGACGCCGTCCCTGGCCCCGGAACGTGAAACAAAACCCCGACTCCGCTGAGAGATCGGCCATGAATAAAGTTCAAATCGGGGCGCCTTCCTTCTCCGTCTACCCATGTCCGAAAGCTCCGAGCAAAGCATCGCCTCGGCCTGAGGTTCCTAAAATTTTGAGCCCGCAGCCTCGCCCGATCCGCCGCGCAGCTCGTGCGTCCCCGCAGTCGCTGAGCGCCCGCGAGGCGATGCCCACACATTCGGGAATCCGCCGAAGAGTGTTAGGCCACCTTCTCCGTGGGCGAAGAACAAAGAGTAAGTGACCGAGACCGACTAAGATGGCTAATTCGTTTCTAAATGCCGAACTATACCGCCGCTCTCATCCATTTATGACTCAATTTCAAGAGCGAGCGCCGCCGCCACGGCGGCTTTCGCTTCTATCCCCGCCAGGCCGCCTCGTAAGTTCCTCGATTCGTCGTGTCTCATTTCATTATGAGTCACGACTCCTGCGGTTTGATACGATTTTACGCTGGATGGGCAAGTGGCTACTCATTTGAAGAGTCCGCCAAAAAGGCCAAGCTGTGACGGGCGCCATGCCAAAGCGGCCAAGCCATAAGGCGAGGTGGCTTCTTACACCGAGCACGGACTGAGTCAAGCAGATCTGGCAGGGGCCAGGAGTGGTTTATGGAAGCAGCGAAGCTAAATCTAATTTGAAGATACCACGCTTCTGGGCACAGCCTTCTACCCGAGAGTAGAGAAGACGAGGCCTCGAAACAGTTTTGAGAGCGGTCGAAGGCGAGCTGAGGTTCGAAATAGCTACTGCCACAATGCACGACTTGCGAGGCTAGGACGGGCCGCCCGCCCCAAGATGAGCTTCAAATGGTTAGGGATGAGCTTCTTACATCCCAGGGCGAGCTGCGGGAGTTTAAGGAAGAGCTACGTAAGGGCCAAAGATGAATCGCACGATAAGACTGGCTGCCATCGATTCGGGCTCGCCCGTGGAGGCTTCTGAGGCTATAAACTCGACGGAACGCCTGACTGAGGAGTGTCGTGTGCTGCATGGGGACCTCCATCAACAAGTAATTCTGGTTGCTCAGCGGGATGAAGTTATAGGGAGATTGAGGGCCGAGGCTCGTTCACCGTTTCGCGGCTTCGCTTCTTCGTAAGAAGGTCAGTTAATGCCTACCCGCCCGATTTCAACTTTGACCTTCCTAACGACGAGGAGGCCGAGGGAATCCTCTCTCGCCGACTATTCCGAGAACTCGGGCATCCCGCCGAGGTCCACTCCCTTCTTCACCCTCCGCCTTCTTCGACTTCGACACGGCCAGACACACGCCGATATTTGTTTCGCTTTTATTTTTTGTCGCCCGGACCTGTGACATGGCGTAGCCTTTCTTAATAAACCATCTTTACCACTTTTGTCTCTATTTTTGCAATTCATGTCGTTCTTCATGAACTGTATTGATTTCGGGTTACGTCGTCTGAGCCGAGCTCCCGACGTAGAGCCGAGCGCCGAGTTTCTTCAAACCGGGTCACGAGGTTTCATGGTCGCTCGCCGTCAACTGACCGTGCCGCATATTCGAGTAGAGTAGTCGAGGTTGTCGACCGAAAGGCCGGGTTCGCGCCAGGCCTTACGGCCGGTGGTTCGCTGACCACCCAGTCGCACGGCCCGCGCGCAGCAGGTCGAACTCGCCAGCGAAGCATCGGGTTCGCGCCGTGGCCTTGCCGGGCGATATACCGAAATGACCGACTTTAGGTCGCACGGCCCGAAAGCGTAATAGTCGAGCTCGCCAATTCGAGCCACCGGCCGCGCCGCGGGCTCGCGGGCGACATAAATGACCGATCCGACTCACATGGCCAGTAGAGGTCGAAAGCCTCGGGTCAAAGTAAGCTACCGGGCTTCGCGCCAGGGCCTGCTGGCGACATACCGAAACATATATCTAGGTTGCGTGGCCAGGCAGTCGAGCTCACAAACCGAAATGGCTCCGCCGGCGCCTCACTCAATACCGAAATGACCGACTCCCAGTTACGTGGTCTGCGTAGAGTAGCTCGAACTCGTCAAACTCGAGCCACTCGGGCTCGGAGTCGAGGCCTCAGAGGGCCGAAAAAGCCCGAGCCACCCAACTTCGGGTCGCTGTGAGTTCGCGCAGAGTAGTCGAACTCACAAACTCGAGCCGTCAGCTCCGGCGCTATGGCCTGTGGGGGTGGAGGCAACTGCCGACCACTCGGGTCGCACTACTGGCAGAGTAGTCGAGCTCACAAAGCGAGCTATCGGGCTCCGGCGCCGGGCCTTGTGGGTCGAATACCGAGTTGACCGACTTAGCCGCGCTGCCTGCGGCAGAGAGAACAGCTCGCCAACCGAGCCGCAGCTCTAAGCGCCGAGGCCTCATACCAATAGCCCGAGCCGATCCGACTCTTGACCGCGTGGCCGTGCAGAGAACAAACTCGCAACCGAGTCACGAGCCCGGCGCCTGTGGCCTCAGGCGAGCATACTTCACAAGGAGAGCAATGAAATGATCTCGACTCTAGGTCAGACGCGACATGCAGCATCAATCCCATCAAAGTGAGCTATCGGGCCCGGCACCGTGGCCTCGCGGCCATATACCGAATCGATCCGACTCTAGGTCGCATGGCCTGAGCAGAGTAGTCGAGTTCGCCGGCAAAGTGAGTCATTGGCTTCGGGGTCGCGGGCCTTGGCGCGATATAGCCCGAAATGATATGACTCTTAGGTCATGTGGTCTGTGCATGTTAATCACCCGCCAAAGTGAGCTACTAGGTCTTCGGTGCCGTCGGGCCTCAGGCGTATAGCCCGGAAATGTGACGAACTCTCTTAGGCCGCACGGTTGAAAGAGAAGTCGAGCCTGGCCAAATCGAGCCGTTGGCCCTCGGCGCCGAGAGGCCTCAGGCGAGACAACATGAGCCGATCTCGACTCTTAGGCCTGCGGGCCTCGTGCAGTAGTCAAGCTCGCCAACCGAGGCCGCTAGCCCGGAGTCGTGGCTCAGAGCGATATAAATTTCGAAATGACCGACTCTAGCCGCGTTCAGGCAGAGAAGTCGAGCGCCTGGCCAACCGAGTCGGGCTCGCGCCGAGGCCTTGTGGACTGACAATTGAATGATTCCCGACTCTTAGGTCGCTGCGGGCCTGTGCGTAGTAGCGTCGAAGCTCACAACCGAAGCCGCCAAGGCGTGTACCATTCGACTTCGATTTTCTGAAAGACGCAGTGTCTTTAATGCCGATTTACGGAGAATTTGAACATTCGACACTTCCGAAAGTGTTGCCTTCTTATAAATGGCACTTCATTGCTATGGAGTTTATACTGATACTCCGCCTTTCGGAAGCGTGAATCGGTAGATCTCGCTACGTAGATGAAGCCGTGAAGCTTGATCGCCTTCGCCGAACTATCAAGACTGCCCGCTTTGTCAGACCTCTCGTCGGAGCTGTGTTTTCCCTTGGGCCTCCCTTTTATGGGAGTCATGTTATTCCCTAGCTTCGTGCTAGGAATGTGTCCGAGAGGCGGTACATTTCAGCCGCTTCTCTATTTTCTATTCTTTCTCTTCGTTCCTCTCCTTTCTTCTCTCTTTCTCCTCTCCTTCATTCTCTTTCCTTCCTTTCTTCATTTTTTTTTCACATCTCATTCTCCCTTTTTCTTCTTCTTTCCTTTCGCATTTTCAAACTCTTCCATCCCTTTTTCTTTCTTTCTCCTCTTTTCCACCTTTCGCCTCTTTCTTCCTAATTTATTTTCATCTCAAGCTTTCCTTTCCCTCTTTTCTTCTCGAGGGTTTTTTTTTTTTTTGAGGAGCCGCTTGTACTATGGCCTGTAACCCGATGACACTACCGATTGTAATTGAATGTAATTTGATTGGAATAAAAGAGACTTTTCCTTTTTGACTATGAACTTTCATTCAAGGCATGTAATTTTTCCGGCATTATATGTCCGAGCCGCTTGAGACGCTCATCAGGCCACCAAGAACGCCGTGATCGTCATCTAAAAATTGATAATTCTTCATTTAAGATTACAAACCGAGGTCTACTGATAAAAACATTTAAGGTGTTCCGCATTCCAAGCACAGAATTTTTCCTTCCTCCACTGAGTCAGAATTGCCCTGGCCCGATGACGCGATATGATGTAGGCCCTCCTTGGGCCAGGGGCCTAGTTTCCATGCGCTGATTCTTCCTCACAAGTGCGAGCTTTTTCAAGACTGGGGCCACCCGACATGTAAATCTTCTGTGTTTGACCTTTACAATAATTTCTGCCTTCCGGGGTAATCCTCCGTGCACCCTATGTCCGCTCACGCTTCACCCAGAGGTCAAAATTTGCATCTGAGAGCCTCGGGCCATCAGGTTCCACCGTCGCCAACTCGATCCTCGGGGGACTTTAACCCACCTCGATGTAGGGCCACCGTCATACAAAGGCTGGGGCGAATGGGGTTTCCTGCCATCGACTTCTACGAGTCCCGTAGGGCCCAGCACCTCGTGAGGAATTCTACCCATTTTCGCTCAAGATCTTCCACCTGCCTTCAATGCGGGCCTTAAGGGTTCACGGTGACTTCGCTCACCAGGATCATGATGTGCTGGGACGAGTATTACTTTAATTCGAAGCTCGCACAAAAATCTCTCGAACTCAAGGCCATACAAATTGTTTCAACACTGATACTGTGGCTCTGGGATACCAAACCGATACATGGCTCGCCCACACAAAATTTATCTTCTATTATGTGAATGTGGTCAAAGGTTCACGCCCACTCTGCGAAGTAATCTACCGTAACGACGTATGACTTTCATCGTCCTTCCTTCCTAAGGGCGTAGGTCCTAGTATGTCCAAACCCCACTCGTTGAAAGGCCGTGGCTCAGAATTTCCATGTCAAGGGCCTGATGGGAGGCTGTGAGATCTCGGGTGATGCCCCGGCAAGACTGATCTCCCGACCAGTCGGGCCGCGGCCTCCGAGCATCGGGCCAAGAGATCCCCGCTCAAGACCTTCCCGCACGCCCGAGCCCGAGCGTGATTTCCCCGCATACACCTTCGCGGTACTTCCCTTAGCACGTATTTAAAGGTCTTTCCCGCGATGCAATCTTTAAGGATGGATGTGAAGAAATCCTCGCCAGACAGCGCTTCCTTATGATTAGTGAATCCGGGCCGACCATTCCCGACGCTTCTTCGTTGTCGCAGTGTATCGGCCCGTCTATTATATAATCCCAAATGGGGTCCATCCAACTTGGTTCTGACCGACGGCTAACTCCACGTCACGTAGATGTATGTATTAGCCCACAGTATTCGACTCGGGTGTCGAATTCATGAGGTCTTCCAGGTCGCTGCTAGTTTTGCTACGCATCGACTAGGAGTTCTCTCGCTTCCATGATATGCCCGACATGGACCAACATCTAACTTTTTCAAGAAATCCCGCACTTTAAGGTATAGGATCATTCTTTCACTTTTTGCCTCGTAGGTGTCCTCTATTTCCATCTTTACTACCAACAGAGTCACGTTGCACTCAAGCCGGGCTAATTTCCACCACTACAAGGCTGAGGCCTGCTTATGACGGTCCCATATCTCAGATCGTTGCTAGAGTTTGGAATCCAAATATGAGCGCATACTACGTCTATTCCTTCCTGGGAGGCCGGGATTAAAACCTACCCGCCCTCAGGCGCGTTCGCGGGCCCCGCTCACGTAAAGCCCAATGGGTAGGTCACTTCTAAGTGATTGCTGTTCTCTGCAGTTCGGCCAAGGAATTCCATGATGAAATCCGCTTAAGACCGCCCTTTTATCATAGCTTTCTACTATATCTAATGTTTCAACTCGCTCAACTCTACGCCCACTTCCCATCACCTTCCCGAGGTCTCCCGCCATGTAACACTCGCTTCATCTGATATTCTTGAACTTCTATGGTATGAGCCCGGAAGAAGGGTGGGAGCCCGAGTCAAGGTTAACAAGAGCGCCACTTCTCCATCTCGGTACTCCTCCGCCTCCTCTCAGCTCTGGCTACAACAAGAACTCGGGTAATCGCACTTCCATCTTTGCTTCGATTTATGACACGTCGAGAAGCCTAAAACAAATGGCATGAGGAGGAGCTCCCTCTCACCCGGGCTACTAATGGGAACTCAAATATGTTTTCAATGCCGAATGTTTCTTCTCGCACTTATCCCATTGAAAGGCCTTCTTCAAACTCGGAAGAAAGGTCGACATTTATCACTAGCCCTAGATACAAATCGGCTTAAAGCGAAGAATCCTTCCCCGCCGACGACTTCCTTTATATCGATGGCGGCGGTAAGTTATGACGCCTTTATCGACTGATCGGCCCAATTCCCAAGTGGGCTGACTATGAAACCATGAAACTGAGAACTTTTCCACTAGATAATTCAAGGCACACTGGGTCGATTCAGCTTTCTATGTCAGACTTCCTCGTGGATCCTAACGCCGTACATGAGCCAGAGCTCGCATATTGCGCTGGCATTCTTAATGCATGTCATCTATACACCTCCATGGCTGCCTCATTCGCTTCTTGAACATCCCGTCTCACTCAAACTCCGTGAGAGCTCTGTGGTTCTCGAGTCCAAAAGATATCACACGATAACACAGTTCCCCACTCCGTGACGAATGAGGCCTTTCTCGTCATCCGGTCCATGCCGATCCGATTGTAGCCGGATAAGGCATCCATAAAACTGAGGAGTTCATGGTCGCGCAGTATCTACGATGAGGTCGCATCCGATAAGAGGAAACCGGGCCCTTCGGGCACGCTCTCGGGCTGGACAAGAAGTCATGCGTAGTCGCCACTTGTCGCTTGCTTTTCTTTGACAAGTACGACGCTGGCCAAACTGGCCCAAAGATATCTCCACCTCTCCGATTACTCCCCGCTTTGGAGGAGTCGGCCACCTCCCGCACCGCTTGTTTATCAGCCAAGCTCCTCCTCTTTGTTTTACCTGGTCGGAAGACTCGGATCGACGCAAATTTATGTAATTACTCGGCAGGTCAATTCCTCCCATGTCCGTCATTTCCACGAAGACGCCTTTGTCTCCTTGGTCTCAAAAAATGAGTGAAAGGCTTTTGGTGATCTTCCGCTAATGGGAGCCGATGTAGGCGAGGTGTTCGTGGTCGCCATCCAACTAAGACAGTTCCAGCCTCTTCCGAGGGCTCAGGCTCTGGGTGAATACTCGTCGCGCATGTCGAGCCTATCCAGTGGATATGCTATCGACCGCTTTTTGCCTATGGATGCCGAGCAGCATTCCCGTCACTGCTGGTCTCCTCGATCCATTCCTACTCCGCCACAGGAAACTTTATCATCATGGTAAGCTGAGAATGGCTTTTATCAGATAAGAGAAACCTTCAACAACATATTATGCTGCATCGGGCGCCTACACCCAGGAATCTTGTCATTGCCACTAGCATGGATCTCCCAAGGTGAGTACTAGTCAGCTGAGCCCAAGGGTAATACCTTCTCCCGAGAATCCTCTGCATCGGTGCCGTGATCGGTTCCATTCTTCCTTCCGCGCCCATCTTATCGAAGGCCGAGGCGAAGATGATGTCAGCTGAACTTTCGTTGTCAACTAGGACTCGATGGACCGTTTTGTTGGCCACAACCCGCCTCTCGAATACAATAAGGTCGCCATAGGGTGCTGCATCCTCAAGGTCTGAGCGCCAACGGTAAAGTTATGGATGTGCTCGAGCCCAGCAGCTTGATAATCGCTTATATCCGCTATCTCGCCGACCGATGTCGTACGATGGCCTTCCCGGTCGAGCCGATTCCTCTCCCTGCAGAATCCTCCCGAGATCACGCGGATTTCTCCTAAAGGTCATGCAGGCCGAAGTTGTTGTCCGCCGAGGTAGTGGCGGTGGCTGGCCGAGCCATAGCTTGGTTAGCGAAATCGACTCGGTGGCTGATTTATGGCGCGGGCGCCTGAGATACCCTTCGTATTAAATACTCTATTTCTTCTTGTCAGACACCATCCGCTACGGTTCGTAATCCCCCGTGGGAACTCGCAATATCTGCGTTATTCTTGTATGGTCCGACTTCATTTGAGTTGGCCATATCAGAACTCGTTTCGCAGACTTCATACAGACCGCGATATCGAGGTCGCGTAAGGGTGAACCGACCGGTGAATAACGCTGTCGCCTTTCGAGCTGCGCGGCCCACGATCCCCCGAGGTTCCTGACGCCTTTTCGGGACCGCTTCTCCATCTTTCTTTGAGACCTCTCCCCGGCCGCTGTCTTTTTGGGGGCTCCGTCCTCGCCGTCACCCTGCCCCGCTTTTTCTTTAAGGGAAGAGGAGCTCCTCTTGGATATGAGGGCTTCTTCACCGCACGTATTCTCTGCTTTAGAGCACCTCAAATCTATGTCATTGGGATTTTTGAGATGGAAACACGTAAGTCTTTCACTGAACCCCTAATCCAAAGAATGAATGCAAAGGATCGTGGAACTCTCGTCTGCATATCTACCTTCGCAGACCTCGCATCAATCCTAGACATAAGACCTTAAAGTGCTTTCATGAGCCTCGTGATGGTCGCTAGCATGATAACTTGGCTTTCTACATGTCCCCACCCCAATGAAGTGAGAGACGAACAATGGATAGCTCTCTCGAACGGTGGGAGATTGATGACTACGGCTCATTAAACCAGCGCCAAGGTCGGGCCTCTAATGATAAATAAAGCTCGCACGCACGTGGTCTCATACCCATGCAGCCCATTTGGCTCTTTGTAAGTGCCGAGATGATCGATCGCATCCCACACTATCGAATGCTTCCCACTTCGTATGCATCCCCAATTTTGCCGGAAGAGGGAAGTGGGGCACCTCTCGCCGTGAAGGGTGACTCACCATAGGCCAAGGTGTCCATAGCAGACGTGGGAGCGCGGCCCCTACCACCTCTCGACACTCCGCTGAGCTCACCGGAGGCTCTGAACCGCTCCCATGATTGCCTCCCCGCCCTCGTCGAGGGTGGCGCAGTTCTTCGTCCCGACACATGCCCTCCGAGAAGCTGCTTCGCTCCCTCCTGTGTGGGCCAATCGCAGCCCCGTGCCCCCCTGCTCCTGGGCCAGATCGCTTATGTTTCAAGACTCCTCGGGGTGGAATGTCGCGATTGTGTTGCTCTTCATGAGGAGGGTTGTGACCTTCCCGTGTTTGGTTGTCTCCCGTGGGCGCATTCGGGCCGTGAGTTGCTCTTAACTTCTCCTATCAGCGTTGTCAGAGGCGAGCGCCATTCGTGTTAGCTTCGCACGCCGGTCGCGCCAGTGGTTCGCTGTCTCAAGGCTACCTAGCGGATCCCATCCTTGTGGATTGACGATGCTCCCGCTTTGTGTTCCCGGTTGATACCACAAGAATTCAAGATATCGGGTTTTTATTTATCAAGGAACTGTGCTCTACATACGCACAATCGATGATGCCTTTTTTTCAACCTGAATTGGCCGGGAGTGTGTCAGTCGTTGGTCGGGTCTCGTGCACCGCGCTTGCTCTCCGCAAAACAAGCAGCAAGAGGTCGGCGTCGCCCGTGGCCGCCCGATGCCTTAGCCGGGCCAGAGAAAATATAGACGCTGAGGGCGAACGCAGCCGCTGCATCTTCACCGACATGGGGTGACTTGGTATTTAGGCGTATTTGTTTTCCGCCATAGATGGTGGTTAGGATTATTTCCTATCGACGGATATTTCGCTATTACTCCAGATCGGATTTGATTAGGATATTGAAAGAGCAGCTTTATTTAGAATTTATCTTCTTTCTCATCGTGGATCCGAATTTCGATCCGCAGTGGACGAAATAAGAGTATCGCGGAATTATCTTATTTTCCTTGTCATGATTGATTTGCACTTTATACATCTGTATTGGGGATTATTCTATTTCCTTATCTATGGATTTGGCTATTTTGATTTGTAGAACGTGGGCTTTCTCGATACTCCATAATCGACCTTTTGGGCCGAGCGGATTTGGCCTTTCATTCTCACTCAAGGCTAAAAGGCTCTTAATGCTTCAAACGGGCATGCTCCAATGGATCGGGCCTCATTCCGGGATGGCGCCAGGTGCCTAAATGCTTCAATGGGCACGGATTCTCCTTCGGGTTTAAGGCAGGCAATTTCTCCGCAGCCCATTTTTCAAACCCTATCAAAAATAATTACAAACAAATTAACCTCAATTGCAATGTAGCCAAATATAATAAAATTATATATAAACGTGACAAAATAATGTTTAAATGTCATCTTATATTTGTAATTACAAATGAACTTTTATCATGAGTTTGACAACATCATCTTAAAATATAATCCAATATTTTAAGTATATTTAAATTATATCTGTGACAGTGTATTTTGAATGTCATCTCAACTCCTAATATTTAGATGAATTTAGTTAATTATCTTTTGTGTTTGGGTTACGTTTTAGTTAAGCTTTCTCAACAATCATTTAGATTGAATCAATAATAGTTATTTATACATATATCTTAAAATTCCTATGTTAAAAAAAACAATTACAACTATATAAAATATTTTTATTATTTGTTAACATATACATTTATATTGTTATGATTACTATTGTGACATTTTCTCATTTTCTTCAATTTATTATTTAAATTTTGGTATAAATATATTGGAATTCGTTAATATAAATATATAAATTACGGTCATCCAAATCGATTATCCTTTTATTTAATACATTTTTGGTTAAAGGTAATAAACTATCATCACGGAAACTCGAACATGAGATATCCTCCTTATGTCTTTTACCTGTTTGAAATGATTAACTATTTATTTGTGACACCCCAAATTCTGGAACCTCCAATGGATAACTACTAACCCACAAAATTTCGTAGATTCGAGTGACCCATACCACAACAACAGCACGCCCTATTTATCGTGACCATGATGCAAGGTGTACCTGGTAGTCTCAGCTCTGCCTCGACATGAACTCAACCCAACATATAACCTGTATAACCAAAACTCATCCAAGGTCTCAACAGAAGTAGTAATGACCACACAGGGTTCATCTGTCCATACCCCAATATACAACTATATTACAATTACTCATGAACATTGAGTTACTCGGCACCATCCCAATACATCCCTTTACCGAGATCCATTCATTCACATGTAAATCTAAAATATGAAAGTAAAACACTTAATTACAGCTTGTAAGAGTTCGATCACGATCCTCTTACCACAATTACATACTCGACTATTTAAACAATAGTCCTAAAAAAAATTAATTACAATTATTTTATATAAAATATTTTTTACAAAAATAATATCAAGGTCACACATCGGCCTCCTTCATAATCATGGCCTCATCGGAGTGTCATTTCCTGACACCCTCAGACCGAAAAAGGGGGTCCGGTGACAAGTGAACAATGGCCGTGAGGAAAATTTCTTTCCTATAAGGGCTATTTCCCACCTAAATGCACATGCAATGACATAAATAAAACATCAAATCATATTCCATATAAATAATGAAATACTATATGAAATGTTTCATGTCATGCATTGGATGAGACTCCTCATGTCCATAACCCAAGTCCCGAATAACAACTCCTCAAGCACATGCAACGCTATGTGAAAACCGGGCCATTAGCTGCTTCACCAACGACTTAAACCATGGACAACCTCATTCTTAATTTATCAAATCTCATGTGTTTCCTCGCGGATGACGACCGGTCTCACGGCCGGCTTCAGACGCCTTCCCAACACTTTCTTTGCTTTAACTTACATTGTCAAACGTATATGTCTAACTGAATAAAATTCGGTCTTCACCATGGAGGAATCTCGCTCCTCTTGCTTCAACACCCCAAATTCCACACGTGATTTAGTATTAGCTATTATTTTACACAATCTGAGTTCTGATTTTGACGTTGTCCCATTTCCGAGCTCACTACACATTTACCAGCGAATGGTGAATAATCAACATCATGCACCACACACCCGATCACGCCATGTGACTGCGGCATATGAAATGCACCTGCCA
Source organism: Tetrastigma voinierianum (assembly GCA_016808115.1). Lineage (NCBI taxonomy): Eukaryota > Viridiplantae > Streptophyta > Magnoliopsida > Vitales > Vitaceae > Tetrastigma > Tetrastigma voinierianum. Next base: position 1,710,645 of record JAEQBH010003899.1, on the reverse strand, counting down.
TTTCATGTTATGTCATGCTACATGCAACATTTATAAATTCCGAATAATTATATTTCCTACATATAATTTACATTCATCACCATTTCCATGTTAATACATCATGCAAGTACATATTAACATGATTTTTTACATACAACAGCATGTTATTTATTTTTCTAACAATAACACACAAAATGGCCCAAATATCGGACCCACATAAACAGGACACCTCTCGATCCCTTCATGGCCATAAACAATTTTTTGTTCCATTCATCAATAAATTACAGTGATACCGAAAAACTCAATAAAACCCGAAGACATTAGTCTCGGGATTAAAACCAAAACTCAACATAGTCCGGGACTGCCCGAAAACAATTCCGAAAATCTTATTCGAACTGTCTGAAAACAGTCCTGAAAATTCATCATAGACTGTTCGAAAACAATCTCGAAAATTCAGCCCGGACTGTTTGAAAACAGTCCCAAAAATTTGGGACTGAAATTTATAGCCTCTTATGGCCTCTAATAAAACCTTAAGTCATTAAATGGCCTTTAGGCTATAATTAACCCAATTAGAAAATTTCTAAATTCTCATGGAGCTCTTATTTAAAGTCTTAAGATTGCCAAGACCCACGCTAGCTGGCGTGAATCGACTTTACCTCTTGCCCTTGATGAAAAACTCCACGCCCGATCTCCACAAATCTTGCAGAGAAAGGAAAACCTTTTTTTTTCCTTTCTTCTCTCTCGCTCACTCTCTTCGGGCCCCACACATATCCCTCTCTTTTTCTTATCCGTCTTTATTTGTTTTCCTTTTCTTTTCTTTTCTTTTTTTAAAATTTTGGACACATGGTTCACGTAGCGCCATGTGTCCATCACTCATTCAGATCCGTTTTTACCCTGAAGCAAAATTATTTTTTTCAATTCAATTTATTTTAATCGAACTTAACTCAAGCTTATTTCCCCGACTCTTCGATTTCGTAAAACATCGCCCCCCGTGGAGTCACTAACGACTGTTATCACCCAGAAAATCAAAATATCTCGACGTTCAGAATTTAATGAAACTTTCGTGTCATCGATTTAAACGAGACGAACTAACGACGCATCCTCGCTTCGTCATCGCATCTAAAGAATTTTATAGGCTTCCCTGAACCATTCTAACAATTTATTCTTATTATTATTATCATTTTGCCATTTTTAAAAATTTTTAATTTTTTCGGGTTTTACATTTTTCCCCTCTTAAAAGAATTTCGTCCCCGAAATTCACACACACTAACACACACAAACACATGCATATGCAAAAGTTATTATAGTTTCAATATTAGACTTCTAATATTAGACAAATGCACCTTCATCCTCAAATAGGAAATGATAAGGGCCCGTGACAGTGTCCCAAGGCTCCCACCGTCACCCTCCACTCCTTCTGCGCTGCTGGCTGCACCACTTACACTAACCCGCACGAGCATTGTGTCGCAAAACCCGATCCTCGTTATCCAAGATACTGACTGTCCCTCTCCCTCGGGCGGTCCCAATCTTGATTGGTCAAAAGAATCCCTCCTCAACTGCCTATGGCGGTTTGGGACTCAGGAGTACATCCAGCAAAGGGAGACTGGAATGACCTGATAAACCTTGGTGGCAGAGTCAACCGATATGCAACTCCACTCACCTCCTCAGCACTTGGGCGGGCCCAATATACTGACGCTTAGCTTCTTTTTTCCCGCCGTCGACTCACTGTACCATCTCTGAAATAATTTCAAGAAGACGTGATCACCCACCTCCTGATCCCAGAGGCCAACGGTCAGATGTCAGTACAGCCTTTCAGCCTACTTGAAATGTAAGGAGCGCTTCCAAATAAAATCGTCTTCTCAGAGGTGTTCCCTAATCGATCCACCGCTGATGAATTCCTTCTGTCTCCTGGCCCAACAGATTCAGACTGTAAGGCTCCCATGAGGGCATCTCACAGGGTGCCATCCAGATACTCAGAGACAACTGCTTGTCAGAAGCACCCCACTCATGGTAAGGCCTCCCCACTACCTTTGGTGATCCAAGACGCATGTCAGCATGGTCCTCTAAACATGTGGTAACATCCCCTCTCGATTGACGACCGCCCGCCATGAAACATAGTGCTTATCGCCAATCAGAAACCCTAATGACCTTTGCACCAAAAGTGCAGTCGTGACCAGTCCCCGTCCGACACTACGACACCGGGTAATTCCTGCCGTAGCTCCGGACAATCTCAATATACAACGATAATTCCTCCAAAGGTGAAGGTCATCTCGTGACTCGCAGAAACAGTTCCACTTAGTGAGCCGGTCCACAATCACCCACACCCGCATCATGCCTCGCAAAGGTCCGCGTGGCAAGTGGTCACAAAGTCCATCGTGGATTTGCTCCCGACTCACCACTACCTTACCTACTGGAGTACCGGTGGCTTCCCGATGCTCAACCTTGACTTGCTATCACGTGAGACATTGTCGAACACCCTGAACGCGGTCACTTCATTTTGCTTTAGTAATACTAAGTAACGAAGATCTCTGGTGATATTAAAGGTATGATAATGGGAACACCTGAGAATCTCCTCTCTCAAATCGTCATCAGGGAACCCACAACCCACCCATTAAAGACTTTACCATTCCGGTGTGGATGGTATTCAAATTTTCACACTGTGATTTGCCTAGTACTCCACCTCTGATGAGATGACATCTCACGTCCTCGCCTCTTTGACCCTAATCACTTCTGTCAGCAGGATTGCGCCAGCCACCAAACTCCAATATCTCGAGCCCCGATCAATGTACTCACAACCTAAAAACCCTGGTCCCACGCTCCCAGCATCCGCTATTCCTGAAACCCACACTAGCCAATACTCCCTGCGACTGGATCGAAAATATCACACTACATTTGCCTTACCGTAGATAGTAATGCAAAGTAAAGTCATAATCCTCCGTATACTCCATCCGTCCCGCGTTGTCTCCGTGTTTGAGTCCCGCTGTGTGAAAATATACTACTTACACTGAAAACACTCAAACGGCCACCGCTGCAAATAGGCGCCAAACTAAGGCAAAGATGGTAATGGTCAACCTGCATCATGTGTATGCGGGTCGCCGCGATTCTTCAGCCGCTTAAACCCAGCAAGCATGGTCTCAAATTCCTGAATCGCATCAAAACACATTTTCACAAAGATAATCGCGCATCTCATTCATGTTCCGGGACTATTAAAATAGGAGTTGTAGTAAGCCTCATTTTCAATTATTGGAATGCCTACTCACATAGGTCATCCCACTCAAACTTGACCCCCTTTTGGGTCAATCTAGTCATAGGTGAGGCTAGCCAAAGAGAATCCTCAATAACACTGAAATATCATGCCAACTCACAGCATGCAGATCTCGAAGACTCGACTCGGCCTTTAACTCATAACAGCCTCTACCTTCCTCGTGTGGTCTATCGACACACTAGTTTACACGACGTGTCCTAAAATTTAACCTCGCAGTTTTCAAAATCTACATTTTCTAACCCATGTTCGATGGTCCTTAAGTGCCTGAGAACAATCCAGAATGATCCGCAGATGCTCCTCTTCATATCGTGGCGTATGAAGATGTCGCCAACAAATACCACAACAACCGATCCAACAGGCTAGAATACCCATGATGAGATCCATGAACAATGCAGCGATTCGGCCAAAACTCGCGGCACAACGACTTTAAATGTCTGATACGCGTTTAAACGATGTCTTAGGGATATCACCCTAACTCCCTTGCGCGCTAACTTATGGTAATCGGTGCGGTCTATCTCTGAGTAGACTCGCGCTTCCTCTTAACCGATCAAACAAATCATCAATTCCTAAAGGATACAAATTCGATCGCAACTCGCTCAATCGTTTGCATCAGCGCAAAGCCATGGTCTGTCCTGGATGGTAAACATAACCGAGCGCCCATGATGAAGTGCTCTGGCCTTATAAAACCTTTGTCCACACCTGCGAGCCGGAAGGGATGAGTGTCTGAAAACGCTGGCACTGGCACCGCTGTCCTACTACATTTTAGTCATTCAATTTTATATCTTAATAAGTGCATATTGCGATATCTTATTTTGGATCTTGTGTGCATTGGTGTGTGAATAGGTGGTTTTCATAAGCTTGAATTGCAAAGAATAAGTAAAGTGAAACCTAGTACAGTAATATCATGACGTCTACCAGGACGCTTTCTATAAACATCGACTACCAGTCAATGCAAGAAAAGTCAAAGAGCTTCGACCTAATGATCACGATGTTCCCGTAATTTATGCTTTAGAATTATAAAAAGCATGTGGAGAATCTAATTTTTTGATTATCAAGGCTATCATATTATCGAGTGAGCTGAATGGCGAGCAACAATAACCCAGATATTTAAAATACCTGCTTTTTGTATCTTCTTCTCAAACTGATACGATCATGGAAGTAACAAATGTTTTATTAAATTCCTGAAGGATAATTCTAGACTTATTTATAGGGATTTTGCTGAACCTTGCTTCACAGTTTCGTGGCGACTTCAAGGCTTAAATCTTACATGGTCTGCAATGATTCATGATTTATATCAACTATTCTACATCCCCAGGCTTAGCCTTCATGGAAGTATGGTTTAATAATGACGGGGCATGATCTCAAGCCGGGGTATCCCAGATCAGAGATGGGCGACCCCAGTGGATATGAGTAGAGCAACCCTCGCCAACGGGCACAGATATTCGATTCCGAAAAATTGTAGTCGGCGAATGCCGCTTCTAGCATAGGGTCGGGGAAGAGATGCATCCGCCAACCCCACCACAGATAAAGTGATGATAAATTTCGAGAGGTGTATCTCGCGACACGATCAAATTTAAATGAAAAATCATTAATAAACTAAATAGTAATTCCTCTGGGTAAACATCTATCAAACGAGGCATGGGAGGCGCAAAACCCAGTTTTTCGCCAAAACAAAGTGATCCCAAAGTTAATTAGATCAGAAGTCGACTCTTACGCATTAAAGTTGCAGACATTCCATTAAAGAGTTTGAGTCCGTATAATGATCATAGCCAATTCCCCAAAGAATTTTTTCCAATCCATTCTCCCTTACGGATCGCATATTTGTACTTAGGGTACACTATGCCAACTCTACGACTTATCGCATAAATTTGATACAGGTGCGCCTACCTAGCTTATAACCACACATCACGCCTGGAAGTTTATGCCGTTTCCAGATAGTTAAAAGTGTTATTATTATCATTGAAGGCATCAGATATTACCCTGAATTTAATTTACCCCAATTTTAATTTGGCTTTAGCCAGGCGGTGCTGTAATTCAGTTCGTGTTTCAGGCGCACTGCATGCCAAAGCGCCAGCTATGGATGCGAAGCGCACGGCCTAAGCGCCGAACTATCTCCATTTTATCCTCGAACTGCAGCAAACTTTACACCGTTATGCAAATCCTATAGCGTCATCAAAAAATATGATAAAACATAAGTAACAAAGAAGGTATTCTCGGTCTCGCACTCGTAATCAAGGAAGAGGTTGTCGCCTTTGGAAGTATATTCTGAGAAGATCATGATTTTGGGTGGAAGAAAATCCAGAATAATCACTACTCATTTTAACTATTATTTCTTCTTTCTTTTCTCAAGCGTTTTGTCCTAGGTATATGAGTGGCAAAACCCTATTATGTTCTAAATTTCTTTATGGAAAGTAGGCTCTTGCTGATTCTTCCTTTTAGCATAGTTTAACCCTATACTTATTGTCTGCTAATTTTCCTTTTCTATTGTTTCTCTATGATTATCTTTCTATTGATTCATGATTATCCCATTTCAAGAAGCATGCCACTTTACTAATCTTAATATAAGAGCGGTTCTTCTCGCCAGACCGAAGTATATGTGCTAGTTCAACATAGACAGAATAAACGTGAATTAGCTTCAGAAGGTGAAATTACCGGTAAATTAGAGCACGGTAGACTTAGATTTTAAAGCATCTCTAATGCTTGTGCTGATTGCAAAGCAAAAAGACCTAGTGTTAGTTAGCAGGTTGGTCCCATATCAAAAAGGTGCTTTCTTATAATTAAATTCCTAGGCAAGAGTCGCCTCTCAAGCCTTCTTTTCAAGAGACAATATAATTAAATTTTTCTCAATAAACAAAAGGAGATTGTTCGCTGATACACCAAAATGACTTTTAGAACCTTTATTATCTCAAGTAATTCCAGAAGGCTGCAAAAAGTTTGTAATTGAAGTTATACTTAGGACTTTAGTAACTTCAGCTTCTTAACTTACTGCTTAAAACATCTTGATCAGCTTGAATATTATGTAGAGGCAATATAATTTTAGTACTTAGTAATCCCATTTTCCCCATGGACACATCTCTTGTACATCTCGTGACAATCTATTACTGACAGCGCATACTCATGCTAGACAAAGGTCTTTTATATTTTTTCTACATAATTTAGCGGCACACATCACACAGCTATGCATATCAACCCTCGAGTTCCTCGCACCAATAATTCTGTTACTCTGCGAGAGCCAAGTAGAATCGTTATGCACTGTGGTGTAACTCAATGACAAAGTCCACATCCTTGTGCAGAGGTATTCCCGGCAGCTCGTTTGGAAAGACGTCATCATACTCGCAAACCACCCGAGGTATACCCAAATTTTGTCTCCCCTCATCATCTAGATACAGCCTCATTTAGCTAACCCATCAACCCGCTCCACCTCACCGAGTCGGCACGGTCCCGGGCAAACACTGATGCTTTCCCTAAAAGCTCGCACAATATTGTCCCATACAGAGTAGAATTTGCTTCGCTACCATCGCAAATCACGAAAACTCTATGGTGCCACAACCAACCCATGTCAGAATGACAATAAACTCCACAAGTGTCCACATCTGATGTCCACCGTGAGCGGTGAATCCCCCGAGATCTCAACCCGCAACTTATTGATGATCTGATCAACCCCTACCCCTGTCCCTAGTGGGAGAACCTGCCACAAGGGAACGGCTCATCCGGTCTCCACCAAGCCCCAAACACCCACACTAGATGCAGCAAATTAAAAGAATGTGACAAGTAAACATAATCAACAAGATCTTTGCTTACAGGCGCAGACACAAAACATACTCCTCGATTGCCTTGAATCCATCGAACTAGCTCCACCAGTGGTGACGGGGCACAGACACCGTCCCTGTGTCTCGGTCGCCCTCAAACCCAAGATCCCTATTTCGGACTCAACCTATGCCCGCCCCAGCATGGCCCCGTGCCCACAAATAGCAGGTGCTTGTGCAGCATCCGTATGATCGGGTTATCGGCCCCCGGCCCATGTCGAGTGCAGGAGGAACAACCGTTGTCACGCAAGTCCCATCGGATAACCTGTGGGGGTCGTCCTCCATAACCTGTGGATCCCCGCCTCTCGAGGGAAATCCCATGGCTGTTCAGCCGATGAGGTGGGCCACATGTCATATATCCCGATCGCAAAAGCCCGCCCGGCCTGCTCAGATCCCGTGCTAAATATGCCCATGTGCTTCTTCCTAGAGCTGTGGTTAAAGATTGATTATTCTTCCTTCAAAGACTAGCACCATGTCCCATGCCCTCGCGTGTCTTCTACTTCTCTTTAACGGCTATGACATCTCGACCATCGAGTCCCCTCCTCCCATGTGCATGCCTGAGGATGATGTGTCCGATAATTCCTTGAGGTTACTCGTCCTCCCGTCCACCCCTGCACTCCATACTAGTCCCGCAGCTGGTAGTAGCCACAACGTCGTCCCGCACAGCTCATGGCAACTGCAACGCCTATAGCCTCTATAAAGGCTTGTGGGTCAAACTCAGGTGGTGTCTGACTATTGTATAGGTGACGACCTCTACGTCCTCTTCCTCGATTTGCCATCTACACAAGTTAAATAACAAATGAGATGTACTTTCTTGTCTAACTAGTAGTGTATATGCGACTACTAATAGACCTCAACCTCCCGAACTATCATGTTCATCTAGTTATTCGAACCCCTAAGGTTATGCTTTCCTAATCCTAGTGTTCATATTTTTCCTATATACATTATTTCATGTATATAATTCATGCAATTTATAACACACAATAACGCAACATGTTAAGCATAAAACACGCAACACACAACAATGCATGATCTAAACCCGCATCTATCGAGTCTTGTGTATTCGTGATACCCAAGCCTTATACCCAAGTCAGGAAGTCGGTATCGTGGACTGCCACTTATGGATACCCACACTGAAATTCTTTGGTAATTGGCACTCGAGTTTTTGATACAAAGCCGTGACTGAATGAACAAAAATCTGACTTTTCACAGATGGAAAACCATTTTAATAAAAACAATCTAAGAAAAAAATCAGTAATCGAAAATCGCCAATTTTTCGCGAAAAATCTAAAAATCCGATATTTTCCCGAAAAATCCACCTTTTCCGAAATTTGCAATTATATTTTAGGTCACTAAGGGGAAAGAATGAAAAAATCAAATAAACAAAGTCACAGAATTAAAAAAAAATGTATTTTTGAGAAAAATAATTCATGTCTGTGCATTGACCAACCAATGGATCTGATTAATTTTAACGACATAGTGGGTCCCACTGTCTCTCTCTACTCTCTTTCTCACGTGTACCTCTCTCCCTTTCAGCTCTCTCACTCCTCTCTCTTCAAAAAAATACGATATTTTTTCAAAATTTTCTGACTGAACTATCCAAAATAATTCCTGCTGGCACCCTCTAAATTACTCAGTTTACTGATCAGACTTTATTATATATGATAAACTTTCTTTATATTCTTTTATTATTTATTTTGAACTATAATCCCTTTATAATATTTTATTTTATTTTTATTTACATTATAACTTATAATATTTTTAAATCAAATATTAATTTGAAAAGTGAAAAATAAATAAAATAATATCATTTAAAATTTAAAATTATAATATATATTATTTTGAATCTCCTCATTATCTACATATTTATAATAATAATAAAACAAATAATAATATATCTTAACATAATAATATCTAAATAATATATTAAATATAAATATATTTAATTTAATAATTACTAATCCATTTGATTTTAATCTACCTTAATTAAAGATAATGCAATCATTTCTCATAATCTATAATTAAAATATGAAAAAATTTAATAACCGATATTTTGTAAAATATCCACCGATATTTTACCGAGCATTCGTGAAATCCAATTCACATCGATATCCGTTGTTATCGATATTTTGATCTCGTCAGTGGATAATCTAAAATCCTGAGGTCCTGGACAACTGCTAACTCCACTAATTCCTGCATTTCGTGAACTATACTACACTGCTTACATATTTATCAGATCCATATTTTCACAAAATCGTTGAGTCTCCTTTGCTCCAAGGGAAATTACCTAACATACAACCCGCATAACCATAACCCATCTAGATCCTTACTGTAAGGTGCATCACTGGCCACTGTATCCATATGTCCATATCCCCAATATACAACTATATCACAACTACTCATGGACACCGAGTTACTCAGCACCACCTCAATACATCCCTTTACGAGGATTCATTCATTCACATTTAAATCTAAAATATGAAAGTAAAATACTTAATTACAACTCGTAAGAGTTCGAATACCAAATTCTTACCATAATTTACACACCATTATTTAAATGGGACAGTCATGTAAAATTAATTAATTACAATTATTTTATACAAAATACTTTTTACAAAAGTAATATCAAGGCTCCTTCGTAATCATGGCCTCGTCGGAGCGTTGTCTCTCTGTACACCCCTTGTAACCGAAAGGATCCATGACAGGTGAGCAATACAAGATAAAATTTTCTACAAGGGCTACTCCCCGCCTAAATGCACACACATGCAATGACATACATAAAACATAAAATCATATTCCATAAATAATGCAATCCTATACGAACGTTGCCCGGTAGTCACGTGATGAGATGAAACTCCTCATGCTCATATATAACCCGAGTCTCACCTACTCCCTTTACACGCAACGCCGAAAGTGTGAAACACCACTACCGGTGTTTTTAATCCAATGACTTAAACCATCGACAACCCTCAAATTTTAATTTATCAAACTCGCGGTGTTTCGCTGGTAGCGACTTCGGGTCTTACCGCAGACTTCCAACACTTTCGCGAACTTACATTGTCAAACGCATATATCTAACCGAGAATCAAATTTGGGTTTTTCATACCAGGGGGGAATCTGCCCATATTGCTTCACCCAAAACACACATGATTTACTATTATTATTGTTTTACACAATCGTGAGTCTCGATTTTTGACGTGCTTGGTCTCCATTTCCCAAATTTCACTACACATTCGCTCAAGAATGGTGTGAATAATCAACACCATGCACACACACTGACTCTCGACGCGATGCGACTGTGCATATGAAATGTAATCATGTCATTTCACGCATACAAGCATGCCACATGCAACATTTATAAATTCCGGATATTTATATTTTCTACATATAATTTTCATTAATCACCATTTTCATGTTAATACATCACGCAATCACATATTAACATAATTTTTTACACACAACAACATGTTATTTATTTTTCCAACAATAACACACAAAATGACCCAAATCTCGGACCCACATAAACAGGGCACCTCTCGGTCTCTTCATGGCCATGAACCATATTTTGTTCAATTCATCAACAAATTACAGTGATACCGAAAAACTCAACAAAACCCGAAGACATAAGTCCTAGGATTAAAACCAAATCTCAATACGCCGATCGTCCTAAAACAAATAAAAACTCACCAAACTGTACTTTAAAAGTCCTCGTGGACTTAGCCTGCACCGTCCGTGATAATGGGGCCTCAAAATTCACCAACCGGAACACCCTTAAAATTCAGCCTGATCGCTCGAAAATAGTCCCAAAAATTTATACACTCAATCCAAAAAATTTTTGACTGAAATTTATGGCCTTTCACGGCTTCTAAGAAAACTCTAAGCCATTAAATGACCTTTAGGCTATAATTAACCCAAGTATAAAATTTATACTCCTGTAAATTGACAAATTCAAGATTTCCAAGATTCACACATACTTCTCGCGATGCGGACCAATTTTCCTCTGCCGACAAAACCACTTGAACTGATCTTCGATCTTATAAAAAAGAAAACTCTTTTCCTTTACTCTCTCTCCGTCAATCTCTTTAGTCTCGCTCTACTCTTTTCACCATACTTTTTTTTTTTTTTCTTATTCGTCTTTATTTGTTTTCCTTTTTTTTTTTAATTTATTTTTTTATTTTGGACACATGACTCACATTGCGCCATATGTCCATCATTTATTCAGGTCTGTTTTTACTCCAAAACAATTTATTTATTTCAGCCTCAATTCACAATTGAACTTAAATTTCTCAAGCTCATTTCAAATGACTCCGATATTTTCATAAAATTTTGTTTCGAAATATCGGCGACTTATCATTCGGTAGTAAAATCATAAAAATATTCCATATAATTCGACTTAAACTTTTATGGCTTATCGGGTGGATTTCACACGATCGAATCCAACGACGCAACCGCTTTCACACATCCCATATCTGTTAATTTTTGCAGCTTTTTTGAACTATTATGGTAATTTATTATTATTATTATCATTTTACTATTTTTGAAAATTTCTAATCTTTTCGATTTTTACATTATTACTTGAGTTAGCCATAATAAGCGAATCAATTATAACTTAGTTTGGTTAACTTTGAATTTTTTAAAAAAAGTTAAATTTGAATTCAAGTATCTTGAATTAGAAGACATATTTGAATGAATTATTTTAATTTAAATTAGATTCAAAGTAGTAATCAATAAATCAGTTGGGATTTTTGCTGTTGTCCTCAACGTGAATTTAAAAATCTTTAAATTAAATGATTTATTTATTTATGAATGTGTAACCGCTATTAATTTAATGTCATTGAAGTCTAACTCTGTTTTTAATGTCCTTGAGTTTTTTTTTTTTTTTTGAAGAGGAAATTAATTTCATTTATTCAAATTAGTAATATAGTGATAGAAACATATAATTGAAATCACTAAAAATCATAAATGATGAAACATTGTTAAGGTTAATAACATAATGAAACGATTCAAAACATATACATTTAATAATTCAATTTTCACATTTGATATTACTATTAAAATACTTATGATTTTAGTTATGTAGCATATTGACGAACATTATTTCGATTTATTGTTTTTCATTGTATATGGTTTGTTCATTTGAATCGTTAAAAGACAAATAAACACCGCACCACAACGATGGAAACCAAACCGTCGTATAAAGACGACACAACCACCCACCATATAAAGATGATAACAATCACACGTGTATAAAGTCAATGACTAAATCATAAAAAACAAATAAACTTTGATTTGTATGAAATGACAATTTTATAAAAAATGAAAAAAAACGTAGATGAGTGATTTTCGGTAAATAACGATCAAAAAATGACCTATCTTTACTTAGAGAAAAAAATGATAATTGAGGGAAAAGAAGGCTACGGCTTTCCAAGACTCAAGTTCTTATACAAACAGAGTAATAGAATGATTTAAATGCAAATGAATAGGTTTAAAAAAAAAATAAAAATTACTGACCAAAATATACCTAGAGAGACCGTGTCTAAAATTGATAGAAATTACCTTTTTGAACTAAAGATAAAAAGGAAACAAAATATGCTAAAGCTAAAAAGGAAACAAGGTATGCGTGCAGAGACAGAGACACGATTTGAAAAAACGAAAGGACTGAAAAATTTGTGGGTGAAAGCGGAGCCAGAGTTTGAAAATACTAAAAAATCGGCGGGCCTATCATCGCGGGGAAGTAATATATTATTGGATTCCCAAACGGGCCAAAACAAATAGAGCTGTTCCGACTTTGATGGTTCGAAATTGGATTTTGGGGGGGTTTATTTTATACAAACTATTTGTAAGTTGTAATGCTATGAGTGGGGTCATTTTAGACATTTCACACCCACATATATGACAATTCAAAGGAGGCTCACTAGGAAAACAAAGGCTGTTTTGGAGGGAGGGAGGGAGGGAGGGAGGGACCAAACCAAAGGCGGCAGTGGCCGGCATGTGACATTCACCCGACTTTCTCTCTCTATAGCTTCGTTGTTCTCTCTCTCTCCTGGCTCTCCGATTCCTTCTTTTTCGTTCTCAACAATGTCCGGAGCTTCTTCAAGGTCCCAAAGATCCTCTACCAACATCTCGCCCTTCCGGTCACGGAAGTCGCCGGCGCCTCCTTCGGTCCCGTCTAAGTCCACTGGCCGGCCGACGACTCCCTCCACGGCCTCCTCGAGGCCGCCCTCCAGGTTATCGGTTACTCCGGAGAGTCCGTCAACGCAGTCTCTGGACCGGCCTGATGTCAGCAGAGGCAAGGAAAATGTGACGGTCACTGTCAGGTTCCGTCCCCTCAGGTATCATAATCCCTCCCTTGCTTTTACCCTTTTTGTCGCGGAAACGAGTGACTGGTTTGTTGCTAAGTTTTCGGGACAGTAGGGAAGTTTGATTTTCTGGTGTTTGATTTCATTTTGACTGTGGGTTTGAGCAGTCCTCGGGAAATCAACAAAGGTGATGAGATTGCGTGGTATGCGGATGGAGACTATACTGTTCGAAACGAGTACAATTCATCCACTGCGTATGGTTTTGGTTGGTAGCATATCCACCTGTTTCTGTCGTGTCATACATTTGTTTGAAAAGAAATTTTTTTTGCATAAATTCGTCTTTGAAATTGTATAACCGAACAAAGTGCTACTGCGAATGATTTTTTGGGTTCGCAACAATGAGCATCCAGGATCTAGACTCCACATTATCAAAGTAAGGATAAAATCCTGAAATAACAGTTAAATATCACTGAATTTTGAGCTTTGCTCAGCATGTACCATCGATTCGAATGATAATTCATAGTGATATAAGATATTTCGTACATGGGACATGTAGGTCCTCCACCGGATAGTAGGCTATGTTTCCTCAGATTGGTGAAAAAGGAGGATTTTTAGTACATTGAATGAGCCACCCTAGTCAGGGCTTTTTCTCTTTAGGTAAAAGGTAATTATCATTATACCAAATAAACCCCAAACCTCTTCATTTTTTGATCTTTCTGTGATATCATGGATCATATGATTGTCACTTTATTGAACACAGATAGTGAAAAGGGTCTCTGTCCCATTTATTGATTTATTTTGATGAAATAAAATTACCGGACAGAGAGCTTACAAACACGTTTGGAAAGTGAACCATAATAATCATGAAAAATAATATTTGTAACGTTTTTAGGAAATTTGACCATCATGCACTAGAATATAAATTACTTAGCCTTTTTTAGCTAGACAATCAACAGTTCTATTTGCTTTTCCGTAGACAGTCTTGAATCTAAAATACTAAGCCCATTAGCATACAGTCTTCTCTTACTACTTTCTAATCATAGCTTTTCATAGTTTCTGCTTCTAGTTCTACTGGATTGCATTTTGGATCTTGTACTGGAGTCATTATCGTATTGACAACAAATGCTACTGATTGGGTGAATAAGTTTTGCTCCTGTAAAAGAAATTTCTCTTGTAGTCTTTCCTTGCTGTTCATTGATTTCAACACCCTCATTTCAATCATGATCACTCTGTAAGCATGTTTTAATAGCAGTTATGAGAAATAACTCTTTGCTTTTATGGGTGCGTTTTTAACATACCACATTCCAAAACAATATCTTTGCTATAAGCATCTTGTTCTAGTTCTGAACTAGCATAACCTTTGTTATTCTCTTGTTTAATTAATTTTCCAAAAGATAATCTTCATTTATTCTGTTTGACTCCTGATTGTGTTGAAGGATCTATATTGGTTTCATTTATTGATTGCTTTCTCAGATACTTTCTTTATTCTCTTTCTGGACTTTGTCAGAGGACTTTTTGCCAATTCCACCTGAGCTTTTTACAACATTTTAAAGATTCTGAATGTCTCTATTTGTGGAATTGGCTCCTTTATAAGGAAAATATTGCTTTGTGAAATTTTGGTTTATGATGATGATGATTTATTGACAGCTTTGAGTGAGTGTTTTCCTGGGTCATTACTATAAATGGTGATGCTTCCTTGGCTGCAGACAGAGTGTTTGGTCCAGCAACGACAACACGCCACGTTTATGATGTTGCTGCTCAGCATGTTGTGAGTGGAGCTATGCAAGGGATGAATGGTAATTACTTGCCTTCATTTAGACATAATTTCTACAAGTATTCTGAAGTTATTGAAACTGGATGACTCAACAATTGAGGCTAGATGGATGATGTTATGCTTGGAATTTTTTTTTCCTTTTTCATGATAACCTATTGCAAATATCCATTTTTAATTTCTTCTATTTTTCAATTTGGAGATAGAACCCCAATCCCAGACAAAAGCATATGATGCTTCTTGTTGTTGCAAACTTCAGTCTCCAGATCATCTCTTCATAGGCCAAACATCCAGTTCGATTGCTTCTCTCATTATTCTGTTCCAGTTCATCATGACATGTGTCCACTTCCTTAATAGCAATGGCTCGAGAAGAGGCAAATGCCAATTCAAATCCATGAACACTTGGGGCATGGCCAAAAGAGTAGCATTTGGTATGAGATTGAAAGTGGGGCATGGCCAAATGCCATGTCTCCAGATCATCTCTTCATAGGCCAAATGTCCGGTTGGATTACTTCTCTCATTATTCTGTTCCAGTTCACCATGCCATGTGTCCACTTCCTTAATAGCAATGGCTTGAGAAGAGGCAAATGTCAATTCAAGTTCATGAACACTTGGGGCATGGCCAAAAGAATAGCATTTGGTAAGAGATTGAAAGTGGTTGTGATAATAATATAACACTTTACGTGGTAAAGAAATGAAATCCCAAAAGAATGACTTGAAATGATGGAATAAAGTAGTTGTAAAAATGCTAAGTGTTGACCTCAAATGGTTGCTTTGCTGGCTAGGATGCTGAATTTGGAACCAGGGGTCTTAAATTTGACTCTTCTTGTGTGGCTTGCAGGTGATTCATATGATTGTCAAGAATAGTCTTATGTTGCAAACCCTTAGAAGTTGGAGAATACCCTGTAGTCATGAGGTAAAAAAGCAGGAGGGCTGGAAAATATTAGTCAGTAGGACTAGAGAGACCAGGTAGTTTGGTTGTAGAAATAGAGTTGATAAATGGAGATGTGAAATTTGACAGATTGATGGGCTTGGAACCTTGGTGATGAATGTCAAAAGCTTTGGGTTTGAAATTTTGAACAATGAGGATTAGAGAATTTGATTCTATCATCGATTGACAAACGTTCAACGTATTCAGACAATAAATACTGAAAGATGATGGAAGAAAGGAGGGAATAAAAGGAATGGGATAATTCTGTTCTGTCAAAGGCTTTACATGGGTTTTGGGTGTGAATGCAAAATACTGGATTTAAGTCTATTGAATTAGTCATTTAGATGTAAAAAATACTATGTCTTATGAGTTATTTGATTAGAAAGGAATGTTGAAATCGTTCAGGAGTGAAGATGATCAATTCTTCTTTTTTTTAAAAATTATTTTTTATGGGATTTTGTGTGCTATCTCACAAAACTTAATACATTACTGACCAAAAGATTTTTTATGGGATTTTGCTGCTGGCTGTTGCTTTAGCAAACTTGGGATGCAGAATACATAATCTTTTGTGGGTTTTCCATCTCCTTCTTGCATAAAAAGAGTTATCCTTTCTCTGTACCTGGGACTGGTCTTGCTTCTTATCTAAGTTATATGAAAGAAGACATGCTCATCTTTCTTCTCTCTTCTGAGGGGTATTCATCAAAGCACATGCCATCCTTTTTCAATGCTTCTTTCATTCTGTAAATAGTGAATGCTGCTATTGAATTACTCATTTAGGGATATAGTTTTATGATTTACTTTCTGGATACTTTTTTTCCACATTGCGACCTTTACTTTTTTTGATGGATGTGTAGATATGAATTACTAAGGCCTTTCCATCATGCAAGGTTGCTTGGTGATTAACCGATGAAGTCTTTTGGTTTTATGCAGGTACTGTATTTGCTTATGGTGTTACTAGTAGTGGGAAAACACACACAATGCATGTAAGTTATTGAACCTACAGTTATTCTGAAATTTGCATTACTGTATATGCCCAGGGCTTGTTAGTTGCTTTGTACAGTGAGCCTCATGACTGCCATTGGTCATTGTGGGTCTTTCCGATGTTGATTAATAGCTGTTTGAAAACCGAAGTGAAAATACCTGCAAAACTGTTGCTTTGCTGTAAAAGTTACCCTTTTAACTTTGTTTTTCTGAATTGGTTAAAATCAAACGAACTCTTGATTGTTAGTTCAATTGATGAAAGAAAACAAAGAAAGTCGAAAAAGGAAACAGAGAGAATGAGACGAGTTCTCTCATCAGTTCCAAGTTCCAACTATAGCATTCTTACATAATGTAGATAAAGAAAAAAAAAATCATTTTCTATATTATAATTATTTTTACATAATGTAGATGCAAAAAGAAAGATGCATACATCTGCAAACTGTGTGTGCATTGGAATAAATGAATACTTCGTAATATGCATACAACTTCATGAAAGATAATAACATAGAGAGTTGAAAAATGAACTTTAATAAATATCATATGTATGGAAACATTGGAAACTAGAGTTTTTCCTGGTTCAGCTTCATAAACATGACACTTACTGCATATGTTGATCATAAAATCTGCAATATAACCTTTTTAACTATAGTTTTAGTTCCCAATTTCAATTATTCATCTACATTTGTATATATTGTTGATATCTATGTATATGTCTTATTTAAAATTATAGCTTTCCAAGCTCATTATTGTCTCCCTACTCAAAGGGGTAAAGTATGGGCAAAAGAAAAATATATACATCTGATTAAATTTTTGTTTCATCATCGTGATCATCATTTTTAAGGTCCACATTGAAATCATTTAGATACAATTCTATTCTATGTACTTATTACAAGAATAAATTTGCATAAGTATCATATGTAGTGTTCTCATGTAGTACCGCTTCATCTTTTCTTTTCATTTTAATTTCTAACCTTAAAAATCATTTTAAGTAATTAATATAAATAATTTTTAACAGTTTTTTACAAATTTGATTTCTCTTAAAACCATTAAAGATTGTCAAAGGTACTTGTCTTTGACTTTTATACATTGTATATGTATCAAAGATAGGTTTACACCTATTTAGAAAGAGAAAAAATCAAGCAAGATTGTTTCCTTTGGTTGATTTTTTTTTCTGCTTAGGCATTATAGCCGTACCCCCCCTCCAGGCGCGCACACACTCTGCACATATACATGTAAAATATTTATTTTTATTTTTTGAAGGCTTACAAACAATTAATGTTTCTACTTGTTCTATTCTGTACTTCTTATATGTCTTAGGGGGAGCAAAAATCACCTGGTGTTATTCCATTGGCAGTGAAAGATGTATTTGGAATTATACAAGAGGTAAAGAGTAATTTTATTAGTTAAAGTGAAAATATTCCAAGCATTTTTTTTTGGCTTGTAACTAACTTTGATTGACCATCTCTCAGACACCTGGGCGGGAGTTTCTGCTTCGTGTTTCTTATTTAGAAATTTACAATGAGGTCAGCTTCATATCATTTTTGGATTTATGGTTTCATTTACCTATATATATTTTTTGGTTTTATGGTTGTTATGATTTTCTGTACATTGTTGGTTTAATTAACTTGTCTATTAGGAATAGAATGTCTAAAATGTCATGGGTCCATGATACCTTTAGAGTGAAGAGTTAAGTATTTTCCACCTTTTTGTGCATGAGAGGAACTGAGAGTAATCACTTGCAAATGCATCTAAAACTCCATGTAAGTTGTGGTAGTCCATGAGGTTATGTTCTCAATCTTTGGTGAACATAGAGTCCCATGCACATGCCGTACCACCGCATGAAGAATGCAGGTAAGGACCAAAAAATATTAAGGATTAGGGTGGCGTTTGTTTTTCGAACACTTACGTCAAAGACCAGCCCGCTTTTAAAGATATCGCTTTGTTTTTTAAAAATTTTATGACTTATTGCTGAAATTTTTTAAAAAAATTCTGAATAGAAAAAGTGAAAATATTTGGCTTTTTCTATTCAGAAAAAGTCATTTTCCACAAAAAATAAGAAAAACTCAATCATTGTCCAATAAAAAGAAGAGGTTCAAAGAATACATATCACTAGGGATGACAACGAGAGGGCTCAGATTCGATCTGCCTATCCCGATCTCACTGCTTATTTTTTTCAATTCCCTGTAAACTCAGTTCCCATTTAAAAAATTAACAGTATGGGAGTGAGATGAGGTAAATTCCCAAAACCTCGCCTGCTTATATTTTATTTTTGTTTCTTTATTTTTAAATTTTAATTTTTTTTATATATTTGCTTTTTTATTCTTTATTATATTAAAATTAATATTTTTTTATAAAATAAAATATTATGAATCTTTTATAAATTATTTAAAACATCATAATAATAGTTTATTATTTATATTAAAGTATAAAAATAAAATAATAAAAAAAATATTTTTAAAATATAATCGGGCCCGGACTTATTATTATTATTTTGGATATATAGTTCATATTGCTTCATTCTAGTCCGTCATTTTAAAATCGAAAATTCTCATCTCGGAGTCACTCAAGAACTTATTACCTGTAAAATTTAAAATTTCCGTTTGTCTCTGGGACCCGACGAACTTTTTTTCAATAATAGATTTCGCGAGACGAATTTAACGGCGCAGTCCTTTTCGTTATCCGAGATCTAGAGAATTTTCTAAACTTTCCTGAACCCTTATGGCAATTTATTATTTTTATTAACATTTTGCCATTTTTGAAAATTTCTAATTTTTTCGAGTTTTACAGAGTAACAATACCTGAACCCGCATCTACTTCAAAATAAACTCAAACTCATTAAAAACCCCATAAAAATTAAATTAAACATATGCCATTAAGAGCGAGGCGGGACATGAACCTAAAATAACTGGTCTCTGCGAGTCATCCCTAATTACTACCTTAACGTTAAAAACAAACAAGAATACTTAATGCTATTAAGCGCTATTTAACATTGCTCAAAAGTTCTATTCCATTAAGTGAAAAACAAACGCAACCTTACTTCTAATCCACTCTCAGATTCTTTCCCTTCTTGGGCCTCCTAGTTAGACTTAACTTTGTTTTCTTTTTTTGCCTTAACACTGCAGTATATATATGTATTTTTCTCCCTTGTAAATTAATGGAATACATACTCATTTTCACTCAACATGGTATTAGGAGCCATGAAGAGTTCGGGAATATTAGTGGTTATGGTTTCGCTCGTGTGGTCTATTCTGAATGACTCCATCCAACGACCACCTCACTCAGCTTAGACATACTCGGTCAGACCGGATTCGACATTATGATACCTTTCTCCAGCAGCCAAAATTCGCCTCGTTCGCTGCTTCTCTTGCAATGTTTGCGCGCCATGGCCCATTTTTCGCCTGATATCAAGAATGCCTTCCTTCATGGTGATCTCGCCAGATGAGATATATGGGAGCAACCACCGGTTTTGCTGCTCGTGGGATCTGCCTGTATGCAAGCCATGTTGTTCCATATGGTCCGTAAGCGGTCTCCCCGAGCTCGGGTTTAATTGATTTAGCTTAAAGGGTTCAAGAGTTTGGCACAGATTTAAACTACAATGTACTCATCTGGTTTTTTATCATCATAATTTCTACCGGCTATCAGATTATTTGATTGTTTATATGAATGACATTGTCATTACAAATAGTGACTAGGATGGTATTCGGAAACTCAAACAATACCTTTTTAGCCATTTTCAGACAAAAGACTTGGAGAAACTCAAGTATTTTCTGCAGTACTTATATAGCTAAATTAATTCTGAAATACATGTTGCTATTTCAAAGAAAGATAATTTGGAGGAAACATCGTAGACACTGTATGTTGGACTAAGCCCGTACACTCCTGGCTTAATCAAACACAACCGGTACCAGGATGAGGGAGCCTCACACATCTGTGAGACATTCTACGACTGTAGGTAATCGAATCCATCTACTATTACTCGTCCTACATTTCTTTCCTAGAGCGAGTTAGTCGGGCCTCTACAATCACCTGATGGCCATCGATGCCGTTGTCAGATTCTCTCGTTATGTCAAAGGAACACCAGCCATGGTGAAGTCAGATGAGAACATAGGTCATACCCAAATTGTTGGCTACAATGATGCAGATCAGGGTAGGCTTCTACCACCCGATAGACGCTCTATATCGTGATACTGTGTGTTCATCGAGGCACTCTGAATATGTCGAAGAGTAAGAAACAGCATTTTTAGCAAACGACTCCAGCACTCGGTCGAGCATCGAAGCCACGGCCTTAGCAACATGTGAACTCATATGGTTGAAGTATTTCCAAGAGCTACAGATTTGGGAAGGGTGAACAAACGGTTATATGTAATAATCGCTTGCCTTGCATATTTCATCTAACCCAAGCCACAGATACTTCAAGATATCAAGTGGATTGTCATTTATCGTGAGAAAAGATTGCATTAGGATGGCTGACTACTAATTTTGTCAACTCTAATGACCAACTAGCAAATATCTTCAACAAGTCTCTGTGATCCTAGGGACAAAGTATATGTGACAAGTCGGGTGCTTTTGACCTATATGCCTAGCCTTGATGGGAGTGTTAAGGATTAGTCTCCTAATCCATTTAGGATTTTTTTCCTTCCCTTTTTAGTCTCCTAGTTAGACTCTAACTTTGTTTTCTTTTTGCCCTAACACTAGAGTATATATATGTATTTTTCCTCATTTGTAAATTAATGAAAATGTAGAATTCCTTTTCTCTCAACACAAAAGAATAACTTCTTTTGTAGTTAGATAATTCCACTAAAATAATGTCCAAAAAAGGCACAACCCTAAGTATGTGCAATGTATTAGGGAAAAGGGTGGTTCCCTAAAAAGGTGCCCTGAACAAAAAAAGGAGGAATTTCCTCTTACTCAGGTTTACCTGCAAAATCCAAAACAGGATGTTTCTTACATGCATTAGCCCCAGGGTAATGGCAGTTCAATACAAAAAATTTAATGCTAGACGGTGATGGCTCTTCAAATCCTCTCTCTCCAAATTCACCAGAGTACACAATGTGGAGTATTTGCAATTCACAAGGGGAGCCTCCAGTCGACCATACTACCTATTAAAATTCTGTAACTGAACATAGCAACAACCACTGAAACCTAGAATGCAAAAAACCTATATTTAATCGTTTCTTCACTCTCTTTTGTCACACAATGTTAGGAGACGTCTACACCTCTTCTTACCTCTTGGTAATGGTGATTACTGATCATTGTCCCCTGAGTCACTACCCATTCAAGTACAGCAATGTTGCAGGGCACCATAGAACCTTAAACCTCCCTTCCATGGAAACTACTACCCCCTTCTCCCAGATAGCAAGAAGTACAAAGTCTTTACCCTGGAAAACCTCCCTTTCAAGCCCTTCATTTGATTCCTTCATCTCTCTTTGAATTTCCCTTCCATATATCATATAAACGAATTTTCTTACTTCTATATTCCTAAATTTAAGGATCCAAAGTATAGGAGTTCAGAAATTTTGATCTCAGAGGAAGAGATCTAGAGATATATGAATGATTTCCATCTCTTTGAATAACACTTATGCCAGAAAATCACATTAGTATATCTTCTGTGGTGGAATATTTCCATTTACTTATAAAAAATTTCCATCTGCATAATAGGTTCTTACTCTTCCTGATGTTTTACAAAGTTGTTAACTCGTGAACTTTTTGACCATTTTTCTTTTTTTTTTTTCTGTTGTGTAGTGTAAGGTTTTCTTATATATAATGACAAATAAATAGGAAAATGTGTACTGGAAACATGAAGTATAAGTAACCAATTTCAAGAAAGTAGGAATCCAAAAAAACTGTCATACAATATGAAAATATTGAGTACTAGAGTGTTGATAAGTTTAACATGACAAAATGTGAGTTTAATTTATAGGTTCATAAAATCTCCACAATAATGAACCTTTGAATTTTTAACTATGACTTTTAGTTTCAAACTCTAACTAGACATATATACTTGTTACTGTTGTCATTGTGTGTGTCTTTATGTGTTATCTTAAGATCAGATTTTTCATGTTTGTTACTACTATTCCTTCTCTGGATACACTTTATATTTTCTGTTTTTAAAATTAGAAACTTCTATGTAAAAGGAGATGTGCACTGGCTGCATGACATGGGTGAGCCTAACTCAAGGCAAGTACGGATGGACTTGAGGCATGTCGTGGAGGCTGCGTCTTTGTACTGGGGCGAGCCTGAGCAAGATTCAGGAGGAGCATCATAGACTATGTGACATATATATGGGCTAGATCCTGGTTAGAGTAGGAGACAAACTTCTGATGGGCAAGACTCCTAGTCTGAGTAGGAAACGATGGTTGAACGTATAAGGAGACTAAGTCATGGCACATAGGACTTCCAGAAGAGAAGCTTACTCTAAGAGCCCTAGTCCCCTTGTTGGAATAGGAGTGCTTGGTGTGCCCTATATAACTGGGTTGCTTGTGTGCCTTTAGAAATTCAATTTAACTACCTAGTCTATTGTGGGAGCCCTTGTGTGAGAGTCCTGTATTTTATTGTTGATCAATCAAATATGACTTGGGAGAGTCCCGTAATATGTGTATGCATTTTGTGGTTTGATAAAGGCTAGTCTAGATGGGTGTCCAGACGGGGCATATCTGCAAAATTTGGAGGTAAACTTTACTCGTGTGACAGTTTCCTTGTAGAGCCTAAAGGGCTTGACCATCGACGGTTTCTTGATTGTTTAAAAAAAATGTCTATTGCTGCTTTTTTTTCTTGACATTGATGTCCGTTGAGATATTATTTTTAATATTTTGGAAAGATAAGGAATACCTTGATAAATTAATTAGTTATTAATCTATCAATTAGTAGATTTTCCTTAGTCTCAGGGTTATTAATTTAGGAGCTTTTAACTGTACTTGTATTGTTTGCCTAGCTTTTGGGTGGCTGGTTCTGCGCTTAATTTTGTTGTAGTTTGGGTTTAAATTCCATTTGCTGAATGTTATTGACAATAAAATCTTATTGAGGCAATTATTGTTGATTTGTGACCCGAATTTGGTTTCGGGCTTATGTTTGACCTAAAGGCCCGCGGTGCGACTTTTGTGAAAAGAAAAAGTTAAGAAAAAACATTTCTGCTTGAGTATTTTCGTAATATTAACATTTTAGGGTTTATTTTCTATTCTGCTGTATTTTGTAATTATTCTCAGATTCATAGTGAATCTTTCTCCTTTGCCCGTGGTTTTTTTCCCGCAAGGGTTTCCACGTAGATCTGGTGTTTTTCTTTGTTTCTTGTTTCATTATTGTGCAATTAATCATAGCAATTGTAAAGTATGTATCTAGAAATTTCTTCATAATAATGGAAGTATATTGTTTCTGTTTCATCATGACTACCACCTGATGTTCTGTTTTCAATATCTCTATCTCCCTTGTTTTTCCCAGGTCATCAATGATTTGCTTGATCCAACAGGGCAGAACTTAAGAATACGAGAGGATAGTCAGGTGCTTATTTTTATTGAGGAAGTTAAACATCAGGATTGTCAATTCAATATTCTCCATCTCTTATATCTCTTTCACTGAATAACATAATCTATATTTCTAGAACTCATATTATTGTCCCTCTCTTTCTTCCATCTAAATGTTTGTTTTCCTGATGAGGCATCTAAAATATGATAGTATATGGATGCAAGTCAATTATACTTCTCTGGAAAAAGGGGCATAGCTCAGAGCTTAAAGTTTTGTCTAATATGCAGTCAAATGCATTCTGGGTGTGATAAAGAGTATGTTTGGTTCCTATTTTTAAAAACTGTTTTTTGTTTTGAAAAACATGCTGAACACTAAAAACACGGAAAACCGTTTGGTTAACCATTTTTTTCGTGTACTAAAAAACATGAAGAAAACGGAAAACACTAAATTCAGACACCACCAAAATGGTGTTCTCTGTGTTTTCAAAAATTGTTCTCAAGAACAGGTTTGAGAAACAGTAACCAAACAGGCCCAAAATTTCTTTCGTGTATACAATAGAAACTGTTGGGTGTATTTTGTGTTTCTGTCCTCATTTTCAAGCTTCCTCAAGCTAATTCAATCTAAACTTTATGCTAGTGGAAAATATATTCTTCTAAAAGAGTGACTTGTGCTCCTATAGTCTTATGTATTGTCTATTACACTCTTCTGTCTTCTGAATAAGCTTTCTCTTTGTTGATATTCAGTTCTCTGCTAAGTTCAAGACTGACTAGTTTTTTAAAGTTTAAGGATAGGCTTCTTTTTCATCTTCCAAATATGCTTCTACTCAACTCTGTCCTCTTTATGAACATAATACTTGTAAATCTAGAATTATTTCTTGCAAACTTTGCATGGGTCATTATTTAATATGTGTTAAGGTTTAGTCTCCTAATCCATTTGGGATTCTTTTCCTTCTCTTTAGTCCCCAATTGATACAGTCCCCTAATTAGACTTCAACTATTCTTTTCTTTCCCATAACAATGGAGTATAAATATGTATGTTTCCTCCTTTTGTAAATTAATGAGTAAATAAATATATTCTTTTCTCCTCAACACAGACGTGGAGCCATAAAAGAGCTGAGAATACACAGAGTTAGGGCCTTGCGTGTGGCTGTTCCTTGGGAACTCCATCCAAAGACCGTGGTCACACCGATCAGATATGGGCCTTTCACGGCTTTCTCACGGAAGCCAAACCAACCATCGGGTCGGAGAACCTTGCTGCCGGCAACTTTCACCGGTGACCTCCTTTCCGGCCGAAGAGCACACCAACAGGAGCGTCTCCCTCCGATCTACCTTTCGGTGAAATCCTCGCCGGAAAATAGCATTGCACGCGCCCACACGCGCCCGTACCCTCCGATCTCCAATTCATGCAGGGCCGGCGCGCGCGGTGGAACTTTTTTACACGCCTCCTTCAGTAGTGCGCCCACGCCGACAAGCCCTTCCATCTCGCTCCACGCTCGTCATTTTAAAAAGCCCTTCTTTTCAGCTTTTTCTCCCACATCAAGTATCGGGTCCAAATTTTATCACTCTTGAATCTCCTCTTTGTTTTTTGTGTTTTCCTCGGAGCTCTACGACATTTTGGACTGAGCCATTTCTACCTTCAATCTCTCATTCTAATACTCAAACAAAAGACTTCTACGGCTGAAAAAGGTCGACTTTTTAATTTTTTCAGATTTTGAACTCTTATGACAATGATAAACTCACGTGGAGTGAAAATTATCACTGGCGGCGCACTGCACCCGTTTATCAAAATCGGATGCGAGGATCATCTTACTACCGTGGACACACAGTATTCCCGGGCATAAACGTGATTCACTCTGGAAAGAATCCATGTTTACTTTGGTAATATTCTTCTGGCAAATCTATTGATTTTCAAGACTTTATATAATATTAGGGCCTATAAAACTTGCTACACTATCTGGAATTAGGTAAAGAAACTGTACACTAATGATATTCAACATCTCTACCGGGTAATATTCTCCATCGCCAATTTGAAACAGCTCGGCATGGATATATCTTCTTATGGTGGACGAATGTCTGCCCTTAAGGATGAACTTATCTTTATTTTGCCAAAGTCTACTAATACCGAGACTTCCCTGTCCAAGATGGATCAAGTCTTTATGATCATTCTTTTGCTTAACCTCTGGGCCGATTTTAACATCCCAACGTATACCACCTGGTGCCAGCTATTCCAAACTTCGATGAGGCTCTCGCTTTTAAGATCACACATCTCCACCGCCACTCCTGCCAATCCATGCGAGATCCGAGATTTACACCGACACTTATGTAATGGTTTCTCGCCCTTTCGAGGTGATTCCGCAGGTGGACGCGGTAGCACCTAGGTAGAGTGACAAATGCCTTCACGTACATATCGCGGCATAGGCCGACAGACACCGCTGATCGATAACAGCATTTAGCACGGGTCACTCCTCGTGATCGCCTCATTCTTCCGGTCACCTTTCTGACACATTCAAAGATGTTCGAAAGTTCCTCGTCTCCGGAGTCATCCACACCTCAGGGGTCATTCTTTACGCCTGAATACGCAGAGTACCGCCATACCTAAGCAGCCAAATCTCCTCCATCGCTTCATGTTTCGGGACCGGTAATGTCTCGCCGGCTTTACACATCCATCACTGGATCCTCGATACTCGAGCCTCCGATCATATCTCCCCGTAAATAAAGATATTTTTCTTCGCCTTTTCGGGCCTCTTGACTACAATTACCTTAGCTAATTTTGCCTCAAACCATAGCAAAGTGCAATTGCCATGGTTTGTCCCCTCCCTCTCTTGCCCCTTACCTCTCGTATTTATGTTTCTAATTTTCCTTTAATCTTATTTCTATTAGTAGTAAGTCAGATCGTGGATTCTTATCAGGGTACTTACTTTTCCCACACTCGTGAATCTGGTACATCCCAAGGCATTTCGGAAGATGATTTGGCACTGAGGCATGAGTCACAAGGCCTTTCTTTACTCTCAGCCGCTTTTTGTCTAACTGTCTGTGATTTCCAAAGAAGCTTTTCTCCATAGTCGCCTCGGGTCAATCCAGTTTCCTAAAGCTTCGAAAGTCGGTTCCCCATTTTTCTAGGTTTGATCTCGCTGAGTGTGAGTCCCACAAATTCTGGGAAACATACTTCGTGTCCTGGGTTCCCTAAAGCCGCATAGATCCCCTGCACAAAAGTCTCATTTCAGCTTGTTCACACCGATGTTCATTGGGTCTTTCGTCTACCTCACTTGTGGATTTCACATTTACTTTATAAACGATTATTCTCGATGTAGACTGGTTAGGTTTTTAACAATGAAAACTCGAAACAGCTATTTTCTGATTCTTCAAAAATCCCATGCCAAATTCGTGACTCAATTCAATATCATATTCAGATTCAAGAAGCACACAGTAAAAAATAATTATTTCTACGCCTATTCTCTTTCTTTTATGTTTCCCCAATGGATTCTTCACCAATTATCTTATGCTTATACTCTCAATGTAATGGAGTGGTCGAAATGTAAGAATCGCCATTTAGTCAGAGACAAATGCGCACTCTCTCCTCCATCATAGTGCTCCTCAACATTTCAGGATGCCATCTGAGTCGCTTGTTATTTGATTAACTATGCCCTCCCTATTTTTGCATGATCATCTCTCATTCTATCTTACTACCTACTCAACTTTCCTCTTTATTTCCGGTGTCTTTCGGTTGTATTTAGTCTGTTCTAAGGCCTCCCACCATTGGCAAGGACAAACTCTCACTGGGTGTCATACTGGCGGTGTCTTCTCGGGGTTATTCTCGCCTCTCAAAGTGCCAGATCATGTTATTCTCTCGATAATTAATCACATTTTATCTCTCCTCGATGATACAATTCTCTCGAAGATCTCCTTCTCCTCCGTGAAAGGCCCTTTGCCTCCAGATGTCTTTGATCTATCTTCTGTTTTACCCCTCTCCCGATTTCCCCACCTTCCGAGGCCAGGCTCTCGAACGCTTTAGGTATATACTCTTCACGCCTCGCCCTCCTACAAGCAAGCACACGTGTCAATTACCCTGCAGGCCGCAGCCATCTCTCGTTCTTGCCCGCAACTGCCCAAGATCTACCTATTACATTCGGAAAAGTACACGCCCACTTCTAACCCACATCCTGTTATAATTTTCAGCTTATCAAGCTATCTTTACCCCATTTCGCCTTTTGTTTCCACTCGTTTTGTTCTACTTTAAAAGGCAATAGTGAGGCTCTCTCTCATCCTGCTGAACAAGTAATTAATCGAGAGAAATGGATGCTCTTTACTCTGCTGTGACACGTGGGAACTTGTCGCTCTTCCTCCCGACAAGTCTCGTCACTGCCGCGGCTGGCACCGCGGAAGGTGGGACTCGATGGTCACATTGACCCGCCGCGCCGCTTCGCTGCGGTGCGGTACACTTAGCACGGCTCGACTAGCTGCGCATACATTTTCCCGCGGGCTGGTGATCAAGCATGCTCGCCATTGGTTTCACGGCCGCCATGCATTCATGGCTCTTTCTTTCGGCACGTAAGTATCAAGAGAACGCTTTCATCGTGATCTCGCCGAGGCTTTATGCGTGGAGCAAACCAATTGCCTGTTGCTCAGCAGAGTCCGATTCAGATGCACCACGCTGCTCCTGAGGCATATCCAAATGGGCCTCCCTCAAGTTCGTTTAGCTCCATTAGTCGGTTCAAGTGAGTTTGGCATGATTCGCTGGCAGCGATCATTCCGCTATCATCATTCATTCATCGGAAAGTGTATTTACTGATTCGTCCCATGATTTATATCATTGGCAGCACTAACTGTGATGGTATCTTAAACTCAAACAACACCTCGCACTGCCTCGTAGACAAAAAGAGATCACTGGAGAAATCACGCTAATTTGCAGGGGTATCAGGTAGCTCAAATTCAATCTTGGAATATTTCTGTATGGAAGTATACCCTGATAAGTATCGATGTAAGACCCGTATGTTTGGATCGTAGTCGTAGACACCTATGGATCCAATGTCAAACTCACAAGTCAGTGAGCTTCTACGATCCGTGAGATATCGTATTCTACCAGAGGCAAACCGAACTATCTCACCAATACTGGCCCGACATCCCGCTTCCCGCAGCGTAGTTAGCTGGGCCTTATAATCACCGCGGATAGCCATCGGGATGCCGTGAGTCTCGTATTCTCTGGCGAGGGAGATCAAAGGAACACTAGGGTCAAGGGGTGTCAGATGAGGAACAGGTCTCATACTGTGCTTGTTATTGATACAATGATGCAACCGCGTGCCCAACGCACGTATAGACGCTCACATCAGGTATTGTGTGCTCATCGGAAAACTAATATCCTCGGAAGAGTAAGAATAAGACGTAGTGAGGCTGTGATTCAGTGTCGAAGCCCAAGTACCGGTGCCTCTATGACCTTAGCAACATGTGAACTCATATGGTCAAATATCTTCCAAGAGCCAAGATTTGGGAAGGATGAACAAATGAAGCCATATGATAATCAAGCCACATAGATGTTTCATCTAAACTCGGTTTTCCACAGTATACTAAACACATCGGCGTGATTGCCACTTTATCAAAGAAAAGATTTA
Organism: Tetrastigma voinierianum; assembly: GCA_016808115.1. NCBI lineage: Eukaryota > Viridiplantae > Streptophyta > Magnoliopsida > Vitales > Vitaceae > Tetrastigma > Tetrastigma voinierianum. Next base: position 1,680,550 of record JAEQBH010003899.1, on the reverse strand, counting down.
TTGGGATGCATATCTACTAGTTTTGTCAACTCTAATGACCAACTAGCAGATATCTTCACTAAGTCTCTTAGAGGTCCTAGGATAAAGTATATTTGTGACAAGCTTGGTGCTTTTGACCTTTATGCTCCAGCTTGAGGGGGAGTGTTAAGGTTTAGTCTCCTAATCCATTTAGGATTCTTTTCCTTCTCTCTCTTTAGTCCTAATTGATAGTTCCAATTAGACTCAGAACTATTCTTCTTTCCCATAACACTAGAGTATAAATATGTATGTTTCCTCCTTTTGTAAATTAATGAGAATCAATATATTCCTTTTCTCTCAACAATATGTTCTGTTGATAGGGAACTTATGTTGAGGGAATCAAAGAGGAAGTTGTTCTATCCCCTGCTCATGCTCTTTCCCTAATTGCAGCTGGTGAAGGTATTGGAACTTATATCACACTATTTTTCTCATTCAAAATATCTACCATGTTTTATTTGTTCTATATATTTAGTCGCCATTTACTCATTTGCAACTACACCAAATCTGCTCTTTTTGATGTCATCCTGGAAAACAGTGTTTTAGATTTCTTCTATATTTTTGCACATATCTTGTGAGAGACTTATTTTCCTACCCAATAATTCTTTTTGAACCAGAAATTATGATTTCATAAGAACTGACACGCTTATATTTTTGGCACTTCTGAGATTATATAGGATTCTTCTTACTTGTGCAATTAAACACTCATTGGATTTTTTTTTTCTTTTTTTTTGCAGAGCATAGGCATGTGGGTTCTAATAATTTCAATTTAGTTAGCAGTCGAAGCCACACTATATTCACTTTGGTAATTATTTCTGATTTTCAGGCAGTTACACACATGCCTGGTTCTGCCCATTTTGATGTTGCTGTAATTTTATGTTCTGTATGCTTATTTGCACCAAGCCTTTGAGGTTTGGGTCAAGTGGTAAGGAAATGGGATGAGTTTATGGGAGGTTCCAGGTTCAAGTCCCAATGTGGGCAAAAGCAGAACAAAAAATCATTGCCTATAAGAAAATGCTTATTGGCCCCAACCATGAGCAAAACACCAGATGGGCATTAGGAAATTAGAGGCGCTGATGGAATTATCTGAGATGCACCTTAGAGAATAAGAACTATGCAGTTCTTTGACAAATTAGAAAATGGCTGGAGCATGGGGTCAGTCAATGTATTTGAGATGGTAGCTTCAAAGATAGATATTGAAGATGATGAATCTCCAAGATATACATTAAGAAGGATAAATAGTATTAGTTAGAATTAAATAGAGATGAATATTAGTTGCAACTAAGTTTAGTACTCGCTGGATTTAGATTAGGATTAATATTTGTAGGGTCAGATTAGGAGTAACTAATTAAGTTATAAGAGGATTAGAATTAGAATCCAAGTAGACTTTGAATTTTTTAGAGAAGTCTATAAATAAGTTTAGTTAAATGTGAACCAAAATAATGGATTGATGACTAGTAATATCATATGTCTTGCATACTTGCAATTTTTAATGATGAGACTCCATTAATTTCTCTTAGGTGAGACTTCTAAAAGGCTTTAGCATGACTCTAAGGTTTCTATTCCTTTTTTTTCCTTATCTTCTTCTTTCTCTAGATATTTTTTATTTTATTTGCTACCACAATTTTTATACCTTATTCCTTCCATAAACCTTAAAGAAATAAAAACCCTAATCAACCTATATGATAATATGAAGAGAAAAATAACTCTTTGATTCCTATTAATTAACAAAGTGAAGGAACATACATATTTATACTTTAAGTGTTAGAGCAAAGAAAGGAAACAAAATTAAAGTCTAATTAGGAGACTAAAGAGAAAAGGAAAGAAGGAAACGATTCTTAAATGGATTAGGAAACTAATCCTTAACACTCTCCCTCAAGTTGGTGCATATAGGTCAAATGGGTTACACATGTACTTAATCCTAATTTACCAAGCTTGTTAGACATGTAACTAATTCGATGGGTAGATTTGGGGTTGTTGGAAAGTCGCTTAACATCATATAAAGTGCTTCATGTGACTTAATGGACACGCCATAAGATGTATCTTAAATTGATCGTATGACTTATTGATGACCGAAAGAGGGCTCCAAGTAGATCACAAAAAAGTAATCGAAAAGTCTGTCTATTGAAATAAGGTCCGAGCAGTTAAAGGTCCCACGAGAAGGTCCATGGGAGAAGGTCTGGTTTCTGGAGAAGGTCCACGTGGAGAAGGGTCAGCTGAGGGAAGGTTCATTGAGAAGGTCCGGGGTGGGAGAAGTTCCGTCGGAGATGGTCCGCGGGAGAAGGTTCGATGAAGAAGGGCCACATGAGAAGGCTCACTGAGAGAGTCACGGAGAAGGTTCAAGGAGAAAAAGGGTTGAAAAAGGGCCGCCTGAGAAGGTCCTTCGAAAAGTGGCTCATACTATGTGAAAAGAAAATAACTTTTGATTTTCATTAATTAACAAAGCCGGCAGGAACATAGATATTTATAATTGTAGGTGCTGGGTTAAAGAAAGGAAACAAAATTATGGGCCCCACTAGGAGACTAAAGAGGAAAAGATTCCTATATGAATTAGGAAACTAATTCTTAACAGATAATAAGGAATCAACCTAGGATTGTACTACATCATATGCTCTTGTGATAGATAAAAATTTGGACCATTCTCTGCTTGTGAATATATCTATAAAAAAAAAAAAAAAAAGTTCTCTGATTGTGCATGTCATCCTTGTGCAAGGGCTATGATAATTTTGGACAATCCTCAAAGTGAACAATTGGATTTCTTCTAAATATATAAGGATTTAAAAAATGTAAAGCAATATTTTTAGCAACAACAAACTACATGGCATTGTACGAGGTAAAAAAAAAATTTACGCAAATAAATAAGGATCATAATCCTTTAAAAAAATGTTTGGGAAATTGAAGAGATTTCTTTTTATGCTATTACATAATTAAACATTGAAATCCTTTTGGAGAGACCCCCTTGGTTCAATATTTAATAATTGATTGGTAACTTCAACTCTCAGTTATATCTTTTTATGAGCAAAAATACATAAATTAGATTAAGGGAATGTCAAACAGGTCAATCCACGTGCACAAGAAGTACACAAGTATTAAAATTTGGTCTCCTAATCCATTTAAAATTCTTTTCCTTATCTCTTTAGTTTCCTAATTAGATTCTAACTTTGTTTTCTTTTTTACCGTAACACTAGAGTATAAATATGTATGTTTTCTCTTTTGTAAATTAATGAGAATTAGAGTATTCCTTTTCTCTCAACATGGTATCAGAGCCATAAAAGAGCTCAGAATACTAGTGGCTAGGTTTCTCCGTGTATCACTCCTCTGCAGAATCCATCCACCGATCATGTTACACTCGGCTACATACTTTGGTCACGAGGCCCCCACAGGCCACATTCGCCTCATGAAATAATCCCGCCGTTGGGATAAATAACTTTTTCCGACGACTCCATTTCCCGGCCGACGAAAGCACACCAATGGGGAGTGTCTCCTTTGATCTACCCTCCGGTGGAAGCCTCGGTTTGTAACACTTCACACACACCTGGCCGGTGTCAAACTACGCGCTCACGTGGCGGCGCGTGTGAGGCACCATGCCGCCACGCGCCTCCCTCTAGTGCGTCGCTCACGCCGTGCCAGCTTCGCCTAACCACTCCATGCCCTTGGCCGCCGTCTGAAGTTCCCTTTTTCCACCTTCTCTCCCGCGACTATTTCTCAGCCTCTCACACCGACCCCACGCTTGTGTTTCTCTGGGCCTCTACAACACCTTTAGCACCTGAGTTGTTTTTGTTGGATTATAAGGACCTTGTTGATTTCCTCTCCCATGACGAAAAAGAGGTCTCTATGGCTGAAATAGAGGTCTCTATGGTTGCAAAGGCCGATTTTAATTTTGTATCTGAACTCCATGACTACTTTTTGATAAACTCACCGGGAGCTGTGCGATTCCAAACTGACGCAGGCCTGCCTAAGCATCACCATACCTCCATTGCTACTCAATCCATGCAATCTGAGATTACACTTGACACTTCTGTGATGGTTTCTCAGTCTCATTCTCACAGTGAATCCAGGCACCTAAGGTAGAGGACAACGTCCTCAATACACATACTGTCATAGGCTTGGACACACCCATGATCAATGCTATCATTTATATGGCCGACCTCCACGTGATGTCTATTTCGCTCGCCTTTGATCGTCTGCACCATCGAGCTCGTCTCAAGGAGCTCATTCATACCCCGTGGGTGTCATTCTTACGTCAGTGAACATGAGCACCTCTGGCTCCCACCAAGTAGCCACTTCCTTCCACAAGCTTTTATGCCATTCCTGGATCGATGACGTCCCGTCATTCTACACATCCATCCCGCACCTTCGATCCGACATACTGTGAGCTTCCGATCATCTTTGGGTAAGCCACATTTTTTCTTCTCTTACTCCTTCGTCTCCTTAATTACTATTAAGCCTTGAAGCAATGGTTCTCAAACCATAGCAAAGGCATCGCTCGCCTGGCCCCTCCCTTTCGCCTCTCCTTTACTTGTAATTTATTGGATTTCTTCCTTTAATCTTATTTCCATTGCAAGTTGACTCATGACTTTATTTTGTACTTACTTTTTCACACAACTTTATAACTTTGCAGAGCAGTATACAAAAAGACACGCATGTGGATACGAGTCATGCTAAGCCTTTTTACTCTCAGCCGCTTGCTCCATCAAGCCGCACTTCCACGGAAGCTCCCTCCTCTCCTCCTCCTCCATGCCTCAGCCATCCAACTTTCCAAGTTTTAAGCTTGCCTCTCATTTTTCCTCGGGGTTTATCTTCGCTTGAGTGTGAGTCATGTCAGCTTGGGAAACATATTCGTGTCTTGTTCCCTGTTAAGAAGTATGATATTCATATTAAACCAAAATCCTAAAAACTCAGCCTTTAGGAGAGCTTCGCGTCGTTTAACATAGTATCGTAGCCCTGGCTTACTATAGGAGGTCCCTGCCTGAGCTACCACGCAATTTATTCTTCATTTGTTTATCGGAAAGTCCATGAAGGACTGCTTGTTTGCTCACTCTCCATGTGTGGGTATCAGCCGCACATATTAAATCTAAATCCTATGCTTCAGCTTTGCAGAATGCCGTTTAACACCCCAAAGTCATAGATCTTCGGACAAAGTCCTTATTCTCAGCTTGTCCACATCGATGCTCAGGGGTCCCTAGTCCATCTACTTTAGATTCTCGTTATTTTGTTACTTATAGACTATTATTCTCGATATAATTTGTTTATTTTAATGAAAACCTCTAAATGAAGCATATTTTTCTAACATTCTTAAAAGCTCTATGCTGAAATTGCACTCAATTCATTACTTATATTCGTATTTTAAGAACTAATACGCAAAGAAATATTTCTCTATGCCATTCTCTTATATGTCTCCATGGGATTCTTCACTAACTTTCCAGGTTATACTCTCAACAAAATGGAGTGGTCGAGTCGTAGGGTAAATTAGCTACTCTTCCGAGATAAACACTTCCTCCATCATAAGCAAGGTTCCTCAACGCTGGGGGATGCTATCTTAGTCGATGTTATTTGATTTAATCAGATAGTCATCATCTCTTTCGTATGATCAAACCTCATTCTCATTCTACTACCTAATCAACTCCTTTTCGCTCCTCCGTCTTCGTCAGATCTATTTTGTTCATATTCTCAATATTGGGTAAGACAAACTCTTAGCCAAAGCCACGAAGTGTGTCTTCTTGGGTTATTCTCGCCTCGTAGGGTTGTCGCCATATTCCCGACACACCGCCGCTCTCATCTCTCGATGTCACCTTCTTCGAGGATTCCTCCCCTCTGCAGCTGGTGGTCCCTTGCTTGATGTTTTATCTATTCATCTGGCCCCTATCATTCCGCATTTCCTCTCCACCCACGGATGCCGGACTCGACCACTCAGGTTTATACTTCGCCCTCCTCCTCCATGTGGTCTTTGCTGAATCATCTTCTCGCGCCACAATCATCTCTCGTCTGCCAAAGTAACTGCCCGATGATCTACCTATCGCTATCTGAAAGGTACTCGCTCTACTTCTAACCGAGATTCCCCGCTTGTGGGCCTCTCTGGCCACTGCTTATCTTTACCTACTTTGCATTTGTTTCCAGCATTATTCTCCTCGTCTGCTCTAAAAGCACTAGTGAGGCCTCTCTCATCTCGGGCCAGAACGCAATGTATCGAGGAAATGGAGGTGCCCTTACTCACCTACACATGGGAGCCGTCGCTTTCCTCCCCCTGCAAGCCCCCATTGGTCATTACTGGGTTTATACAAGCAGTGTGGACCCGATGGTCGTTGATCGGATTAAGGCCCGTTCGTTGCCAAGGGGTACACTGTTATCATGGCTCTCTGACTATTATGATATCTGCTCTCCCGGAGTAGCTATGATTGCCTCTCGTTTCGCTGGTTTTTTCTATGGTTGCTATGCGCTCATGGCCCCTATTTCAATTGAATATCAAGAATGCTTTCCTTCAGGGTGATCTCGCCAAGGAGGTTTATATGGAGCAACCGCTTGGTTCTGTTGCTCGGGGGAGTCTAGTTTGATATGCAAGCTACGTTGTTCCTTATTTGGTTTGAAATAGTCTCTTCGAGCTTGGTTAGTCAGTTTAGCTCAATGGTTTAGGAGTTTGGCATGATTCGAAGCACAACAGACTATTCCATTTTTTATCATCATACCTCTATTGAACAATATATTTACTTGATTGTTTATGTAGATGACATTGTCATTACAAATAGTGACCATGATGATATTCAGAAACTCAAACAACACCTCTTCATCCACTTCAGAAAAAAGACTTAGGGAAACTCAAGTATTTTCTAGGCATTGACGTAGCTCAGTCTGATTCCAGAGTGGTTATTTCTCAAAGGAAGTATACGTTGGATATATTGGCAGACACTGGTATGTTAGACTGTAAGCATGTAGACACTCTTATGGATTCGAATGTCAAACTCTCAGATCAGTCACGTGAGAGCCCTAATGAGACCTGTGGGGATATCGATCATCAGAGATAGTAATTGAACTATCTCACTATCACTTGGTTTGACATTTCTTTTCCTATGAGCGTAGTTATTCAGATCCTACAATTACCTTGTGATAGCCATATTGAGATGGCAGTCAGATCCATTGCGTCAGCGAACATCAAAGTTAAGGGTGTCAGATGAGAACATAGGTCATACCCCAGATTATCGACTACAACACTCGCATCAAAATCCACGATTCACGATTCGATTCAATGGACCCGATTAACGATCTCTAAGTAAAATGATCCGACTCTTTCAAAGAATTCAAAATATATGAATCAAGCCAATCGCGAATCGACCACAGAATCTATTTAATAATCGATTCTCAAGGTACCGCGAATGTCACAAAATAAAAACCAAATACCCTAAAAAAAAAACTTAGCCAATTGTAAATTAATTAACGTGGGAAGAAAAGCAACTCCACCTCACTACGACTACGAGAAAAACGAAAAAGAGAAGAAGACCAACAATTGGGGCAAGCATTAATTTATAGAAGAACGGTATGAGAAGAAGACTGTAACTTTAAGAAGAAAAAACCTAGAATTTTCGCTGTGTATGTGCCTTTATCAAGCTTCCATCTTCTTCTTCAAGAAAACCATGCATTGAACCATTGTAGAAAAATATCACGCGTCAATCTTTTTTCTTAGCCACGCAACCCATGCTAAAGTACGATTTGCTGTTTTTCCGTTGTTCCTTCTTCTTCTTTCTTCTTCATTGGATGACAACCAATTTCTAGCCCTAATCTAGGTTATTTTTAGCAAAATGTTTATTTTTGGCTAAATAAAAACAGAAAAACTGCCATAGTTAGCCTGAAGGAGACTATAAACAAAAGAAGCAAAAAAACTAATTAGGCTAAAAGTGATTCGCGAAGGAGAAGAAGGTCTTGCAGTTGCTGCTGTTATGAAAAGAGTAAGGCAGAGCTCATGGTGTCTAGACTGGAGCCGCTTTATAGCTGCCAATGACTTTTAGATTTTAGTGATTGAGTAGATAATATTAAAATATTATTATTATATTTATTTATATGATATGTTTTTATATTAATTAAAATATTCGATTTATCTAATAAGGAAATTGCTATTTTAAATAAATAAAAATAAATTATCTGCTTATAAATAAATAATAAATTAATACCGAATTAATTTTCAAAAATAATAAATTTAATTATCTTTTGATAAATAAATAAATAATGAATTTATTTATTTGTACATAAACAATAAAGAATTATTTAATTGTGTTAAAAATGCTTTATCATTTATCTAATTGTGAATAAATAGTAATTACATTAATGAATTTCTTTCTATTATGGTTGTAATTTATAAAGTAGAATATATATTATGTAAAATTTGATTATATTTGAAAAACATACATATATAATTTAATTACAGACTATGTATGCCTGTGTGACAAACTAGTCATCAATAAATAAAGCTTAACATATCATTTTTCTATCAATGACCGGTGACTACCACTACTAATAATTTTTATTTGTTGGTTTGGTAGTCCACAACCACTAACAATTTTAATTATTGTATTAGTATATTCAAATAACTAGACTATATTCGATCTTTTAACTCTTTTTAGAATTCGTTGATAATCTTTCAGATGTTTATTTTGAAAATATTATAAGCTTATTATTTAAGCAAATATTTAAATAGCTTACAATTTAGGAATTATATGAAATTACATATACTTTAACTATTATTAAAAACGTAAAATGAATCTTATGATTCAATTCGATTCTTGATTCTCGATTTAGTAATCAAGCATTTCCCATTCTCATCTCGGATCTCATTTAATAGTTTATCATAGGAGGTGACCTGATGTACCTGTACCCACAACAAAGGCTCTACATTAGATATTGTGTGTCTATCGAGGTAACTTAATATCCCTAAGAATATGAAACAAGTCAGAGTGGAGATGCATCTAGTCAAGTCAGTATATCGCAGCCAGGCCTTGGGGCAATGGAACTCATATGGTTGAAGCATCTCCTCTAAGAGCTATGATTTTGGGAAGGATGAACGTATTGAAACTTATATGTGATAATGGTGCCTGCCTCAGACACATTTCATTTGAACCAGCTTTTTCATGATGAGTGACTACACATTGAAGTGGGATTGCCACTTTATCGTAGTAGTACATTGCATCTGAGATGTAATGACTACAGTTTTGTCACTTCTAATGACCAAGGTTAAAAACATTTGCTTTCGAATGGATATATCGGTATTCTGCATTTTATGGATATATTTGATATATCTGAGATACCTGCGGATATTTTTACGACACGATATATCGAAAAATTAACAAAATACTTTGAAATTATGAAAAATACTTCTTTAAAAAAAAATTGATATATTAATAATCAGCCAAAGAAAATATTTGTAAAATGAAACAAGTCTTAAGAACCAAAAATGAAGATTGATGTGGACTCAATTGCAAATATTTGATGGATAGATCAAATTCGCAAAGACAATACTCATACCAAGACATGGTGTTCCGATACAATATCGACAGGCATCAACACGCCGTTTTAATAAATTGCTCCCGACTTGTAATCAACTTCTACTGACAGAAATTGGTTCATCCACATACTGCTTCAAATACAACTACTTAAAAAAATTAATTTTATTAATTATATTATTATTACTAAATTAAACTAATTTAAAATATGAAAACTTCATATAATACTATAAATTTATAAGTATACACGATATTAACTAATATATAACTTGGGATTTTAAAAATTAACGAATGATGAAATGTTAATTTATTAATATATTATTACTAAATTAACTAATTAAAAATATTAAACTAATATATAGTTATTTAAGAGATATCACAAAGAAATTTTTATTAAACGTAAGATTGATATTTGAAAGAATTTGCATCAAATTGAATGATTTATGTATTTATAGATTTTTCAGTCAAAATAACCGCTGGATGGTCAAAACATATTTGTAATTTAATTATAGCCATGGATTTTTGAATTTTTGCGCAAATATGGTCATTTTGATATATTTCGATATATCCCTGATATATCTCCGATATTTTACCGATATCTATATTTCCTCCCATATTTTGAAGCAAATCAAGCCACGCTGGGTGTGTTCTACTTTACTCAATTCGCCTCGAAATTTCGGTCCATACCCGAATATATCAAATATATTTCCCATTTTTCACGATTTCTATAAACGATTCTCAGACAAAATCGCTTTCTCGAGCGGGCCCAGATGATCCATATATCGCCATATACTCGGCCGATATATCCTAAATTTCAAATCCTTGCTAATGACCAACTGCGCATATCTTCACTGTTTTTAGAGGTCCTAGGATAAAGTATATATATATAAAAGCCAAAAGGCTAATTTATAGCATGCTCTAATACTTTGTGTGGGAGTTGTTAAGGTTTAGTCTCCTAATCCATTTAGACTTTTTTCCATTCCCTTAGTCTCCTAATTAGACTCTAACTTTGTTTCATTTTTTGCCCTAACACTAGAGTATAAATATGTATGTTTCCTCTTTTGTAAATTAATGAAAATCAGACTATTCCTTTTCTCTCAACAACAAGTTATACCAAAAGATCAATCAGGGAGAAGCAGCAAATAAAAGGAGAATAAGGAAATATGTGCCATGTTATCAGTCTAAATAACAACTATATATTAATGAAAATCATGAACATCTGATAAACCATTGTAATCATGGAGCATTGAAACAGCAACCAGAACACTCGATTGTGTTTGAAATTCAATGGCACCAAAGCCCATAAATACCAAGAAATCCATGTAAACCAGAGTTTACCATGAGTATGAAAAATGGATTAAACAGTCTTCTCATCCCAGTTGCATATGGGTCTTCCTTTCCTCACTAGCTGATTTGTGGTAGAAGTTCCTTTCATGTACTGCAATCAGACAGAAAACATAGAATGGCCTGATTATTGAAGCCTGTGTCATTGAGGCATTAACATCAAGGTCCAGTGAACCAGGCATTCTTTGGTCAATTCCTTTTTTTTGTTGCTACCGTTCTCTCCCTGTTTACTTCTGACCTATGTTCACTTTTTATGAAGGAACGAATCATATCCAGCCCCCAATCATAGGACTTCCTGGTGATTTTTGGACCAATATCCTCATCTCTTACCAGCACCAAAATCTGCTATTGTGGGGTGATGTAGGACAACCCTGGAAAGGTTGCCTCAATGCGAGGCGGGTGAAGAAGGGTTTTTTTATAAATTAGGGTAAAATTAAAAATATATAGATAAGAGATGTAATAGGGAAATTTTGATAATGAAAGAAAAAGAATGTACTAGAAGGGGATGTAGAAAACCTTAGAATTCTCACAAGAAGGTTCTAGAGTCTCACTTATCAGAGAGTCACTGAAATCTCACTACTGAAAGTTGCAACATTAAAAAGATAAAATATTATTACTCTAAAAAATCTACCTTGACTTACATCAATGAGCCTTATTTATAGGCTTCTTCTCTAAGCAATCCTAAATGTACTAAAATTCTAATAACCTAATATGATTCGAACCCTAATTTGATTCTAAAAAAGAATCATAATTTAACTTTAATGGATAACTAATTTAAATTGAAAATCCTTTCAATCAATAACTGCAATTTTGACTCCAAACTTCCTAACCCCAACGACTTAACAAATCACTAAAAATTTTTTTCAGATAACTTTGAAAACTCATCCATTATACTCTCTAATGAAAAACCTCAAGCTTCCAGCTTTTTAGTGATTTAATATCAATGTAATCCCAAAATATGGTCTCATCTTTTCTTCTTCTACGTTCTGGTCATAGCTTTATAAGAGCTAATATTCCTCGATCTCCCTTATCTGCAACCCACCTCACATGAAAACAACACTTGAAAAACCTCTCCAAACAACAAAAACATGGATGTCCCAAAACACTCATGTGCCCCAAATGAAAGTTTGTCTCCCATATGCCCTGAAATTCAAGTCCCAAAGAATCAAAGATCCTTTTTGAATTTCCACAACCACACTCAAAGATCCTCCCAAGCTTTCACTGCTCGCTGATAACCCAGGAAAGCTGAAGATCAGTCCCAAAGCCTCATGTCCTCAGCCTTCCAGTCTCTGCAAAACAACTTTCTTCCTGTCATCAAAACTTCAGTGAAAAATTCCTCCATTCTTGACAACAAATGGATTTTTACAACTGCTCAATGATATGTTACAATCACCCATGTGAACTTCTGATAAAACACACTTCCAAGCAAAAGATCACTTATTGAAAGACCTTACAATCACATAAACTTCAAAATAACAAAAGAACAGCACTAATCCAATTATTAACTCACTGATGAATGTCAATCCATGCCACTCAAATTGACTTAATGCCCCCTCCAACTACAACAGCTTCAACAAGTTCTAGCCATGTTCAAAACCGCCCCCATTATGGCACAGTGAACAGGAAACCTGAAGCTGGCCATGAAACACAGAGTTAGAAACCCTGGTTGGCCTTCCCACGTCTAGGGGCCGCCTCTATATAAAACAAAGTTGCTTCATATCAAACAAACAATACACTACACTTCTAATCTAATCTGACATGTACCAATTCAATGATCAAGTGCATAATAACTCATAAAGAAACATGGTTCCGAAAAGATGTTAGTATGTCGCTGAATCTTTCTTCTCCCACCATCAAAGGCCCGTGATAACAAGATCATGTCTTTACATACCAATCGCAATAGTCTTATTCCTTCACAAGCTCACCCTTCATTATGGTTTCCGAGCACCTCCGTTTGATTCCCCGGGTTCTTCAACGCCAAAAGCAATCTTTATTTGGGCAACACAACCGCGATAACGATCATGTTAACTTCTTTAATACTTATGAGCATGGTGAAAAGTCTCATCTCGCTCAATGAGTTTGGATCTTTACTACCACCTTTGGTCTGGCGTATTCGCGCTGGCTCGGGCCGGTTACCCACCATTTGCATTAGCAGAGGTTTCTTAGAAACCTGATGATCATGCCTCATTGCAACCAACTGGGAGAGCAAAGGCTCCCGTGTTGCACCACTCGCCCAGAAGCCCAATCAGAGGCTTTCTTCCCATCCAGGGCTGGGCTGGAGGCACTCATCCATGGTGTAGCCATTGGTCCCAGTTGAATGTCTATTCCAAACTTAGCCTTATAAACAGGTGCAAGCCACAACACTTCACTGATTTCAATGTCAATCATGAAATTTTGTAATACTTCAATAGACTTTTGGTACAAGTGATGGAGAATAATTTTAGTATAGGAGCTGTTCTCATAATAAGTCGAATATGCCCTCATTCCTGCAATCCCTCATTCATCTGATATGTTCTAGGCTGGTCCATTCCATGAAGCTGACTTCATATTATACCACCACAACCTGCTGCTCTTTGACTTTGTTATCACAAAACAAACTTTTCACTTTTATATTGCATACCAATCCAAAAGCAATCTTCTGATAAGATGATAATCAAACTGCAAAAAGCAAATGATTTGAGTTTCTTCCAATAAGATTCAGCAACCTCCAAGAGATACCTTTGGTCACATCATTATTCTGTTCTCAAAAGATTCCATCTGTTATCTCATCATGTAATTATCTCGGTCAATAATCACTGGCGGAAAAATCAGAACGGATCACTATTTGCCCCATCTTCATCGGGTCATTTTTCCGAATTTTCTAAAAACTTCATGATCCATTAAGCTTTGCCATTTAATTATTACAGCATCTGACGGGATTGCTGTGAGCTGTGAAATTTCCTTCCAAGCTTATTGTAGCAGGATCTTGATTGTTAGAAGTATTTTAAACTCATGCTGTTATTGGGTGCCCACTCAATTGCATTTTTTTTCAATCCAAGAGTTTTTCACTTATATCAAACTGATGTAGGACAACCTGGAAAGGTTGCCTAATAAAGGTGTGAAGAAGGATTTTATAAATTAGGTTTAGGAAAAGGAACAAGGGTAAAATTAAAACATATAGATATATGAGATGTAATAGGTAAATTCTTGATAATAAAATAAAAAGAATGTACTAGAAGGGGATAGGTAGAAACCTTAGAATCTCACTAAAGCCCTCTAGAGTCTCACTTACGACAGAGTCAATTTAACTTACTATTGAAAAAGATTTAAAGATAAAATATTGCTACAAAAAATCTGTCTTGACTTACATCAATGAGCCTTATTTATAGGCTTCTCTAAGAAATCCTAAATGTACTAAAATTCTAATAACCTAATAGGACTCAAACCCTAATTTGATTCTAAAAAAGAATCATAATTTAACCTGACTGATATCCTGAATTTAAATTGCAACTTTTCAACTTAATAATCATAATTTGACTCAACCCACAACCCTAATTTGACTCTAATTGCAAATTCACAAAAATTCAGGAGCAACTTGAAAAATCCATTTTGTTTCATGGGGCCTTTCTTCTTGCATTTTAATGATTTTGAACTAATCCCACTTGCCCAAATCTCACTCTCTCCTGTTCCCCGCTTTACAACAAATGTGTTGCAAAAAATTCCAACCTCTTAATTTTCTTCCACCAACCTTTTCCAAGCAGCCCCCTTGTTTCTTTATGCTCTTGCACAAACCCTTTCTAGACATCCCCTGGTCACGTTTTTTCTCAAACATCTCTACTACAGGGTCTCACAGAGCTTTAACTTTGTGAAAAGCTCCAAAAGGAGGCCCAAATAGATAGAAGGCAAATTCCCCACCTTGCATTTCAACAAAGGTGCCTGGTTGGTTAATTATTAAATTGTAATGTTATAACTCAAAAAAGGGGCAGTTCTTTTTACGCTTGTTTAAGGGTTTTTGTAAACTTTTCCACAATAACCTAACTAAAACTTTTATGATGATAATATATATGAAAGGGAAATGAGGCTTTGGAAGTCTATTAATATACTGACAAACAGTTGTATCTCCCTTCTTTGGTGTGCAACCTGATGAAGTGGAACCTTTCCGAACAGATTATGTTAACTGCGTCTGTAGAAGTAAGAATCTGACCTTCGATGGTATTTGTAATCAAAGGTATTTATATGGCAATGTTGCCAAGTGCTATGCATTTAGTAATTTGGAAACTTCCCTGTTAAGCTATGACATTGTTCTTTTTGGCGAATTAGGCTACTTTGAGCATATTATTCCATTTTGATATAATTATTTTTATTCTGCTAATAAATATATTTTATATATCAGACCATTGAAAGCAGTCCTCGTGGGGAAGTTGAAGGAGAAGATGTGACGTTGTCCCAGTTGGTAAATCTTTCTTAGCCATCTTATGTTATTTGCTTCAACAAGAGGATTGTAGTTTGATGTATTGAATATCCTTTTTTATTTTTAAGTTATGTATTCAACCTTAGATATAACTCAATTTTCTTCTGTAGAATTTAATTGATCTTGCAGGATCTGAAAGTTCTAAGACTGAAACTACTGGATTGCGGAGAAAAGAGGGTTCATACATAAATAAAAGCTTACTTACTCTTGGCACTGTAAGATATTCCAAGATATTGCTTCCTTTGTTCCTTTTATCTTTCTTTAATTTTCTTTGAGTGCTCTTATAGACCTGTCAACCCCACTCACATGGCATGTCCCTGTAAACTCTTTTTGAGTCACATATTGCTACAATTTTTAATGGGTACATATTTTATTTTCTTAGAAATAAGGTGCATACTTTTTCTGTACATTGTGGTTATGCATATAATCTGTAAGTAAAATATCTTATAATGATTCAGACAATATGAATGGTAAATTGATTTGATCCAGCTGTAATAGTTTGATGGACTTGATTCTTAGCATTGTTTGAGCATGCATTCATGTAATCTACATCTCTAATTCCACTTAATTCGTCCCTAGTTATCCTAACTTTTTTTCCTAATCTTATAAGTCTTCTGATTTTTACCTTTTTAAATGCATTTGATTGTAGGTGATTTCTAAACTAACAGATGGTAAGGCAACTCATATTCCCTATCGAGATTCAAAACTCACCCGTTTATTGCAGTCGTCCCTAAGTGGCCATGGACGTGTATCTGTGAGTTTGATACAGTAGTCCTAATTACTCATTGTCCAAGTGATTAGCACATTTTAATACAACTATTGAAATACTTGTCATGTACTGCTTCTTGAATTCTTATACATTCATTCTCAACTTTAGTAAGATATTTATTCACTTTTGAAGACATTACCATTGAAATTGTATTCTGATGTGTTTACTCTTTTTTTTTTTTGTTTCTTTGTAGCTTATTTGCACTGTAACACCTGCATCTAGTAATAGTGAAGAGACACACAATACACTAAAGTTTGCTCATCGAAGCAAGCGTGTTGAAATCAAGGCTTCTCAAAATAAGGTTAGTTCACATGCAGTGTTATGAATATGAGAAACAGTCTGAGAGTTGCCACTTCACCTAATATTTCTATTATTTCCTCTTCCAGATTATGGATGAGAAGTCTCTTATAAAAAAATACCAAAAGGAAATTTCCAGTTTAAAACAAGAGCTTCAGCAGTTAAAACGTGGAATGATGGAGAACCCATATATAATGACTGGGTCTACCCAAGAAGATTTAGTTAACTTGAAGCTTCAGGTTTGTGCTGTTACCTTTGTACATTAACCATAATGATTTTTCGTTTAAAATAATTTATAACATAATTTCGAATTTGATCTAGAATATTCAGCTTAATAAAGCAGAGATTAATGAATTTTATTATCACTATTTTTCTCTTTATGTCTTGTATTGATTTTTTTTTTCTATTGCCTCTCTTATTGGCCTTTTCCAATGGATTCAAAGATCAGCTAATGATGAAATGCATTACTTAGCAAAATGATGAGTGATGCTTGGGAAAATTGTTATGAGCTAAAACAGAAAAATTCTCTTCAGCCCTATTGCTGTTTAGCTTAAGCTAATTTCTGTTCTTTCTGCTATGATTATGTTATCAATTGTTTTTGTAAGTGCCATTTAGTTTTGCAATATCACTTGATTGTGCCATGCTTTTTTTTCCTCCCCTTGCTTTGTTTGGCTGCAGAAAACAAAGTTTGCTTGGCTCTGTAAAAATCACATTCTTATTCACCATGAAAGAAGCTATTGTTGAAATGTTTGTTAAATTGTTACTAATGTATTGTTTTATGTTCTCAAAGTTGGAAGCTGGTCAGGTTAAATTACAATCAAGATTGGAGGAGGAGGAACAAGCCAAGGCTGCTTTGATGGGAAGAATTCAACGTTTAACTAAACTTATCTTGGTTTCCACAAAAAATAGTATGCAATCAAGCCTTCCTGACACGACTGGCCAAAGGCGAAGGCATTCTTTTGGAGAAGATGAGGTGCTTGATTTTTCATTTTAAGTTTAGCCCACATTATATACAGTTTCTTGGTAGTTTGCACAATGGGATCTTATTCCAATGTATTGGATTAAATGATTGTATATCTCCTTTTGTCAACTAAACATTTGGCCATGTTCTTGATACAGCTAGCATACTTGCCTGATAGAAAAAGGGAATACATGATTGGTGATGATACTGGAAGCTTTGATTCTGAGCTTTCGGAAGGAAGGAGTGACATCACTTATCTAGATGATTTGGTTAAAGACTACAAAAGGAACAGGAGGCGAGGAATGCTTGGATGGTTTAAACTGAAAGTAAATTCCTTTTCTTTTTACCCTTTTCTTTTATATGAAGCTGATTCATTTATATCAGGTTATTTGCAATAGTTTAGAAATATGAAGGTCAGTAATTTTTCTCTAAAAGTTGATATATTTTAGTTGAACTATCAATTTCCTTGAAAGCTTAAACTCGTTGGATTTGGGCTAAATATGCATAAGTGTTTCTTAAGACACTTCCTCAAATATGGTGCCATACCTGTATGTGGAGAAACAAACAGAATTTTGATTTATATCTAATTGACTAAAACATATACCAAATAGAAAACAGACATGCAAATTGCAAAGACATGATGCAAATTCATGGTCCCTCACCAAACCAAGCTCTAATACCATGTTGAACTACTGAATTTCCAAAAAGCTTAAGCTTTCATGATTTAAGTTCAATATGCATGTCATGCTTCTTAACAATTTTATGAAATCCCATTTCTTATGCTTAATCTTAGGCAATTGAACTTCAAAATCTTTCTTATGCAGAAAACTGAGAACCTGGGAGGATTTTCGCCAAATGCTGATACTGAGAGTTCAACAAGTGCATCACCATCCAGTTCAAAGTCATTGCAAAACAGAGTCATGTTTAATGATACAAAGGATGCACGCAGAAAATCAACCAGTAGAAGAGGAGATGATTCTTCAGTTGTCAACTCATTTCCTGAAAGAACCCAAGCAGGTGACTTGTTCTGTGCTGCTATTGGAGGTCGCCGTCTGCCTCCGGTAAGTTACTCTGAGCACTAGTTTTATGATGTTTCCATTTGTGGATAAACATGCTAGAGGAGAGGAGCATATTTCTTTTTTTTTTTTCTGGTACAATTATTTAGGAGTGTTGGTAAATATTATATTCCCACTTGTTTCTCAGCAGCAGAACTGGCTATGTATTCTTCTATTCCTCTGAGTTTATGTATTTGGCGTTATGTCTTCCAAATGCAAAGTTTATTATAGTTTAGTTGATATTTTTCTCTTATAAAAAAATATATGCTAAGAAAAATCATTATCCTTTACCTTATCATATTTTCTTGTCAGATCCCCCCTACCTATCTATTATAAGCGATGCTTTGAGTGTTTTAGTCAAATCTCAAGAGGGCATGGAGTTTTATGCATTGGGTGAAGGATTTTCCATATTTTTGCTTTCACATGAACCTATACACAGTAAGTAAATGAAAGGCTTTCATGATTAACGAGATCAGAGGAGATGAGGGGTTGGATATTGTTGTGTGGTGTTGCATATTCAGCGCATATTTGAAAATGTGAAAACATCATTTCCTTGGCTATGGTTTTGGATTTTTTTACTCCCAAGTGGTGTGTTGTCATTCTGGAATCTCAAGGGAATGAGGTTCTTTTTCTCCTCCTTTTGTCCTGTATTCAGTGAATCTGTAATGGGTAGGAGGTTTTGGGGTTAGTTGGGATTCAATGTCCATCCAATGTAAGTTCGCTTGATGTTGCTCGCTCTTTTTTTCTAAAGTTCTTTCGCAGCCCCTGAGATTTTTCACTCCATAATAGAATTATGATGCTCTAGAATTTGCAGCATGCAAATTTGTTGTGGATGTTTCCTATCCACTAAAAGTTGGTTATTCACTTTTTCTAAATTTATACTTCAGAACTTTGCTTCCTTAGTTGGTTGACCATTTTAATTTTTTATCTGAAAAAAATCTGGTACACTTCTTAAATGACATGAACCTGTGAGAAACTAGTGGCTGTTGGTGCTTCAAATCATATGGATTTTAAGTTATTAACTCCAATTGGAATTTCTGAATGACTTATTTGCAGACTGGTAGTACAATCACAGATCAAATGGATCTTCTGCGTGAGCAGATGAAGATGTTAGCTGGTGAAGTGGCATTGTGTACTAGTTCTTTGAGAAGGCTATCAGAGCAAGCAGCAAGCAATCCTGAAGATTCACAAGTTCAGGTAAGCCATTTTGAGATTTTATTTATTGCAAGGAGAATGTGTGAGTGTGATTGATATTTTTTATCATGGTGTTGGTTGATGCAGGAACACATGCAGAAATTGAAAGATGAAATTAGTGAAAAGAAATTACAAATGCATGTGCTAGAACAACGTATGATTGGATCAGTTGAAATGACTCCACATACAAGTGCCATCGAACTGTCTCAGGTAATCATGTGGCATGTGACATACGTAGGTTTTTCAGTGGAAGCTGATGCTAATGAATATGAAATTAATCAGTTAAAAAAACAAATAAGATTTGATCGGCTTTTGTGGGTGAAGATAAACATAGGTGTAGGCTCTATGTCTTTATTTGATTTTACAGATTGGTTGGGTTCGTGCTAAGAGAGGGAGTTGTTTTTCTGTTCTTCTTCTTATTGTTCCTTTAGTTGTTCATTGCATACATCTTGTGTACCATGGTGCATCGTCTTTTTGGCGCTTATTTACTTATTACTGCATTACTATACTGAAAATAAAAATGATTAGTATTCCACCCTTGTTTTTCTAGTATAGAAAGTGGTGTTAATAGAAGATTCTTCTTTTCAGGGTTCGTTAATCTTAGGCTCTGTTTGGAAAGTGTTTTCAAAAATGATTTTTGAGAACAATTTTCGGAAACTGTTCTCTAATTTTTTTTTGTAGGACAGAAGTATGCTTGGGAAACATGTTTTTAAAATAACTAATACGTAGTTCTTTATTCATAATAATTCTCCATTTATAAGATCTTTTTAAACATCTCTTAGAAAATAAGTGAAAACAATTGAAAACAACTAAAAGGTGTTCTTTAAAAACATCTGTTTTCTACCTAACAAAAGCTTCTTTTTTTTTTCTGGAGAATACAGTTGTTTCTACAAATAGTTATCAAATAGAGCCTTTTTTTTATAATTAATTTGGACTGACATTTTTTTTTACCATTCTGTACATTTGGTTTGAACACCAGTAAGGTAGCTAAGAGAGCAATCAGCAAGGATAAAATTAGATTATGTGAATATTCTTGACCTGGGTTAGGATGTTAGCTGCAGTGGATGGCAGGAGGTTGTATTTGAATTTGCTAGGAAAAGGGAAGAAAAAAAAAATGAAATGAAAGATGATGGTGAATTCTATATGAGGTGTGGAATTGAACAAAACATGATGTCACCTGCTTGACTACATTTACTAAGATTTTGAATTCAAAGAAAATACTAGATTACCATAAAGAATAACTTGTTGGATTTCTGAATTAAATTGGCTTTATAAGTAGTTGGTTGCACTGTCTTGTAGGCACTGTCCAAGCTCACTACTCAGCTAAATGAGAAAACTTTTGAGCTTGAGGTTTGTTGTCCTGCTTACTTGACTTCTTAAATGATAACATCTCATACCAAATACCAAAAAATATTTTACTGAATCAATCACTTTGTTGTTGGATGAAAATTCAAGATCAAATCAGCTGATAATAGGATACTTCAGGAGCAACTACAGATGAAGGTTACACTCTTATCACCAAAAAGTCTTTTCTTCCACGTTTGTAATTGTAGTACTCACAATATTTGTCATTGTTATTAGATTTCAGAGAATGCTGAGATGCAAGAAACAATTCTTCTGCAAAGGCAACAACTTAATTCGTTATTAGATGAAAACTCTAGCAGCCTACGGCAAATTCCTGACTATGGGACTACCACACTGAAGAAATTTTCTGGGGATTTATTGGAAAAGAAAAATGAAGGAAAAGAAGATACTTATGTTGATGAAAATACACCAACTAGTGTTATGAGTTTGAACAGAATATTCTCTCAAGAAGACTCCAAAGAGAGCAATAATGACACCTTTTTAAGCTCCCAAGTTCTTATGCAGGTTTTTTTTCCTCTCTGTTTTGAATGTTTCAAATAGTTAGCCATCACATTATTTTTTTTTCTACTCCAGAGCATCTTAATTCTTTTCGGTGACAGATGTTGAACCATTTTTTTGTTAAATGTTATTGATGCTTTTTGATTGCATTCTTTCTTAGGCATCTGAAATAGAGAATTTGAAGCAAGAGAAAGTAAGACTGCTTGAAGAAAAGGATGGCCTTGAAATTCACAGCCGAAAACTGGCAGAAGAAGCTTCATATGCCAAAGAGTTGGCAGCTGCTGCAGCAGTTGAGCTCCGAAACTTGGCTGAAGAAGTGACCAAACTTTCTTATCAAAATGCAAAATTGATTGGTGACTCGGCCAGTACAAAAGAGTCCCCTTGTAAAAACTGTTGTCAGAGGCCCGGGTCATTTGATGGGAGGCAAGGTAACAGCAATGGTGCTCGGCCAGATGCACGCTCTAGAAAACCAGGGGATGGAATGTCTGTTGAGGAGTTTCGGAAAGAACTTAATGCTAGATACCTAAGAGAGTCTTCTCTGGAAACTGCATTATCTGAGAGAGATCAAATTGAAGGCGAGTTACGAAGAAGGCTTAATGAAGCAAAACAGCGTGAAGAAGATTTAGAAAATGAGCTTGCAAATATGTGGGTGCAAATTGCAAAGATGAGAAAATCTGGTACTACTCTTGAGGAAACATCATCTGAAGGAACTCATGAATCCAATATTTTGCAAAGTAGAGCGAGAAATGGATTTTCACCAATTAATGGTCACTCAAATACGATATTTAAGGGTGACAAAATTTGTGAAAACATGGATGAGACAAGTACATCTGAAGAACTAAGGACCAGTTATCTGAAAGAACAGAGAAGGTGCAAAGAACTAGAAAGCCTTGTTTCCAGATTGAAGGTAAGCACCTTCTGCAAAAGTTTTTGAACAAGTTTTACATAATTTCAAATTTTACCATAATTATGAAATTCAATTTTTTTTTTAATATATGGATCTATGTCCTATCATTCTATAAATTATTTGGAAATTCTTCATTAGGATTGTCTTGTCCACCAAAATGTAAGCTAATTTTCAGTAGTAAATTATTTGGAAATATAAGCCATTTTTCACTGTAACTCCACTTCTCTTGAACTGTTCTCAGATCATGAATTATTTTCAACTGTCACATCAGGAGTTTTACTCTTGTGTGAAGAATCCCTTAGAGGCTATGTTTGATGCCTATGGTTCAGGTTACATATCACACCATGAAAATCCTTAAATTTGACAGATTCAAATTACTGTTTATGTCTTCCCTCTTTAATTTAGAATGTGACTACAATTTGAGGATTTAGAATTATGGGTCGATTATTATCTCTTTGTTGGACAATGTCCGTGTGTACTTCATTACTCCTACAGTTTGTCAAGTAGAGAAACTACGCATCAGAGAAAGGTTTAAAAAAATCTGATAATCAATTGAATTACATGTTAGGGTGAAGATATTAGTGGTCTGGATATTACATCTCTCGAAGAATTGCAGAACCTTCATGTTCAGGCTATAACTCGGATTTGCCATGCAAAGGTGATCATTATTTGGTTTGCTTGATTTTCTTACTATTATATTGCTATTTTTTTGTATGCAGTTGTATAGGAGAATAAGAAATTTATTGGTAAGAAGGCATCTTCTGTTGCTTTACTTGTTTGATGTCTTATTTACTTTTTAATGCATCACATATCTGCACTTTGAATATTATCTTTTTTCTTCAGAAATACTTTCATCTGTGAACATTATGATTTACCAATTATCCTCATACAAAAAGTTCTAAAACGTGATTTCAAGTGACTACTAAAAATTAAGTGTCATATATTTTCCTTTTTTTATTTCAATCTGTTCATTTTCAGATTTTTAATATATATTAGGAAATAACAAAACCATATTAAAGCATATCTCATATCTACTCATGTTCTGCGGTTGTGCCAACTCATAAAACTTGGGAGGAAGAATCTGACGGAACATAGATCGCGAATCGTGAATAAAACTGAGTACAAAATCCCCATATTCCTGGAAACTTGCCAAATGTGTGGAGGATTCCACAAACCTCTAATATGTGTATGTATCCCTACTAATTGTAATTTGGTCTCTGAAACATAAATTTATTTTACATATTGCTTTTGTTTGTAACCAAGAGCATGGATTCAACATGTTACTGAAGTGGTTTCTGGACCCAATCACTGCAGCCTTGATTCACTTTCTTAATGAAGGCATACTATGATGAAACTAAATTTCTAATTTTAATGGAGAATTGGATTTGTCAGTTTATATTGTGCAATGTCTCGGAGCCAAACACAAATGGGGTCATTGTGAAAAAATTTGAGAGTTTCCATGACTATGTATTCTGGGACTCTCTAGATCATATCACAACCTAAAACCAATATAAAATGAGTGAAATATGCTTCCTGAACATGCAATATTACTTCATCTTTTATGCCCGTTGACTAATGTACAATGTCTCATTTATGTAGTGTGCTAATCATGTCTTGTAGCCTGCCAAATCATTCGAATTCCAGCACATGGAGTTCATGACCTCTGAGGTTAGTATCAATCCATGACTCTTTGGCAAGTACATGATCATTATGATGCTCTTATAGAAATTATTGAAAACTCACAAAAAATCATTAGGATATTTCTGCATGTATGTTTCATTGCTTTTAAGGGCTTTGATTATCATGGTTGTGACAGCTTAAATATAGCTGCCTATAAATTGGCGTGGTTAAGTTTGACTAGTGTCTGGAGCATACTTGTTTTCTTACATGCTTTTGCATTTGAGACAGTGAGATGTTTGAATGAAGATAGTGCAATTGGCATTATTTTTAGTACGAGTAAATTGCTACTTAGTTCTAACCTTTTCTTCTGCTGAGTAACTGGTCCTGGCTAATAATGTTTGAACCAATGGAAGATTGTTTCAGTGGGTTTGATGTGCTATAAGAAAATTAACTTGCTTTCCATGAGAACATTGGCCAAATTTCAATTACCTTTTGCATTGTTATTTGTAAGATACAAATGTCTCCATGAGAAATGTTGATCCGATGCACGCAAAAGAAAAGAACTCATCTTGTATAGCACTTGCACAAAGATACTGAGAACTCATCTAGTCTAGTGTTTTTCTCATTAAAATGAAGATGCGAGATACTCCTGTATGGAGAGATGGGAAAAAAGCTGAGTTGGAAAACATGGTTGGAACATGTGGGCAAAACCCTCATATTTTGGGTGTCTGAGAGCGCATAGATTAGCTTCATGACTGGATATGTGCACATTGAAAACCTTTTCGCTCTATGTCTCAACAAATATTTTCAAGAATGCCCCTTTTTTCGGGACTATGACTATTTAATCCTTGGAAATGGATTGCTGTTTCATGCCCATATTGCCATTAATAAAAAAACCATGCTACTAACCATATTTTCCATAAACGCAGTCTTGATGGTAATAGCCCGTCTACATCTTCTGTTTCTAAGGAAAAAAAGAAATAAAACGGCTGTCCATCCAGCAGGCTGTGTTAATCTATTAGTGCCCTTTGATGAGTTTGGGTCCATATAGAAGTTTCAAAAAACATTTAAACTTTATATTTGTTTTTATAAAAGAATTACTTTGTGCCAAAAGTTCCTTTGATTGTTAAATGAAATTCATATGCTCACTGATATCGTGGTTGCATCATCTGTTCTATAGATATTAGATGAGACAAGGTCCTGCATCCTTGCATCTGATGAATTTACTTGTTTCACTGCTTGCAGGTGAATGTATTTTTGTACAGCCATTAAAAACCATAATCATATTCGTTTATGTAGAAGCTATGGGCATGAAGATGCATTTTTCTTTGCTTAAATTTGCATAGCTAACATGCAGCAGCAATGAATCAAGGACAGCCTTACACATGATTTCATGTTTAACTAAACTTTGTGTTGTATCGCTTAGTTCATGCTGATATTGCATTTTCTTATCTTGTACCTTGTAAAACAGATGAGGGGAAAAAAAAACACTTCCTAACGTAGTATAGTAGAAGAAGAGCAAGTGTACTATTCGTACTATGTGTAATCTATTTGATGAAGCTATTACATTCAGACCATTATTTGCAGTCCAGTAGGTTATAGTTCTTCTCGTGACTCATAAGCTGCAGAAAATTGCTCCACCACCTTACCCAGGTCGGCTGGTAAAAAACCTTTATTATAATCACGACCATCTCTGTTAATAAACAAGAGAGGAAAAAAAGTTAAAAGTTTCTTGGTGAGATCCTATATCACAGCCACAGAAAATTAAGAAACCTGAATGAGAACAGATCAGGACTTGGGAGGCCTATTGCAGTCTTTAGCAGCCCAACCAATCAGCTGGCGCTCATTGTCATAGATAACCATTTTATCTTGAAAGGATATATCTGCCAATAACAAACAAACAAACAAACAAAAAATTGAATTAGTTTTTTTTGGGGGGAAAATCGAAAGTGACCATTCATGGATTTTCTTACCTCCTATAAGGTTGCTGTCCCCAAGCCCTATTTCAGAACCATTCAATATCCCCAAGCATGCGTTGCCATGTTTCTGAAAGAAAAAAAGAAAGTGTTAGGAATCCCGTCTTGTAAGCCAAAAGTTACGGTAAGGAAATGAAATGGGTCTCAAAGGTTCTCTCACTGAGATAATGAGATACGATTCTGGTGACAATTGTAGTCGAGTCTTGGCCTTTGTAAAGCTGAGTGCCAATGGCTTGAAATAATTCTTCGCCTCGGAAACATATCTGAAAGGTTGCGGACCCTTCCAGCAGACTGGAAGTGTCTCATCAGCTGTTTCTTTTAACTTGCCATTCACGGATTTTCTCAGCTGAAGACAATGCAGTAATTGATGTTTAGTTCCCAATAATTAATAGTCAGTAGGGATACAATACATATTATTCACAGCTTCAAGGAGGAGAAGAGGGAGTCTCTCTCACCAGTGAAAGCGTAGTTTTGTAAGCTTGAGCATTGAAGTAGGTGTATGAGCTACCGCTATCAAACACCAGGCTAAGGCCCTTCACTCCACTGCTCTGCCCATTGAAGAGAAGATCAGCTGGACCCAACAAATACGAATTCCTGAAATGAGAATGAATATCCCTTTCTTTGTGTTACCATTACCAGTTATTACAATATATCATAATATGTTTAAGAGAAGGAAGAGATGAACTTAGCCCTTTGGGAAAAAAGCTTACTCTCCAGATTTTCTGGACATGGGCGTCCAAATCATCCCTGGAATATCAGAAAAACCATCTCCAAGGGACAGAAACCCTCCTCCTTGACCACTTAAACAGTGCCCCACTACGCTCCGAATCATACCCAAGTTTTTTAGCTGTGTAACAATGCTGGATTTGCCATAGCCAAGACCCAGCACTCCATCCGTAAAGGGGGCATTTGGTCCTGGATAGTGTTGATCATATCCACACCTACACAAACAAACAAAATCACCAACCCCATTTTACTTCATTTAGTTTTGAATCCATTAATGAAAAGGAGAGAAAGAGAGCAAATAAACGGACCCAAAAGTCAGGCTTGGACCAGGTACAGAACCATTGCCGTATGGTAAACTGAAGAAGTCATTAACAAGAACCCCAAGAGATGAACCGTGATCGGCATATTTAACCTCATAATCGCATTGTTCTTGAGGAGACTTACATGGTGGATGGGAAGGCCAGTAAAAGGCAGAGCACATTGGATCGTTACATTTTACAATATTCTTGTTGGGCTTGTACGGCATATGGGGTCCCTGCATTTTCCATATTAATTTCACTTAACTTAACTGACCACATTAAAAAGATGGACCACAAATAATATATATATATATACAGCTGTATAAATTAATAGCCACCATATTCCAAACTATATATCATTAGTTAATTTGATTACCTTAATGCAGCTGATACAAGGGGCGTCACATTGCAGCCAGGTGAGGTCACTGCCGGAGTCAATATCAAGAAAGTAAGGTTTAGGGGGATTGCCTATAGACAGGCTCACGGAGTAAAACCTGCAACATTTACCTGTTAATGTCTTTCCCAGGAAAATTCCAAATGTCAAGTGATAAAATTAGCAATCAATGATGGGAAATGGGTTTTGGAAAAGATTACTTTATGAGCAATGTCTCAGACAATATTTCCAAGGAACGAGTCAAACTCAAGAAAGCTTGAAGAATGAACTAACCAAACAAACAACAATGGTCTGGAAATATTAAAAAACACAACAAAGATTCAGAATTTAACAAGAAGGCATAGGAGAAACCGAATTTTAAAACGAATAGGAAAACTGATAGAACCCAAAAAAAGAAGAACAAGATTTCTGTATGGATATGAAATGAGAGGAAGAAGAAGCCCTCAACAAAACCAACCACAACATACCCTTGAGGATAAACATTCCACACTGATAGTAAAGCAGAGTTCCCCAATCCATAGAGGTGGGCTAATCTGGATCTTTGAGAAGCATTAGACATTCAGACAGTACCAGAAACCTCATCGCCACTATGAATAATGATCCAACCCTCCTCCTCTCCATAATTCTTGATGCTCCCATCAAATCCCTCTCGCCTGAAATTCAAAGACTCAAAAGAAATCTAGTGAAGTGAAGCCAGTGGATGCTGGTTTGTCTGCCTCACCTCGTCTTCTCCTCAGATATATATAGCTCTCAGTCCACGTGTCCGTTTTAGACTGACGGAGACTGACGGAGGCGGACGGACGGTCTTCTAGAGAGACAGACTCAAAGAAGCCGCGTCTCGCGTCTGGCGTCTGGATTCTGGACTCTTTTACGCGGTATGGATAATATAAACGATCCAAAATAATCCTTTTCTAGAAAACAATCTAAGAAACTTATACGAAAGTTTGAACCTTGTTTTCTATTTTTAAAAATGTCAAGAAACATATAATATGATACCTTTTAAAAATATATGTTAGAATGTTGATTATTTCTTTATAATAATTTTAAATATAAAAAGGATATGCCATTATCATACAGATATAAGAACATAGAGAAGGGTTATGGTTGGAATCCAATTTACTATTTTTAAAGTTTAAACTAAAATATATTCAATATATATATATATATATAAGGATATTAAAAAATATTTTTGAGTTAACTTTAAAAGCAGCTTGGCGGAGTTCTTATCGGAAGTCTTGTCTACATAAGCGTTAAAATATCTTGCATGTGATAAAAAATCGGGTTTAGCGGAGATATGGCGTCGAGAGTGGTAAAATGTCGTCGAGTTTTGGATGGTATATTATTTGAGCTTAGCTTTGGAGAGATAATTGAGAGGTTCTGAAATAACGGTTGATATTTGTGTTTACTACCAGCGGTATATTAGATTCAATGTTGGTAAATTTAATTATATTTTTTTTAATAAAAGCGTTGAATTATTAAAATAGCCTTTTTCTTTTTATCTTTATCGTTGGAACAACTTATTTATTTATAAATATAGCATTGTTTAGAATTATAAAATAGCGTTTATGACTTTTATTTTTAATGACTCGGTGAAATTGCTCTAATACTTTTCAAACATTACCTACTACTTCACGAATTTCCCATTTTAAGACCGAAGATAAAATTTGTCTATACTACAATTCTAATTTATGCTTTATCAGTGCCCCTCAACCCCTCAATGTATTTATGTCTTTGGACTTTTTCTTCTTCGTCATTGATTACATCGTATAATATTATTCCTCCGTCATTGACTCGAGTATGTGATATTCCTCCGTAAAACTCATTTTAACCTTTTACCAATTGGATCATATCTGTCAAGGTGTTTGGATTAATGTTAAAAATATGGAAGTAGGTATTTTAGTATGGACATAGGTTTTAGATTCTTGTGTCTTTAGTCTTTCACTTGAAGTTGAAGCCTTTATCCTCGTTCCTTTATGTTCTGTCTTTTCAAGACTCACATTTCAACACATTTCAATTATTTATGGGGTGATGTGATATGATTAGGGGTCAATTTCTTTGGGCTGTGTTTGTTT
Organism: Tetrastigma voinierianum; assembly: GCA_016808115.1. NCBI lineage: Eukaryota > Viridiplantae > Streptophyta > Magnoliopsida > Vitales > Vitaceae > Tetrastigma > Tetrastigma voinierianum. Next base: position 1,651,123 of record JAEQBH010003899.1, on the reverse strand, counting down.
GTGGGAAATTTGAGAAAAGGAGGTGGGAAAAAGTAGAAAAAAGGAACAAAGGAAAGAAAAAAAAAGATAAATCATAAATATAAATTTAATTCATGGTTTTTCATATTGTTTATAATACAATAAAAATGAAAAATAATATATATATATATATATATATATATATATATATATATATATATATCTTTTTTTACAGATTTTGTAAACACTTTTTAGTATTCAAACGTAACCTGAAATCTCTTCAATGACAAGCCTAGAATAACAATTAAAGCAAAGCTTTTCTTATGTTTCTTTTTCCCCTTTTTGAGTTCGTCAGCAATGGATTTGTTGAAAGTAGAAGTTCACTTTACAGAATGGAAAAGTGTGTTGATTCCAAGAGGCTGTTGCAAACTCTAAAAGCCTACTTTTGGATGTTTCAGTCTCTTTTGTTTTTGATTGGTTCCGAAAATATGCTATGGAAAGAAAGTTAGAAGGAAAAATGGAAGGGAAGAAAGAGAGAGGTAAGAAAAGTAATGCTTCTGTTTGGTTCTGTTTTGGAAAATTATTCCTGTCAATAATTTTTAAAAACTCATATAACATCATTTTTGTTTTCCTTGTTCAACCCGTTTTCAGAACTAAAAAGTGAACAATAGCTTTCAAAAATAGTGATTTGATTAAAAAATCTTTTGAAAATCCAATTTCGGATATTTGACCATTTAGCAATTTTTAATATGATTTTGATAAAAATATATTCCTTGTTTTTTTTTTAAAGTAAACCCTTTTAAAGCATAATATAAATACATGAAATAGAAAATAATATTTTTATCTAAAATTGATTATTGTTTGATGATGTTTTTCTATAGGAGCTGAAATTTGGAAAGCATGAGGTCGTTGAGTGGGACCTGGATTCTTTGTGGTAGGATGCGGGGCTCTTGGATTGTGAAATTTACTAGGTAAGGATCATTTATCTTGTTGATCTGCGAGGGCTCTGGACGTAAACGTCCTCTGCAAAAGCGAGGAAGAAGGGGTCGGCGAGGGCCGGCCGGTGGCGCTCCGTCTTAGTCGATTCTTTCGAGAGAAAAGAGGCTGGCAGGGCCAGTGTGTTGCGTATGAGTATCGTCTAGAGTGCTCGCTTTCAGGATTGGGGTGACCGTGTATTTATAGTAGATGTCAGTAGTTGAATTTATAACTAGGATTTATTCATGTTGGATGAGATTTTAGCATAGTGCCTTCGGATTTGGTAATGGATTTAGAAAATTTGTTTATTTGGGATAATCTTAAGCCTACCACTTATTGGGGGGGAAGTCCATTGGTGATGATCTGTTATTATTTTTCTTTGTATTGATAAGATTTGGTCGGATCGGTAGGACGATATATTGTTAGGGGTTATTCTATTTTAATGTTGGCGAAATACGTCGGTTCACGAGGATATGGACGCCCCAATTCATCGAGATTGTCCTTTGGACTTAACGGGCCGGGCCTTCGTTTTGGGCTAGTACCTAGGGACCTGGGTATTGCGTTGGGCTTGCCACTTCTTTGGGCTTGGCGAGTGGGCTTGCGATGATAGGACCCAACCCGGATACCCCTCCAGGGTTCCCCGGGTGGTCATGATGGAATTCATTAATGCAAATCCACAGGGGAATCTGTGAAAGGACCCGCTAAAGAGAATAAACACCACCTTGATTACCTGATACCTCCGATTATATAGAGAAAACCCCTGACAGACCTATCCAAATGTAGGTCATAACCTGGCACATACATAATAGGGACCCATATAAGGTTTGTATCTTTAATATCGAGCGTTAAGTATTTGCAAATTTAGGGTTACAAAATAAAATAAATAAAGTCCAACAAATCAAAGGCAAATGGGTGGGAGTGAAATCTGCATTTGTCGTCGAAAGAGCGTGTCGAATGGCGCGAGGTAAGTACTTCTGACTTTGCGGGACCTAAGTGAGATATTAAAACAATAAGCGTGAGAAATAAATCTCAGTGAGTGACATAGACATATATGGAAAGTATGTTTTTATTTTGAGAATTTCTTCTCTCAAGACCTCCGTCCACTCTTTTGTAATGTTCGGATTTATGAACATTTCACAAAACCAATTTTATCAAAGCCCGACAATATAATGGTCGTACTTTCGAAAGTTTACTTAGACATCATTTTTCAAGAACCTTAAAATCTAAAATTTGTTTCTAACATACAATTAAGCGTAATATATGTAGCAATCATTAACCATTAAAAATAATCGTAGAAAATCTGATAACCGTAAATATTGCAAATGTTATACCTTACTCAAAAAACCAAATATCACAGTACCATATATCCGTCATAATCAGTAGGACACCCACCTCACGACATCGTGTGAGCCACCGTCGATGGCAGATCTCACGGCCGTGGAAATAATATATAAGCAAGACTCCGCGGCATCTTGGCATCTGCGGGTCGGTAACGGGCCTCACGGCCGTGGAAATAACATCAACGACTCCGCGTCGTGACATCTGCCGTGGTAACGATATCGCGTAGTGGAAATAATATCTAACAAAACTCCGACATCGTGGCATACCACCGGTAGTGGCGGCAGGCCTCACATTCATTAGGCAATATCCTAACAAAACTCATGACATCGTGGCATACCACTGATCGGTAACGGAGCCTCGAAATAGATGATAATGAATGTATATCCGTATTTTACTCACAAGTACTTTTCCAAAGCGTCAACATGCTTATGTCGTTTCGCGAAGATGCAAATCTCTTTTCTTCAAAACGATAAGTTTTTCTAAGCGGTTTTAAAACCTCAATCCGCGTACTTCAAAACCATTCAAATACCACCAGACTTCGTCCGTTACTTTCGATGAAACTTCCAAATATTTAAAATGTTGACAAAGCTACGCATGAAATGATAACTTGTTTTTATATGATACCGATAAAATCACATTTGTATGCAACCAACCATTTGAATCTGAGCTTGATTATATATGTCAAATATTTAATCGATGAATGTCCGACATAATACCCCCGAATCATTTAAAAGCATGTAAGCCATTTCAGCCTTGTCCAGTGAAAGCGTAAAGCTTAGAATATTTAAAATGTTGATAACAAAATTCGCGTAAAAATGATAAGCTGTTTCTCATGACGTTTTCGTTTATCTGTAATACGTAGATCCGTCGGAATAGGTATATATGGAAACCTTCTTTCTGAAAATATATATCGTAATAATACCCCAAAACATTCTAAAACAAGTAGACCACTCCACCAGACTATAGATGTAGTTAAATTTCCCACAATAGGATCGTCTCGACGTGAGTGCTGCTAATAAATAAAATCTGGCAAACTCCGATGACTGAACCAGCGACCTTGTTGGAATGCCCCTAAGGCCTTAGAGTAATTTTAGAACTAAGAAATCCTCACAGTTGGACTCAAACGGTCCAATTCTGCCAGGTATTGCCCTATAGGCGGAATTTTCCAAAGTGGGGCTTTTAACCAGGATGAGTTTGTAATTGAACCGTTAAATAATTCCACAAAACACCCAATTTCACTAATCGACTTCAATTTTACCAAATTTAGTAGTAGAGTCTCTATTTGATCCAGAGCTTCTCGGTAATTACAAAGCAATGCAAAATGAAGCCCAACAAGCGATGTCAAAATTTACAAACCATATCGATGGAAACCCAGAGAGACGGGAACTCATTAGTACCATTTGCAGCAGTGGTCATTTGTGGTGGCGGAAAACTGATTCTTAACCGGCGGTTCTTGTTTTGTTGTAAAACTTCGGTTGACAGTGAGAATGTAAAAAGGGACCACGGAAATGAGTTCGAGGGTCCAAATGGTGGAAGGGCTGTATGGGGTGGCACGAAGTGGTTGGAAAATGCTGTATCACCTTCCCGGTAATGACGGTCTGCGGCCGTGTCGAGTTCCCATGCGACGAGATCCGGCGTCCGGTGGTGGTTGGCGTGAATTTTGCGGCGGCGTAGTCGGCGGTGGCGCCTCATGGTCGGCGTGTAGTGGTTGGCCGAGTCTCATAGTTTGTCTTGCAGCGCGCGGTGGCTACTCGGCCTAATGTTGTTCCCGGTTTGGAAACTTTCTCTTGGGGTTTTGGGACTCAAAGTTGTTTGGGCCTGAGTTTTCACTTAGCATCACAAACTATGTTTATATAAGTCTGAGGTCATTTCGAGTAAAAAATGGAATGAACTTGAATGATAAAGTCTTCTTACGTGACTACGATTCTGTGCTTTATCAGATAAAGTCGTATTGTGACGATTAACCCGTCTCTGTGAGCTACGTGTCGACGAAGACTCTGAAATAGTGCACTTAGTTAACCCAAGCTATTATCCTCGAAATAGTGGCTTGGTCAGCTTGAATTGGCTTGGTATTTTAATTGACTTAGTGGCTTCATGACTGTTATTTGAGTCTGGTCGTTACATCACGTAGCATTTTGAGACCACTATCTGTGAAATGCTTGTGGGATAAATTAGGTTCCCACAAATCTTGTATTATTAAAATCTTTTATTCATATATTTCTTTTAAAAATTGTAACCAAACATATGCAATATAAAATGTTTTTTTAATACACTTGTGATCCATCTTTCTATACCTTTATGTCTCTTTTAACTATAACATTCTATCATTTCAATTAAACATAATGGGCTTTTTCTATTTAACTATCTATAAAAATTTAAAAGGGAAAAAAAAAAAATAAGAATCTATTTTCCTCTATTCAAATTTTTTTAAAGTAAAATTTTCTCTTATTTCATATTCGATAACAAAATAATAACTTTAAAAAAAAACAATATAATAATATAAAAAATACATATGTAAGATTGGGAATCAAATATTATATATATATAGTGCATAGGAAAATTCTTTGTTTCCCTTTTCTTTCTTTTAATAGTAAGAATCTGGAGATGATGAGACCAAGGCATACAACTCAAATCAAGCCTATAATAGCAAGCAAGCATCCAGTAATTTCTTTTTTCTGTTGATGTTTTTTTTTTTCTGTACGTAAATAAATCAATATATGTCGATGGATTGGTCAGTGTAGGAAATAAAGAAAAGTCGAATTTTGTACTAGATACTACAGGGTCCCACTACACTGCTTTGACTAGTGGGAAGCTTCACCCAATACCAAATGGATGTGAAACAGAAAGATGAAAAAATAAAAATAAAAATTCAAATATGTTGAAATTTTGTGAGTAAATATGTGAATAAAAATAATATTTTAAATTGATAAATAAATAGATTTGATGTAAACAAATCAGTAAATACAAAATATTAGGCATCTTTGATTCTTATTTTTAAAAACTGTTCCTGATAATAGTTGTTGAAAACACAAAAAAACATAAAAAACGTCATTTTGGTGTTTCGACAAAAATGTTTTTATTATTTTCTTGTAAGAATAACAATTTATTGTATGAGATGATATAAATACATTAAATAGAGAATAAAATTTTTATCCAAAATAAATTATTTTTCAAGAAAAAATATAAGAGTGGTTAGATTCACAAATTTATGGGTGCATGATTTTTTTTTTTCCAAATATTTTGTTGTTATCTAAATTTAGTATTTTTTTTTTTTTTTTGTGTTTTTCAAAACAAAAATAAACCTTTGCTTTTTGTGTTTTCATCCTTATTTTTATTTTTAAACAAAAATATAACAAGCAAAATCCACCATATATTTCATATCAAAATTTATTTTAATTTCACGAGAAAATAAATTCAATTTAAAATGAGGATAAATTGGTTCAAGGGTTTGAAATATAAGGAAGTGGATTAGCACCTTTTGTGTAGAGCACAATCAGACCTGTAACTTCGAGCAACTTTATAGTTGGGAAATAGGTGGGCCCAAGGGTGTATAGTTCTTTGCATGGATGCAATTTCACGTGTACGTTTGAGGTTGGGTTAGTTAAGGAACTGGCGGTGCTGATCATTATAGCTGATAATGATGGCTGCTTGGGTTTATTTCGTTTCCTTCCTCTTCTATGGTTTCTTTGGGTTTCTTTCGCGGCACTCCTCGTCTGATTAGCCTGCAGTTATCGACTCTTTAATGATCTCGTACTTTATTTGCTCGGAGATCTGCATCGTACACTTTTGTGTGCGGTCTTTTGGCAATTTTGTAGCTTCTTCCCGAGTCTTATTCACTGGATGCCGTCTCACCTTTTGGTTTCTCTTCGATTGGTACGATATTGAGGTTAGATTGATTGGATTTCGTTTCACGTTGCTTTTATTGTAGATACGAGTGCTCTTCTTGCTGCGTGTTGTGCAATAACCGGTTGTTGGGTTCTAAACGGGTTAGGGATGCTTAGGCGGATTCGACCGTGGTTGAACATCCCAGAAAGCGTTCTGAAGCCTCCTCTTCCCTTGGATAAGAATGGGGAAAATAAACCTAATTAAAATATCACAGGGGTCGGATTACCTTAAATCTCTTGTCCCGACATCTTTGTGTTGTGGGACTGGCAAGGTCGGTCCCCTTGCGTATGGGGTTACCTTTGCTGAGCATTTCTCGACCTCCCCCCTTGTCAGAGTATATGGATGCAACATGCTGGCTTTGTATGCGGCTTCGGGTGCAGGATGGTATGTTTCTTTGAGGTCGCCTTTGATAATATTCTTCATTTTCCCACTTGCATCCACTTCATGAGGGGTTGCGTCATTTGATGTACATCCTTCTAACTCGCTCCCAACGGTTGGGGTGGCTTTTGGTGGGCTATTGGCGCTTTTAGGGACAAGGGCTCGCGTCCAGTAATGGCTTTGCTCTCTATCTTTTTAGCCGAAAGGAGCCGTAGAACCGCTGTCAGGCGCCGGAGCTCCTCACAGTGATCTCGATCTTCCTTCCTCCGTAGGTCGTGGAAGGACGTTATTCTTTGTGGCGGTCGCGATTGAGAATACTGGTCGCCAAGCCAGGGCGACACTCTGGCGTTTCGGTGGCTTGGACCACCTGATAATCTTCGTGAGTCGTGTTTGCTCTGTTTTTCGGTATAACTTGTGTGAAGATTTCTTTGAATATTCGATTTTGCATTATTCTCATGCTTCCCAGTGCTTTCGACTGACCTTAATCTTGAAATAATGTAGTAGCTACGCGTTGGTGGAATAATCTGCTCGTGTGGTGATAAAATCGGACAGTGCAGTGCCCAATTTGAGATACGTTCCAGCCCGAGGCCTTGCCTCCTTCCACCATGGGAGTCTCCCGTTGGAAGCTACCCATGACCACTCCTACTAGAGGAGAGATTTTGGTCTAGTTGGGGGCACTGTCTCGGAAGCCCCGGAGTGCGAAATGGAAAAAATCAAGCTCAGAGAAAAGATCGTGGGTTGGTCAAGGTTCGAAGTGGGCGTCTCAGGCTTCTCTTTCGGCCGGAGGCGGGCGCGATGCTTCTTGTGCAGGGCTCCCGTGGTCCACGAGCTCTCCGCCCCTTTCTAAACTGTATAAGGTAAAAAAATCTCTTGGATGGGGCGTCGACGTGGTTGGCGATTATACTATCGTGGGATCACGTCTGGAGGGAGTGACCACCTCCTCGAAGAGTGAAAGGGTTGAAGAGAAAAAATCGAATCAAAGTTTTCTGGCAAAGATGAGGACTCTTTGCTCTTCAATCTTGAGCTGTTGGCGAGGTGCGATCTTGTCACGTCTTGGGATTCGACCTTGGGAGGTTGAAGCGCTGCCAGTTGATGAGAACTCTGATATCGCCCGAGGGTTGCCTCGGTAAGTTCCGTATCGATAGTGTACGTTTTCGGAGTTGATCCTGTGTTGGATATTGGCTTCATGTTTGATAATGGGGTAGCCACTCATTTGAAAGTGCGGCAGTAAGGCGAGCTAAGCGAAAAGCATGTAAAAATCTCCGGTTATAAAGCGGCGGCCTCTCTTTCTTACGACGGGCCGTCTTTGCCGCGGCAGGCGCATAAGTATGGTGAAGAGGTGGAAGACTTGATAATCTAAAGCATGCAGCGTCGGCTTGTGCGGCGGAAAGTAGAAGGATGAGTTCGAGTAGCTTGGCGGCGGTTGAAGGCGAGCTTGGAAGGTCAGTGAGCTCGTGTTGCGTGAATGATCTGATGATCGGGGCGGGATGGGCTGCGATCCTCCAGTCTGAGCACCAGACGGTTGGGATGATTCGTCACATCGAGGCGAGCTGCGGGAGTCTCGAAGGAAATGCGTCTTGTACGATGGCGTCCCGTGTGATAAAGTAGCCTGCCGGTAGCGGGTGGCTCGTGGCGAGACCTCAGGGCGAGAAGCATTCTTGAACATGGCTCGTCGTGAGGCCTCTCAGAGAGGTACATGGGATCGACGGAGCGGCTGAATGATGAGGGGTGTCGCGGATTGCGCGGGATCTTCACCCGGCAAATATCATGGTTGCTCGGAGGATGATGTTATTCGCAGTTGAGGACGGCAGTCTTTCAGTGGGCCTTTGGGTGGCTGGCACCGGCGGAAGGCGGGTGCGTCTGCCGGACCTGGACTTGACTTGATCTCCCAGTAGCGAGGAGCGGAGGGTCTTCTACGCAAATTATTCTCGAAGCCGGGATACTCTGCTTGAAGCCCGTTCCCTGCCGTGTGCATTCCTCTTCTTGGCGCTAGGTTTACGTACTTTCATTCACGCACTTTGATATCAACTTTTATATTTTTCTTTTATGTACACCTGCTTCCTTTTGTCGGGCTTGGGGCCCGAGACATATTTAGCTCTCCTTTTAATAAATATTAATTTTTTGTCGTCTGCATTCTCACTGTAGTATTTTGACTTCTTCGCCGTTGTATAGCTTGAATTGAAGTCGGTGGCAATTAAACGTCAATTATTGTCGGCCCGAGAAGCCGTGAAATTTGAGCCCCTTCTGGCGGACGTTCTGGTATAATTATGGCAGACTTCGTCAAATTGGTGGTCTTCGTTGACATCTGCATGTCTTTGACGATTTTAATTGCGAGGTAGAAGAGCTCATCAACTTGAGCGGCTGATCTCCATCGGATGATTTGCATGAGTTGAGCAATTCCTTGGTACGCACCAACGCTGTTTTTTGGCGGAGGTCGTCGGCAGCGGTGATCTCCGTCGGCGCTTGCATGGGTTGAGGATTCAGCAGAATTTTGCATGACCCTATTTTGTGAGCTTCGTCGACAAAGCGGTGATCTCAGGTCGGTTTGACTTGCATGGTGAGCGATTCATGGTACGCATGACCTTTATTTTTAGAGATCGTGAAGCGAGCGGTGATCTCAGGTCGGTGACTTGCATGAGTTGAACGGATTCCGCCCAGGGTACGCATGACCTATTTTTTGGCATGGCTCGTCGGCTTGGCGGTGATCTCCGTCGGTGACTTGCATGAGTTGAGCAATTCCTTAGGTTGCATGACTGCGTAAATTCGGTTGAGCTCGTCGGTGTAGATTGTTGGCGAACTGTCCCATGTGGCCCCATTGGTAGGAAACTCGTCCATGTGAAGCTAGGAAGAAGGCTTCGTCGGTCTTTTGTCTGATTGAAGCGAGCTTCGTCGTAGCTTCTTGGGAAGAGCTTCGTCCGTGGCTGGCGGGAAAGAGCTCGTCGGTGTGGGCCCGATTAGGCGAGCTTCGTCCGCGAAACTTCTTGAAGAGCTCGTCCATATGGCTAACGGAAGGCTTTTCGTCCATATCAGACTTCGTCAATCATGGCTTCTTTGGCGAATACATCTATGTGAATTCTTTGGGAAGAGCTGTGATCTGGCGGTTGAATTAAAGCTGCGTCGTCACGAACCTTGATTGAGTAGAGCTGCGTGTCACCGACGATTGGGTAGAGCTCGTTAGAGTGAGTTGTTGGGCTCCGGCGGCGTGACCAATTAAGCGGTGTGGCCAGTGGCGGCGGCCGGTGAGCGATGGCCAGAGTGTAATGTAGCCTCGGTGATCGGCTTCTCGGGTAGGCGTGACACGTGCGAGTGAGCGAACTCGTCGAAGTGGTAGGCTCGGTGTGGCGCAGTGGAATCTTAGAGTGGCGAATGTGGAAATTGGCAATGTAGCTGAGTTGATCGACTCCTCGGTGGCGTGACTGTGCGAGAGTGAGCCAGAGACTCATCGAGGTGAGCTGGCGGAGCTCCGGGCGTTGTGGCTGTGTAGAGTGGCGCGATGTAGAAGTGGCGGGTGTAGCTGGTGATCGTGACTCCTCGGGTAGCGTGACCTGTCGAGGAGTAGATGAAGACTCGTCAAGTGAGGCTGGCACGGGCTCAGGGAGTTGTATTGAAGTGGCGGTGCTGGCGGTAGCGATGTAGCACGGGCGATCAGGCTCACCGGGTAGTGTGACTTGTCTGAGTAGGCAGACTAGATCAAAGTGAATTTCTTGGGCTCAGGGCGTTGTGTGAAGTGGCGATGTAGCTGAGGCGATCGAATCCTCTCAGTAGTGTGACTGTGCGAGGAGTGAGCCAGACTCGTCAGAAGTGAAATTTCTTGGGCTCTGTGGCTGCCGCATTTGTTTGGATTGAATAACTGCGTCGACCAATTCGACCGATTTTCTTGGAAAGGTGCGGCACGTCTTTAATCTTGATTAGTGAAATTTGGAGCGTTCGGGTGACTTTTGGAGTGCTTTGGCCTTCTTATAATGGCGAAACCATTCTTTATTGGGCTTATCGCTGTATGTTGCTTTCTGGTGCGTGCTTGAATCTGGGAGATGAATCGTCGAGGGAATCTAGTCGTCTTATTGAGGATCCTTTAAATTTGGGGATCAGACCTCTGCTGTTCTTCATGTGGGAGTTGTGTTTTTCCCTAGTCTCCACTGTAAGTCGTATTCACAGCCGTGCTAGAATGCGTCTGAGGCGATGTTCTTCAGTGTGTGCTTCATCATTCTATTCTTCTTTCTCTTCCTTCCTCTTTCTTAGTCTCCTTACTTTTCATCTTTATTATCTGAACTCTCCATTTTGTCTCTTACGCACAAACTCCTTCCATCCCTTTTTCTTCTTCTCCTCTTTTCTGCTTCTTTCTTTTCCTTCGACTTCTTTTCATTCTTTCTTTCTCCTTTTACTTTTTTTGAGGCACTTATCTTGATTATGTGATGACATCTTTGCCACCTCTACGGTTGTTATCTTGCCACCTCTGCGACCTCTGCCCGGTGTTTGTCACGCCACCTACTGCTGAACCACCCCTACCGTTTGGCCAGGACCGCTCAGTCACTGGAATGATACTCTTAATACCTACCGCAGGAGGTCCTCTGAAGCTACTAAGCGTAGACCAGTCTCGGATAAAATTGACCCCTTCTGCAGCGTTGAAACAAACTGTGTCATATTCATATGTACACTCAGAGATACCTCCTCGACATATGAGCATAATGGAAAAAGATAGATCTGACGATCACCTCTAGGGCTGCTGGTGATGGCGGGATCCCCCAGCTGAATCTTTGCTCCACCATCTTGAGACTGCATTGGTCAGCCATAGCTCTTTTCTCTTCACGGCTTAATTTGGTACACAGTGACTGGTCTTGAGAGCTCTCTGCATCTGGGTGCCTGAGTTAGAACCCCAGCTGTCCTTTCTACTAGTGCAGCCTTAAACTTTTCCATAAAATTCTTTGCTTGCTTTACTTTAAAAGTTTTTACCAAACTTTTTCATATTGTTGCTTGCTTTTGTTGTGTCTGGTAACCTGAGGCTTACATTATTGTCTCTACTATCTTGGGTGGAAGAACCTCGTGTCCGTCACTTTCAGTAATTATGAATTCAGGAAGACCTCATGTTTGATCACCATATAATAGCTAGAAAACTAGCCCTATCTAACCATAAGTATCTTGCCTGCAGATTAAATCGGTACCATCATAAGTTTGGCCCCAGTTTGGAATGCGTTAGCATCATGCCCTGCTCTTCTGGAGGCTCGTGCACGACGGGTAGGCTGGCGTAACAATGCAGCGCCTCTTTGATCATGTCAAAGATTTTCATACACAGATGCAGCGACCCTCAGATGTAGTTATGTGGGCAGTTCGGTAGAGCGTTTTCGATCTTCAGGGTGTGCTGACATCTCTCTTGGTGAAGTTACCTCACGTTATGGAGTCCTAGATCGACCTCTGCGACCTCGTCAGGACGCCATCTTGTCGTTTTAAAGTTAAAGGTCGGTGACACTTGCACTGTCTTTGTTCATGCAAAAAAAAAAAAAGATTAGCAAAGCAATGTGGGTTGCGATAGAAAATCATTATAAGGAGAAACAATTTTATAGGAAATACTATGGAAAAGCGCCAAAAAAAGCAGCGGGTGAAATTCTCTCCTTTAAGCGCTCGATACCAACTTGCGGACCCTTCTAGTGGCGGAATCTGCGGCAACTCCACGGTAACCTCGGTATTTCGCTGGTAATGATTCTGTGGTAGTAGTTAAAACTCAGCGTATTTGGAAAACGTGGGTTATAAAATTTTTCATTTTTCTATCAAAATCACACCTGTATAAAAAAAAATACACTCCCAATGTTTTCCAAATGTCCAACTACAACAATAGAGGACCTCTGGTCCTCATCAAAATATAAGATAAGGATAAATCCTCGCTCGATGTTTCCAGAGGCCATCGACTACCTTGATAGAGGACCTCGGGTCTCCTTCGAATATAAGATAAGGATAAATCCAAACATAATTTTTGTCGCAACATGTTTTTCTCAAAACCATGCATGCATATTTTACAAAGATATTTACATATCTGAAAATCATCACATTTAACCTTCTTACTTTTATACACACATATCTTATATATAATCATAACACGACGTCTAAGGCGAGGATCCTGGAAGGTCTTTCGAAACTGACACACACTTTGAAAAATTATTTTAAAAAGCAGAAGCGTGAGTCAAAGCGGGCTCGGTGAGTCTTATAAGTTCTAAATGTTGTTCCATAGTTGTATGTACCTCCCATGACAGAAAATGCGCACGGGAATGGTTGTAAAGCGTTATGAGAAAACTAAGTTTTTCTTTATGAAAACCATTTAAGTGATACGAAAACTATTTACCTTTGCTTTGAAAATTGTTTACTGGCGAAAACGATTTTGAAAACTAATTATCTTTGTTTGAAAAGCGTGCGAAAACTATTTACCAGCTGCTTGAAAGTTGTTCGGTGGTGGTTAATATCTGAAAGTGCTATCTTTGATCAAAATACCAACCCTTTATAGCCCATTCTGAAATACTGAGCGTGATACCACGGAACCTCGGAACCTGGCATCGGTAGTGAACCTCGGAACACTACGACTAAGATGGTCAGTGAACATGGCGGGATACATATAGCATAATGGAACCTCGGAACCGTGCGATGATGGAACCTCGGAATAACACCTCATCGCCCGTATGTGAAGTCGGCGCTAACTATATACCTCGAATGTCTGGAAGGCGACTCATATATAAATATATCTTAGATCTAACCCAAATTGCCAGCCCCGAACTGATAGTTAGTCATAATATCCCACGTAACATTGTCGAGCCTGATCAAGAAATACATCGAAGCGAGTGGCCGTTGCCATCTGGGGGTTTTGCTAAACGAATAAATGTTTGCTTAAATACTACAAAGTCTAAAACTTTTCTGTAGTATAACAATTGGGAGGTAAAAAAATGCTTTATAAATCTCTATTTTCAAACACTTTACAAAGTGTATTTAAACACTTCGTTTTAGAAAATGATTTTGAGTACTCACATTTTCTCGATTAATTTCTTACAATTCTTGTCAACCTCTAGATTCTTGTGGATACTCAAATCGCCTGCACAATCCCCTACAATGCAAAATGCCCTCGATTCAGCGTTTTTAACCATAAAACATACTAGAGGCTTTTAAAGTGACTATATCGAGCAGAACCGATTCTAACGAAACTTTCACGTGTAGTCCCGTTCGATAAGGAAATGCGATAATATGATGTGAAATTGACCAAAATGTCATACGCATTAAATGCATCAAAAGCTATACATTTTGTGAGCTTTTGACTCGAGGACTTCAGTAGAGTCTATACGAAACGTTAAGAATTTTGTCGAACATGCATTCTGGTATGAAATTCAATCTGAGCGGTAACTGATCCCAAAATTTCAGCCACATTTGTCAAAACACAGTCCCAAAAATTCCTAAAATTCTAAGCTTCGATGCAAGAATTTTGGGACTAAGTTTCTGACGGCTTTTCGATCTACAGAAAATTTAGTCATTATCTAACATTTAGGCTTTCGAAATAACACAAGTAGGCAAATTACTACCTTTAAGTTTAACAAAAATTTAAGATATTGGTACCTATGCAGTAGCTCTCTTGGCGTAGTCAGCTTTTATGCAACTCGGAGTGAAAGTTGCGGTCCGATTTAAGTAAATCGAAAACGAATAGAAAATATAAAAAAACAAAAACCGTCTCTCTGCTGCACGTTCTCACTTATCCCGTCCGTCCCACGCCCTTTTTGATTTTTATCCCTTTTTTTTTTAATTATTATTCTTTTTCTTTAATTATTATTATTATTATTTAGATAAATAATTTCTATTACCTCATTAAAGTCCATTCTATCGAAAAATTTTATTTATCATAATTTGAATATTCTTTAAATATTTGTCATTTTTAGATTTTTCTAAATCAAAGTTTAAAGGTTCAAACTCAAACTTCGTTTGCCCAATTATTATATTAAAATGTCTGAATTAAGCAAACTTTTCTGAGTCACTAGATTTCGCAAGACCAATTTATGGCCTTGATCGTTTTGATGAAATCCAGAGATCTGAAAGGTACGAAGACTTCATTGAACTATTTTGGTAATTTATTATTATTATTATCCTTTTCAAATTCCATAATTGAAATTTCACCCCTCCACTTTCCTTAATTGCAAAAGTGCGCACATTGTTACTGGCTTTATAATTTCATATAAAACCAACTTTCAAAAATTATTATGGCTAAATTAATTAAAGAGCCTTTGGTGCATACGATTACACATCACAAGTACACCCTCTCGGGACGGGGAGTTACAAATCCTCCCTCCTTTAGAACATTTCGTCTCCGAAATGAACAAAACTAACATAAAGAGGATACCTTAATGAAAACAGCGGGGATATTGACTGCGCATCGAGCCTCGACTCCGTGGCCTCTTTAATCCATGATTCCCCCCATAAAACTTGAGCTAACGGAATGACCTTATTAAAGTAAAAATGCAACTCTCTGCGATCTATCTGCGTTAGGCATTTGCTCCTTATAGGTCAAATTATCCTTTAGTTCTCTTGGTGATCTCACAGTACATGGGAGGGATCTGGAATGCTAAGACATGGATACATGAAACACATTATGAACCTTAGACAACTCTGGAGGAAGGATGTCTAATCTATATGCTCTTGAGTCCCACTCGGCAATAATCACATATGGCCCAATAATATACGGGCACCTCGACTCCGCGTCTTCTGTCTGAGAACACCTTTCCGAAACTTTGAGGAAGACCACATCGCCCACGCAACAAAGCGTGAGTCCCTCTGGCGTTTGTCCGCATAACTTTTAAATGTCTCACGGCTATCTTTAGTGCATCTCGGACAATCTGGATCTTATCTAAGGTAATATCTTGCTAACTCTGGGCCTATCGGAGTTTCCTCTCTCCTACTTCATATCGACATGCGGAGATCACGACACTTAGGCCCGTACAATCTGCTTCAAATGGAGCCATGCACATCTTTGCGGATTGATAAGCTGTTGTAAAGCGAACTCCATCGAGAGATAAATAAGTATCCAGGCTTCCCTTAAACTCACATCCACGCATGCTCTAAGCACTTATCCTCTAGTGTCTGAATAAGTTCTCGATGACCATTAGTCGAGGGATGGAAATCTGTGCTAAAGTCTTGTCCAGTCCCCCATGGCATCTGTAAACTAGACTGAAAATCTGGATGTGAATGCGGGGTCTCTAAATGCGAACTATCGATATAGGAACACCATGTAATCTAACTATCTCCTCCACATATAATTGGGCGACTTATCGATGGGTCATCATTGGCAACTAGGGAGAAAATCTTGGAATTTCAATTAATTACATCCGCTATCTACCCGTATGGCATCGTGTTTGTCTCAGGAGTTCTCGGGCTTAGATACTTGAAATCCATAGTAATCTTGCCTTACTTCCATACGAGAGATCGGAAGGGAATTTGTATCTTTCTGCTTGCGGGCTTACGGTGCTACGCCTTCACTGCTGTGAGGTTAGGCATCTGAATCTGAAATCACGCAATTTCCTTTCATGCCCTTCCACCCGATAATGCTCCCTCGAAAGTATGATACATCTTGGTGCTACCGAGTGCATGGCATATCTTGAAGAGTGAGCCCTCTTTCGGAGATTTCCCTTTTTAGTTCACTATTTGCGGTACACATTCGACTCCTACAACTATTACGCCATCGTCTGATTCTGGAACTGGTTTCCTACCACCCTCGATCTACCTTTCAACTTAATCATCTTTGAAACACCTTAGAACACCTTGATACGATCCGAGAAGGGCGAACATAAATGATGCCAGCAGTGTCCACACATGTCGGCTACTGCCAGAACTCGAATCTCGACTCTATCCATGATGGGAGATATGCGCTCGACGGATAGCTTAGGAACCCTCCAGGTTGGGGCTTAGAAGCCATCCGGCCACTACGGTGGCCTTCCGGGATAGTACTCTATCGTCTGATCGCAATCCTTAATCAACTCCCGACCACAGGTGCGCCTTAAGTTAAGCTCTTTACGAGGTAAAGATATATTGCAGGGCTCTTATGATCGGTGAATATCGACAAGAGACACCATATAGATAATGTCTCTCCGAATCTTTAGAGCGAAAACCCACTTCTTCTTGGTTCTAAATCATGGGTCGATAGTTACACTTTCGTGCTTCTTTAGCCCGACGGGAAATGCATAAGCTATCACTCTACCATCACGCATCAAAACACACCTAACCCTTGTCTGGAGGCATCACTATATACCCGCATAGCAGTGCTTTCGGCTGGTAGTGCTAATCTTTAGGCTGTCGTCCAATCTCTGTCTCGGCTCCTCAAAAGCTATCTTTGGCGAATGTCGACCACTTTCGAATTCTGATCTTTTTTTGATAGATTGGTGATGGGATTTGCTATCTTGAAAATCCCCTCGACCATTTCTGTAATAACTTGCCCGATCAGAAGCTAGCGGACGGAAACATTTGTAGGCGGCTTCCAGGTTCACTGTAACCCCGATCTTCGAGGATCCACCAGCTGTACCCTTTTCTTAGAAATGACATGACCCGAAAGCTACTTTGTCGGCCAGCGCACTTACTAAACTTAGCGTATAACTAGCGCTCTCTAAGAATCTGCAATGCATGGGAGATGCTGCATGTTCCTCTGTTGCACGAGTACTAGAATAATCATCGATAATACGATCACAAACTTATCTAAATCTGGTGAATACCTGTTCATCAAATCCATGAGCACTTAGGCTGGGGCATTAGTCGATCGAATCTGGCAAGGAACTCATAGTAATGTATATAAATCCCCCAAAGATGATCTTGAAACATCATTCTCTAGAACCCTCAAGCCCGATGGTAACTTTGACCTTAGGTGATCTTAGAATATGCAGAGATCCGTCTGGTCTGATCAAATAGCTCATCTATACGAGGCGAGATCTTAGTTGCGTATTGTCGTAGATTAAGGCTGTCTATAGTGCATACACGTAGTAAGCTTCATTCTTTCTTCTTTCTGAAGAGAGGCGGAGCTCCCAGGTGAGGTGCTAGGTCGGATGAAGCCGCCTTATGATTCCTCGATTATTAGCTCCAGATTCTTTCAGCTCTGCTAGGCGCCATTA
The DNA here is from genome assembly GCA_016808115.1 of Tetrastigma voinierianum. Taxonomy (NCBI): domain Eukaryota; kingdom Viridiplantae; phylum Streptophyta; class Magnoliopsida; order Vitales; family Vitaceae; genus Tetrastigma; species Tetrastigma voinierianum. The sequence goes on along the minus strand of JAEQBH010003899.1, from coordinate 1,633,475 downwards.
CGTATGGAGGAATGGATATCGGCTCGATACGGAACTAGTTCGATAACGAACTCAGATTTCTCTATCAGAAATTGGCTTGATATCATACGGAAAGACATGCGGGAACTCTTTGGTATGGGATGTCTTCCGGTCGTGGCTCCCACTCTTGTCTCCTATCCACTTTACAAATGCCCGAATAGCCACAGCGACCTTTCGAAACATTTCGAGCGGTTATGGCATTAATGGACAAGGGTGATCTCTCTTTGATTCCCAGAAATATCACGCTGGTTCCTCTACAGTCGAACGATCTTACTTCTTTCTTATAGCAATCTAAGGTGGCTCTATGCACGGATAACCCGATCCACTTTTAAAGATTATATGAAATCATGGATACCTAACATCAAGTCTGTTTGGAAAATCCTTATTACGGATCACCAATCGCTACACAGAACTATCCTTTCGGATATCATAGTATCCGAGAACAGATTACGAAAACCACCATCTGACCATCTATAGGTTGGTACTCTATCTGGTGCCTCGATGAATGATCTTGCAGAAATAAATGAATAAGTGGCTCCTGGGTCCTGATGCATATGCATCATGATCGTCGCGAAATAATACGATAATCCGTCTAGTGATGCATGCGCCTCTTCTTTGTGTATTTGTAAATACCCGGAGCCACGATCTGATACCACTCACGTATCGGCCCGATCGAGTCTTTGCCTCGCCTCCTGCACCCAGGCCTCTGCCCGGGTGTTGTCTTTTGCCACCTCTTGCTGAACCACCTACCCGGCGGCGGGACGGCCCCAGTGCACAAGATTTAGATGCTATTGTACCTACCTCAGAGGTCTCTGCAGCTACTAACTATGGACAGTCTCGGATAAATTGACCTTCCTGCCCGCAATGGAAACATCTTGTCATATTCATCATGCACTCTCCGAGATGCCTCCTCTGACATGTAGGGCGCAATGGAAAAGATGATCCTGACGATCTACCACCTCCACAGGGGCTTTGCTTTGGTGATCGAGCGGATCCTGGCTAGATCCTTTACTCCTCGTCTGATACTCTCTGTAGATCCCACTTCTTTCCTTTCTTTCTACTATGCTTGGCCAGTTGCTGTTGACTAGTATGGGAACCTCTCTCCTTTGTCGGCTACCCCTGAGGTTAGAGCGCGTCCTTTCTACCTTTAGTGCAGCCTCAAACTTTCATAAAATTGCTACTTGCTTTACTTTAAAAGTTTCTAAAAACTTTTCATAAACTATTTTCTTGCTTTTGTTGTGTCTGTATTAAACCACGGGGAGGCACCCTTCTCTGAATCATAGGTGGAAGAACCTCGTGTCACGATCACCTTTTCAGAGTAATTATGGTGGAAGGGCTCATGTTTTACGTCACCATATAATAGCTAGAGAAAACTAACCACATCTAACCATAAGTATGCACATACGGGTGGCCAGGTACCATCATAAGTTTGGCCCACCTAATTTTAGGCGCGTTCTATCGCCCCTCTGCTCTTGGAGGCTCGTGACGACGGGTAGCCTCTTGTAACAATCACATATAACTTTGATCGCCCGTCAGTACCGCCACAGATTACGAGAGGCCCTCGATGGATTACAAGCGAGAGCTAATTCATTGGAAGCATTCCGTCCAAGGGGTGTGCTCAGCGTATCTCTCTGGTAAGAGTGCCTCCGTCACGGAAGTCTAGATCAAGGCCCTCTCGACCTCGTCCAGACATATCTTTTGTGAATTTCAAGATTAAAGATTGATGTGCTTTTCAATCTTTGATGCATCTGAATTAGCAAAACAATGTAGGTTGCGATAGAAAATCATTATAAAAACAAATTTATAGAAATACTATGGAAAAGCAGCGCCAAAAAAAGCAGTGAACTATACTTTAAAGCGCTACGATACGGCCAGCGGACCCTTCCTAGTAGCGAGGAAATGCGTATTATTTCCATGATAACATAAGCCAAGCTCGCTCGGTAAATGAGTTACCATGGTAAGCCAGATTAAAGACTCTTTGAAACGTATTTGGAAAACGGGTTGTAAAATTTTCCTTTTCTATCAGAAATCACACCTTTAGATTTAAAATGGGCGTATAACGATTGCCACGGTGGTGACCAAATACAAAATCACTGTATAAAAAAATACACTCCCGATGTTTTCCAAATGTCAATGCAAGCGATAAGGTTGCAAGTCCTCATGAAAATATAAGATAAGGATAAATCGACATATTTTAGCCATGACCTGTTTCCTCAAAACATGCATGTATTTTACAGATATTTTACATATAAAATATGCATTTGCTTGTACTGCCTTTTACTTTACCTTATCTTATATATATAATCACAACAATGATACAAGGTGAGGATCTGAAAGTCTTCGACTGACACACGCACTGAAAAATTATTTTAAAAACATAAAGCTATGAAGTGAAACGAAACCATTTGGTACTACTCGCGTTCTAAATGTTGTACCTTCAAACTGTATGTACCTCCGTAAAAATAAATACGTAAATGGTTGTAAAAGCTGTTTATGAGAAAAAAGCTGAGTTTTGCTATAGAAAACCATTCACGAAGCGTACGAAAACTATTTACCAACTCTTGAAAGTTGTTGTTAATTGGTTAATATACGAAAGTGCTATCTTGTAAAATCAAGTACCCAACCAACTATTATTAGTTAAAATACCCTGACGTGATACCACGAAACCTCGGAACTGTATTGGTAGTGAACCTCGTAACACTACGAGCTAAGATGGTTAAGGTGAACACGGCGGGATCTATATAGCATAATGAACCGCCGGAGACCCGAGGCCCAGGCCAATTGGAACCTCGGAACCCAACACCTCATCATGCCATGCTATGATAGTGGCCACTTTAACTATATACCTGGAATGTGCGAGACTATTCGTATATAAATATATCTTTAGATCTAACTGGAGATTAAATAGAACTGATATAGTTAAGTCATAATATCTATAACATTGTCATACTGTCTAGAAACCCATCGTGACCAAATTTACATGTCATCTAGGGTTTTATAACTGAATGGCCATTTCTTAAAATAAAATCAAACTTTTACTGGCTGAGTATAACGAATTGGGAGGTAAAAAAATCTTTATAAATACATATTTTAGCACTTTACAAATTAATTTAAACACTTTAGTTTTGAAAATGATTTTTAGTACTACTTTTACCATTATTTATATACAATTCTTGTCAGCCTTTGGAATTTATAAATCGGATGCTCAAATACGCATACAATCCTTCAAAGTACGAAAATCACGCCAGATTCGGCGTTTTAGCAACCAAAGCATCGTGAAACTTAAGTATTTATATCGAAACGACTGATTGCAACAAAATACGTGTTAGTCGTTCGATGGGGCCTTCGATATGATGTGAAATTGACGAAATGTATCACATTCATCTTACATAAAACCTCGTTTTAGCAAACTTGCGACTCAAGAACTTCCATGAGTCTAAAATACGGCATTTACGAAAATTTTGTCCGCGCTTGTCAAGGCTACAATGCGAAATTTTAATACGAAGCGGCCAAGCAGTCCCAAAATTCAGCCACATTGTCGAATACAGTCCCAAAAATTCACAAATTCTAAACTCGAGTTTAAAAATTTTTGGGACTAAAGTTCTGACCTTTACAGTCTAAGAAAATTTCAAAGCCATTCTACTAACATTTAGAAACTTCAAAATAACACAAAGTAGGCGAATTGCTCTGTACTAAGAAAGCTTAACAATTTAAGATATTAAATGCACTGTCGTATTTCTATGCCCGGCGCGTGAATCCGACTTTGATACGCTTTCCGGAAATGAAGTTTCACGATCCGATTTTCGTAAAATGCGAAAGAACGAAGAAAATATAAAAAAAACAAAGCCGATCTCTAACACGTTCTGCGTATCCGTCGAATCCACGCCATACGATTTTATCCCCTTTTTTAATTATTATTAACTGGCATAATTATTATTATTATTATTTAGATAAATATGTTTCTATTGCCCCATTCGAGGTCATTTCTATCGAAAAATTTTATTATCATAATTGAATATTCTTTAAATATTGCCATTTTTGATATTTTCTAAAATCCAGTTTCGAGTTTCACTCTAAACTCGTTTACTGAAATTAGTAAAATATTGAAGCGTCTCGGAATTAAACGAAAACTTTTCTAGATCCACTGGGTATGAGAACCCGAATTTAACGTGTGATCCAGTTTAGATAAATAAAGATCTAAGATTTAGACACTTTGTTTAATTTTGATGAACTATTGTATTATTACATCCTTTTCAAAATCCATAATTGAAATTTCACCCCTCCCACTTTCCTTAATAGTAAAAGTGTAATTCTTCAGAAAACTTTATAATTTCACCCTTAAAAAACAACTTTCAAAAATTCTATTATGACACTAAATTTAATTAAGGGAAGCCTTTGGGTGCATATCTTTGTGCCTGCAAGTACACCCTCTTGGGACGGAGCGTTACACTTTGCTCGTAATTGCTGGCTAGAGCTCTGACCGCCCACTTGGTGAAGTAATCCCTTCCATGACGATTATGAATTTGCGACTCTTACCCGATGGGCGAGGGGTCCGGTATGTCGAACCCCTTGGAGCGGCGAGGGCTTGTGATCGGCGATTAAGAGCTCACAGTGGGAGCGTGAGATCTTGGCGATGCTCTACGTGGTCTGCATTCTGGCCCAGGTGGGTTGTCTTTGAGTATTGTAGACCGATGAGTACTGCCTCAGAGGCTTCTGCTAATGCTTTCGAGCTCGATATGGTTCACTTGTATGCCCTCTTGTACTTCTCGGCCGCATTACTCAGTGTCTTCTCTGTATTGATGCATTTAAGGAAGGTGTGAAAAGTCTCGCTTGTAAGGCTTTACGTGATTAGTAAACGCTGGCGGACCACCTTGTTTGCCTTCTTTGAGATTAGATGGTGGCTTCGGTCATAATATAATCCCGAATGGGCCATCAGTGGGTTTGGACGGGCGCCCGACCACCTTGCCATAGAGATCGATTGAGGGATTCACGTGGGTGATCGACGGTGTCGACTGCGAGGATCTTCTGTGGCGTAGCTAGCTTTGCGGCGTCATTTCGGGAGTTCTACGCTTTCAGGAATACTTGACTGAACCAATTTTGAATTTTTAATATGTCACGAACTTTGAATTATGGGGTCATCCTTTCACTTTTCGACTTTCACTTTTAGCTCGTGCGGTATCTTGTTTGTCGACCACTGAGGTGCAGATGTGTGAACTCTCTAGTTTGGTGGAAGCCCCCACAATAGATGGCTTAAGGGGGGCGAGGTTAAACTTGCTATGACGGCCTCATACCAAACTGGATTGTTGGAAGTATGGAATCAAATACGAGTGCGTGTCGATGTCTACATTCATACGGAGAGGGTCGAGGATTAGACCTGCTCCGCTTCCCTGCGCGTTTGAGGCTCCATCTACAGAGAGTTTCCAGATGGGGAGGTCATTCATTGCGGCGTTCTCAGTGGTTCAAAGGTGAATTCCGCGTGAGTCGGTCAAAGACTGCCCTTTATTGCTGTTTGGCTTGTATCGATGTCGAATACGCTCGGCTCTATGGCCCATTCGCCAAACCGCTGGGAACTTAGTTTATGTAACACTTGCTTCATCGGGTATTCGGGTTGGGACTTATGGTGTGAGCACAGAGTAAGAGGCGAGATTTCGGGATCACCGATTGCAGGCCGAAAATTAATTTTCCATCCTTGGGTATCTCTCCTCTGCTCCCGCCCAAAGCGGTTGCAATAGTAAATATTGGATCTGCACTTTCGTTCCTTGTCTGGCAAGGAACTCTGTTGATCGAGTCTGAAGCGCCCACGTGCGCGGGTGAGGAGCTCCCCTTCATAGGACACGGGAATGGGTGGAAACTCAATCGTTTTTAAAGTAGAATAGCTGTAGCACTTAATATCCATTAGATGCGCTGGGACTGGAAGAAAGGTTGGCATTTGTCTTTTGCCACTGAATCTGAACCGGCTTAGAGGCGACAATCACATCCCGTCGGTATTTGAACTTCACTTTATACTTGATGGCGATGGCATGTCGGGACCGCGAACACTATCTTCATCTGGTTGTGATTCTCAGTGGTTGGTTATTCTCAAACCCAGAATTTCTCGGGTACGATCTGTAAAGTACATTTAGCGGGATTCAATTTCATGTTGTAGTTTCTGAATCGGCAACGGATGATGGGTTATGTGGGCTGGCGTGATGGATTTTCAGCATATCATCTATGTATACTTCCATAGTTGTGCCTAGCGGTTTTGAAACATCAGATTCTGATCTGATGTATGTAGCTCCTGGATTTTGAGCCAAGAATGGCATCACCACGATAGCGGTAGGTTCCTGTGACACATGACCACAAGGCGAGGTCTTTTTCTTAGTCGCTGGGTCCTGTGCGATCTGGTTGTAGCTAGGAGGGCATCCATCAAAGCGGGGAGTTGATGGCGCTGATGGCGTGCGATGAGGTCGATTCGCGGCGGAGAGCGTCACTTTGGGCATGCTTTGTTGATGTCGGTGGTCGATCTTGAGTCGCCGCTACTGGTTTGCCTTTTGTGGTCTGACGTTGACAGCCACTCGGGGGTATTCTACCTTCGTTATCACTCTGCTGAAGGGGGTGTGACTTCCTAGTTGATGGCTTTTTGTCTTTACGGTCGCGAAGCTCCTCTCTTTTGTTTGATTGGCTTGAAGGATGGGGCGACGTTCGGCTGCTGGTGAATTCTTATGGGATCAGCCTCCCCATATCTTTGCTTTACGAAAAGCGTCTGTTTGTTTAAAATGGATAAGGGGTTTTTAGGGTGCCGGATAGCTTGGATCGATGTAAGGCGAGATGTTAAGAGATTAGTCATCGATAATGCAGGGTTCAGTTCTTACGATGGCCGGGTCGGGTGATCACCTCGTCACGCGCTGTCGAGCTCATCGGGTATATGTTATCGGCCAGCCTTTTGTTTCATGGATCTTTGGTAACATTCTGGCCACGTTGGTCTCCTCGAACCATTCTACTCCGTTCTGATGGGAACTTGATCATCATATGGTATGCGGAGGGGATGGCTTTCACTTTACGTGAGAGAGAACTGCCCGGTAACACTTGTAGCGGAGCGGCGTGACGAGGAACCTTGCCAGTGGAATTTACTGGCATGGGGATCTCCCGAGGTGAGCAGCTGATTTGTATTGAGCTAGAGGTGTTACCTTTTCCCAGAGAAAACCCTCGTAAATTAGTGAGCATTAATGGGTTCAGGGTTCTCCTTCGATGCCGGTTTATCGAAAGTGGCCTTAAAGATAGTTATCAGTAGAGACTCGGATGTCGATTAGGACCGATGAAGCTGTCTTGTTGGCCTTCTTTTATTACCGATGGTGTCGTGAGGGTGTTGGCATCCCTCAGTCTGAATCGAGAGAAAGTAGTGTGTGTCGAGTCGTGGTAGTTTAGACCTTTTGTACGCTATGTCAGCTACCTCAGTTGACACGTCTCTGTAGGTGGGCGCCGTCTTTGAGCTAGACCCCTCCCATCTTGCAGTCCTCACCGGATTCTTGGATTTCACCAAGAGGTTCTTTGGTGTTGTGTCGATCATCTGGCCTGGGGTGGTGGATTTGCGGAGTTGGGGCTGGTTAGGCTTGGTCTGGATCGATTTTCGGGATATAGCGTCGGGTATCATATATCAGTGCTCTATTTCTCTTTTGAGTTGTATGGTCGTCGGAGTCAAATTAATAAAGTGATCCACCTGGAGCTGCGAGTACTTAGGTGTCTTGTTGTAAGTGCGACTTCGCATCACAGGTTGGCCATCGGGGAATTGTTCGTTTCGTGCCATACGGGACACGTGACAAGAAGTCGGGGGTGAAGCGGCAGGCCGAATAATGTCGTCGTCGGATTGATGTGGACCAGACGATCTGAGGTTGCCACGCCTTTTGGGGATGGTCTTCATTTTCTTTGGAGATCCTTCACAGTCGCTTTGTCTTTTGGGGGCCGTCCTACGTCATTTATGCATCATTTCTTTATGAGTGGAAGAGCTTTCTTTCTTGGATGAGGAAACTGCTTCAGATTAATATAACCTATAAAACTTGAGAACGCTACGCCATGCTTGTTTGGGATTTTTGGATATGGAAAACATTAGTCTTCATTGGTCCCTAAACCCGACCATGAGCCTTGTTGATAGCAGCTTCTCTGTCAGTATGTCCACCTTCAGGGCTTCGTCATTGAGCGAAATTGGACACATAAGACCGCAGGCTTTCTTCGTACCTGTTTGATAGTTAAGCGAGATGATAACTTGGCTTCTTATCGTCTGAACCAATGAAGTGAAACGAATCACGATGGATAAGTCACTGAATGAGGAGAGATTAGCGGCGGTATTGAAGTCCCATTGAACATTGCAATTGGGCCTTCCCGGAAGTGATTGCGAAAGCTCTGCATCGCACTGTGTCTTGGTACCCATGCATCTCCATTTGATTTTTGTAGGTGTTGAGATGATCGACGGGATCTCTAGTACCATCGAATGCTTCCACCTGTGGCATTCTGAACTTGGCTGGAAGTGGGAAGTGGAGTACCTCGGCTATATAGGGTGACTCAGTTTGTTGCACCAAGGTGTCCATAGTGTCAGGAGCACGTCCTTTCACTACTTCCTTCACATGGCCGAGTTCTTGCTGGAGGTTATTGAACCTCTGTTCCCATGAGTGTTCATGCTGAGGATGACGCAATTCTCCGTTCCCGACATGTTCCCCATGGGTTGCTTCATTGCCTTCTTCTCCCGGGGCTAGATCACCGGTCCTATGCCCCGGCAGCCAGCGGATGCAGCCCGGTTTCGGCCCTTTGGGAATATCGACATTATGCGTCCCGTAGGGCGCCGGTCATCGTGACCTTCCTGAGTTTGTCGCGCCTCCCGGGGTAGTCGGATCTGTCTGGTGAGTTGTTCTAACTGTTCTGTCAGACGTTGATTGGTGAGGCGAAGTGCTTCCACCTCATCGGTGTTAGCTTACATTGCTTCTAACGCGCCGGGAAGTCGGATGTCTGCGTTGCTTGGCTGATCCTGCATCCTTGAAGAATTAGCGTTACTCGCCTTTGTGTTAGTGTTGATACCATCGATGGCGAAATCGAGTTATATTTATAAAGGCTGTCGTTCCCACAGGCGGCGCGGTAGTAGTGCCTTTTCAATCGGAGCTGTTTGGAGCGTATGAGGTCGTTGGCGGACTGGATTCTTGGCGAGTGGGATGCGAGGTTAGGATTATCTGGGCTAAGAGTAGGATCGTTGTCTTGTTGATCTGCGGGCTACGGGCGTGGCACTCCTCTGCCAAAACAACAAAGGAAGAAGGGGGTCGGCGAGAGCTTGGCCGTGGCGCTCCGTCTAAGTCAGTTTCTTCTGAGAGAAAGAAGCTGGCAGAGGCGAATGTGTGCGTATAATTATCTTGTCTAAAGTGCTACCTTTCAGTTGGGGTGTCCCAGTGTATTTATAGTAGATGTCGTAGGATTGGACTATAACTAAGTTGTTCCGTTAGATGAGATTTTTCTTATCGATGTCAGTTTAGTAATGGATTTAGAAAATTTGTTTATTGGGATAATCTTCCTTCCTTATTGAGGGGAGATCCGTGGTGATGATCTGTTATTATTTTTGCTTTCGTATTGATAAGATTGGTCGGATCGGCGAGACGGTATATTGTTAGGGATTATTATTTTACGTATTGGCGAAATACAATGATTCTGAGGATATGGACGCTAATTAAATCAAGATTGTCCTTTGGACCCTAATGGCCAAGACCTTCGTTTTGAAGAGTACAGTCTTGAGGACACAGGTATTGCGTTCGGCGCGAAACTCTTTTGAACAGCGGAGAGTTAGCTGTGAGCTGCATTTTTAATACTATCATTATTCAAGAAATAACATGGGATAAATTAGGTTCACAAATCTTGTATTATTTAATATCTTTTATTCATATATTTCTTTTAAAAATTGTAACCAAACATATGCAATATAAAATGTTTTTTTAATACACTTGTGATCCATCTTTACATACGGCTATGTCTCTTTTAACTATAACATTCTATCATTTCAATTAAGCATAATGGGCTTTTTCTATTTAACTATCTATAAAAATTTAAAAGGGGAAAAAAAAAATAAGGAATCTATTTTTTTCCTCTATTTCAAATTTTTTTTAAGTAAAATTTTCTCTTATTTCATATTCGATAACAATATAATAACTTTAAAAAAAAACAATATAATAATATAAAAAATACATATGTAAGATTGGGAATCAAATATTATATATATATAGTGCATAGGAAATTCTTTTTCCTTTTCTTTCTTTTTTAATAGTAGGGAATCTCAGAATGCATTGAAATTACCAAGGCATACAACTCAAATCAAGCCTATAATAGCAAGCAAACGTCAGCAATTTCTTTTTCAATTTTTTTTTTTTCTGTACGTAAATAAAATCCAATATATGTCGATGGATTGGTCAGTGTAGGAAATAAAGAAAAAGTCAGGTACGTACTGAATGCCACAGGGTCCCACACTGCTTTAGGCTAGTGGGAAGCTACCAAAAAGGGCCCAATACCAAATGGATGTGAAACAGAAAGATGAAAAAATAAAAATAAAAATTCAAATATGTTGAAAATTTGTGAGTAAATATGTGAATAAAAATAATATTTTAAATTGATAAATAAATAGATTTGATGTAAACAAATCAGTAAATACAAAAATATTAGGCATCTTTGGTCTTATTTTCACTTGTTCCTGGTAATAGTTGTTGAAAGCGAAAAACACCAAAAAACGTCGTTTTGGTGTTTTGTGAAAAATATTTTATTATTTTCTTGTAAGAATAACAATTTATTGTATGAGATGATATAAATACATTAAATAGAGAATAAAATTTTTATCCAAAATAAATTATTTTTCAAGAAAAAATATAAGAGGGGTTAGATTCACAAATTTATGGGTGCATGATTTTTTTTTTCCAAATATTTTTGTTTATTTATCTAAATTTAGTTTTTTTTTTTGTGTTTTTCAAAACAAAAATAAACCTTTGTTTTTGTGTTTTCATCGTTATTTTTTATTTTTTAAAACAAAAAAATATAAACAAACACGTCCATGGCCTTAATTTCTCATATCAAAATTTATTTTAAATTTCACGAGAAAATAAATTCAATTTTAAAGATGAGGATAAATTGGTTCAAAGGTTTAGAAATAAGGAAGTGGATTAGCACCTTTTTAATGTAGAGCACAATCAGACCTGTAACTTCCGAGCACTTCCATAGTTGGGAAATAGGTGGTTTATACGTCACTATAATTACATATATAAATAAATAAATGAGACAACTACCAAAGTTTATCATCTCTTTTCGTGACTAAGTTTCTATTATCAATTTTAAAACCAATGAAACAATGCCATAGGCAAAGGGGTTCACATTGGCGAAATATTTTTTGGTAAGAGCTTTTTTATTTGCTTAAGTAGTGTGTACTTGGTACTAGCACTTTCCAATCACGAGCACCCTACGAGTGTTGTTACCTTGATCGTTGGATTCTCCGAGCATCAATGGCGTAGTGTGAATCTAAAAAAATGTGATCTAGCAATGATAATGTTAGCGCGCACCCCGATGATTAAATACGTAAGAAATTGGAGAAGATGTGAGAGTTTTAACATAGTTTGAATGTTGTTATAGGTGGAAGATCTCCTGGGTTATAAAGGCGTGGTTTCTGATCTTATAATTTTAGGAATAAAAATGCTAATTTTGGGGATAAATATGTTCTTAAGCGTAATGATTAATATTCCAAAAATAAGGGTGGGCCCAAATCGTAGATAAAATACATATTGCACCGACTGGGTATTGCATCTGTAACGAGAGCTGCCGTGCAGCGTTAGAAGGGTGGTAGGTTGAGGTTGAAGCTAGATGGCCATATGAAGTCAGTCTCTATTATGACACTGGCTTTCGGATAAGCTTTAAGGCTGTAGTCGGCTAGTTCCCATCTGATTTTAATATGGTAAATGGACCTAGGTCGTTTCATGATGCGGGCCAAGCGGGCCCTGGGCCCATCGAGTAATGGATCTAGGTCTAAATACCCTGATACTCACAATGCCTCCCTTTTCCTCAGCTGAAGGTTGGTACTTTTTTAGTCAGGGAAAATACGGTGTTTCTAAACTTTGAGTGTGGAAAGTTGAAATGACTGAGAGAATTAATGCGTACATTGAACGCGCCATAAGGTGAAGCGCGTTTGGATATAAGTTGCGTGGGCAACGCACGTTTCCCACCATGTTTGCGGCGCATGATGTCCTGACGGCACATTTAATGTGTTCGTTGATGTTTTGCCCCTATATATTGGGGTTGAGCTCCGAGGCTTTCTCTTTTTACAATTTCGCAAAATTCTTTACCTACTGCAAATTCTTTTCTCCTGTGTTTCTGGGAATTGTTCTTTGAGAAGAATTGTCGAAGATCCCTTCACCACTTTCAATTTTTCAATGAGTTTTTTTAAACTAACTTGTATCTTCTCCTTTTTTTTTTTTTCTTTTTTTTTTTTGGCTCTATTGGTCGAGAATTTTTGGGTCAAAAAGTTATCGTTTTTTCCTAAGGATGAGAACATCTTTCGCCGGTAGGGTTCTTAGGGTTTGTTGTTAGCGTGTTGTTAGACCTCCAGATGGGGGATTTTTTTTGTCTTTTGGATGATCCCCCTTTATCTGTTTGTTTGCCTGTAGAATGGCGAGAGGTCACGGAGAGGCTTTCACCCGGTCGGTACAGGCGTAAGAAGGGGATCCTACAGAGAGCGCCACGACGGCTGACTTTAGTCGCTGCTATGTCTATTGAGGACTTGAGGTCGCCCGAACAAGTCCTGCCCGCCATCAAATTAAGTTTGGACGTGTACGCTACCTCGACAATGGGAGCGATAGATAATGCCGTTTATTTTACCCGATAGCAGTTTGCTGCTAGACTTTGCCTCCTCTTCCCTTCTTTGGTGAAGAAGTTCCTACACTTCACTAGGGCACCTCTTGCACTCGTACATCCGAATGTCTTTCGGATTCTTATGGGTTGTAGTGTGTTAAACTTTCTCTACTAGTTGGATATTTCGTTGGTAGAGATTTGTTTTATTTACACTTTGAAACTTGCGATTGGGGGCCGCCTGCCCACAGCCCCCAGCTACAATTTGTAACCGGGCTCCCGAACTCCCCTAAGATCGAAGCGAAAGGGGTTGTTTTGGTTAAAGGTCCGCGGTATGAGACGTCGAGCTCTCCATGGCTTCTCTTTAACATGAACTAGTCTCTCTCGTTCCCAGGTTTGTTTCAGTTTGGTGGGACTTGCCTCCTTCTTTGCCTTTGACCTTTGTACTTCGTCGTGCATGTTTTATGCCCTTATTTTGGAATTTTGCATATTTTGACATGTTCTTCTTTTCTGGAATTTTTGTAGGTAGGTGCGGGAGGCCAGGTTGGTTTACTGGGTAGAGAAGGCGGGTCTACGGGAGGGAGTATCGGTGACTTCCCAGAGATCCTTGGGGATCACTGACCAAGAGCTCTTCTTGCCACATGAAGAGCTGAGGTGGCAGTGACCATACCGCCCTCTAGTTCTTTACCATCCACCAGATTTGCCCAGTAAAGCATTAGGGGTGAACATATTCGGTAGCCGTCGGCTGATCACGCCGCAGTCGAACAGATTCTGCGATCATCCCCAATGAAGAAGAGAGAAAGAAGGCAAAAAAGGTTTGACATATCAAGGTCGTCGGCGTTGGACTAGAAGGCTTCATGGATTTGGTGAATCCAATCTCAAGTGAGTCGGCTGAGAAGAGAAAAGAAGATATGTCTAGTCTCGCTGATGGATTCGTTGCACGGATACCTGGCGTGAGTACTCCGAGGAGACTACCTCGACTCACGAGGACGGGCGACAAGTGACTGACGATGCAGTCCCAGCGGAGAGGCTTCCGAGAAGAGCGGCCGCATTTGATTGCGTGGGCTCTCGAAGCGAGCCCACGGTACCTATTGACTTTGGAGGGCACCGCCCAAGTTTTCCCCGGGGAGGCTTGTGCATCGCTGAAAGCGGAGATTCGATGGGGGACCTCCAGGCGCAGCCGCGTTGTAAGGTGGGGCTCCCTCTGTAAGAGGAACGATCGTTGTATTCTTTGCTCTGGCTGGCAGTTCGCCTCATGGTGGTGGCCCCTTGAGCGAGGGGCTGACGAGGTTAGTGTTGAACTCGCCGGTTAAATAGATGAAGTGGGATCACCCCTTGGCGGACACATCTGCTGCGGATCCAAATGCTGCCCCGGTCAATCATCGACCTCTAGAACCCCTTCAATCAAAGGGACGCTTCTGTCTTTGATATGTGCGAGCTCTACACCACTAGTCTCCAAATACCAGTGGTGGCTCTCTCTGAAGGATATTCCATCCCCTTCCCCGATAGCAGATAAAGTCCTACTAACGCGTGTGTGCAGAATTGGGACAGCATATTATGACCAACTGACAAAGAAGGTTGAGAAATTTGAGTATGGTGGGGACTTCTAAATTGTTTGATTAATGATCCTCACGGCTGTGGTATTCTTCCTAACACCTTTCCTTTCCCTCTTTATCATTCTTGCTCCGGAACATAGCCGCCCGGCACTGGGAGCTCATCTCAGGGTGGACGATCTTGAGAAGTTCTGGCCTTTATGCTCGATCTTTGTCTCTAGCTTAGGCCTTAGAGATGGCTGACGAGGCCTTAGAAGATGACCTAGAGAGCGAGGCAAGGGAGTGAATCTAAGCACTAGGAACGGAAGGCCAATGAGGGCATAGAGAGGACCATAGGTGCAGAAAAAGAGAGAGATGAAGCCAAGGCGAAAGCTCAAGTCGCTCGGCTAACTATCATCGTGGCGGGTGACGTAAAGGCACGGACGGAGGAGGAGCTGGCGAGGGTCAAGGGCCTTCTTGATGTGGCTACCGAAGAGGCTAAGCCTTGAGTTGAGTGGTGCCACCTAGAGGTTAGCGGGACTTCCGCTTCCTCTTGGATATCGGGCGGTACAGGATAAAGTATCTTCTTTCCAATCCGAGGCGGGCAAGGGCAAGGAGGCCATTAAGGAGGACTACCATAAGGCCTTGGAGCTAATCTTCACATACGGTTATGGGTGTTATGCATTCAAACACAACATTTGCGAAGATCATCCAAAGGTTTCAGATGGCATGCCTGACTCCTCCGACCCGCTCCCTCCAGAGTTCTTCATGGATCCTAGGTGCTTGTCGGCCCCAGTAGCCACGAAGGCCACAACATCTAAGGTGGAGCGAGCAAGAGCAACGGAGGAAGCTGAGGACCCGAGAGGGGCGCTCCTGCTGGGTTCTACGCCACCATCTTTGTTTGTAATCGACCCCGTTTGGCCACCATGACTTATATGTATTCTTACTATTTTTTGACGATGATGGCATATTTATGAAATACAATTTTTTGTTTACTTATGTCATTGATTCCTTGTATCTCACAACTCCTTCCCACGAATCTTGACTAGGATAGTTGCTTCAGGGATATCAATGTCACGTTTATAAGAAATTTAGGAGCTTATGGGAATTACGCACATGGGTCGTGGTGAGCGCCATTCTCGGGGTCTTGGCTCTTGCCCGACGGGCTAGGCGCTCCGACGGCAGGCATGCGCCGACAAGTTAGGAAACCACGTTTGGCCTTTTGAAAGTGTCGATGATTCTCCCGACCCGCATCTAGTCTTTTGAGAAAGTGCCGTGTTTATCGCACATCTGGTCTTTTAAAAGTGCCCGACGAGGCTATGAACCCGTCTAGTATTTTGAAGAGAAGTGCCCGACAAGGCATGAGCCACATGGTCTTTGATGAGGTTCTATTCCGAATTAAAGAAAACACTCTAAAGGAAATTTAAATGATAATACCTTTAAATGAAATTTTATCGATAATATTCCTAGAATTAGAAGAAAATGCTTTAAAGGAAACTTTATTGATAGTACCTTTAAATAAAGTTTATATTGATAATACTTCTTAAGATGCATAGCATTCCACATCCTAGGCACTGACGTCCTGTCCAGTTTATTCAATGCGTACAATCTGGTTGCCCCTACTTTAACTATCGTCAATAGAGGCTCTTTGTTGGTTGGAACGCCAGTTGCTCGATTAGGTGGTGTTTCTGCCAGGCTAGGTCTTCGACCCGGAATGCACGGGGTAGGTTTGCCGTTCTTTGTTGGTACGATGCCATACGTACAGCTTCAGCTTCATGAAGTTCGTCTACCATATCTAAATCTTTGGCAATGGCTTAAGTATTAGCTTTCTCAAGGATTTCCGTTTGAAGTGTGGGCATCCCAATTTTTATAGGAATTATGGCCTCCATCCATGGAGGTGAGAGGCAAGCGGGGGCTGGCTTCCAATCGACAAATGGTTGTTTGTGAGCTAAGAACTCTAGTAGCTCATGCCATTTTCTTTAGCCGAATGTAGTCGTTTTTTCAAAGCTGTTAAGAGAGTTTTGTTGGATGCTTTCACCTGGCCAATGCTCTGCGGGTACCATGGAGTTGAATAAAAGTTTTTTATTTTCAACTCATGGAAAAAATTTATAGATATTTCTAGCAGTAAGCTGTTGGCTCATTATGAGTTAAAATTAGCTGAGGTACTCGAATGTTGAGACTATATTCTTGAAGCAAAGATTGAGCGACTTCTTTATCTTTGATGGGGCAAAGGCTTGACTTCTATCCATTCTTTGAAATAGTCGGTAGCCCATGACAATAACTTCTTTTATTTGGGGGCGATAGAAGCGGTGATCAGACTCTCATCATTCCCGGCGAAAGGGCCGGGAGCTCGTGATGATGGTTAGATCTTGGCGGCGTCCGCTTGAGATGAGGGCATGGTTAAGCGTGAATTGCACTTTGGACATAGGTTGTTGCATTCTTCATGGTTGTGATAATGACCTTATGTATAAACGCCCCAGCCCAGGCTAAAGTCTTCTTGCGCTGGGTAGTTTCGCATATCCCATGTAAGTTATGTCGGTGTATCACTATCCTGTGGGTGAGACACTTAAAGATGCGGCTCGTCGGGCAAACATATAATTGCTCGTTTACAAGGGAAAACCTAGCCGCTTAGACCTGAATTTTGTGGGCTTCAACCCTATTATCCGGCAGCTCTCCCGAGCTAAAATAATGCATTATAAGGGTTGGCGAAGGAATGCTTCATACATCGGCTCACTTGAAGTGGTAGTTATAATAGGCAAGCGATTGGTGGTAGTAAGCGAAGGACATCTTTTCTTTTACTACTTGGTAAAGAGTCAGCCTTTTCATTCGAGTCCCTCGAGATATGTTTGAGCTTCCAAGCTGCAAAACTCCCTAGTCGTTGTTTGACCAAACTAGCATACTTGACCATGCGCTGGTCTCGTATTTCGTATTCTCGGTTGTCCCACTTTACAAATTGATCTTTGCATATGCGAGTTTTTCGAGGATCGGACTTTTCACAGTCGACTCAGTAGGATTGCTTCATGGTCCAGTCTCATTGATAGATGGGGAAGTCTAGTCGTATGGCACATTCTATCATTTTCCCAGTTGGGAGAAGGCTTTGGATCTGGCCAGGCTCCGGCTCAGTTTGGCGGCGTGGATTCACGTTAAGGATCCACCGGCGGAGTTACCTTGGTCCACATACGGTTGGGTGGATTCTGTTAAAAATCGAATCCAATATCTGCCCCCTTGATACGAGGGCGAGTTTGTCTTGAATAAGGTGCACTTGGTTCAATCGCCAAACGGGTCATCCTGCCTGATAGGTCAAGCTTGTGTATGGTGCTTCGCAAGGGGAGATTGGTTAGCATGACGATAGGGTGTGCATAGAAGTAGGGGCGAAGCTTCTTAGCTACCACACGGAGGGCTAGGGCTGCTTGTTCGAGATGAGTATCTTTGGGTTTAAACGGATAGAGATTTGCTCACAAAGAGATGGTGGTCTACCTTTTTGGTTTTCATCTTCTTTGAACAAGTACACTTCACCAGGAGCCGAGGCACCACTAGGTAAAGATAGAGTGTATGTCGTCCCAGCCCTTGGGCTAGCAAGAGGCCAATTGGTTTTGGTAAGATATTGTTTTGATTCTTGGTGAATCTTAGTCGCATTCCTCACCCGGTAGAGCCATTTTGGCTCCTTAGAGTGATAAAAATGGTTTTAATCGGTTTGTGGCTTGGGATGTCAGGTCGCGAGCTACCGGTCGACGTCGATTCTTTGCCTCCCCTTGCACCTGGAGTAGGAGCAGGGAGTCCATTATAGCTTTGAGTTGAATTGGATTGGCCTCTATCCCTCTCTAGGTTACCATAGAGCCTAAAAACTTGCCCTAACTGACTCCGAACGCACATTTCAAAGGGTTGAGTTTCATGTCATATCTTTGCAGCAACTCAAAGGCCTCTTATAGATGCATGGTGTGGTCGAAGCGTTCTTTGGATTTCACGAGCATGTTGTCGATATAGACTTCCATTGTGTTGCCCAACAACGGTCGGAATATCTTAGTTACCAATCTTTGATAAGTTGCCCCTGCGTTCTTTAAGCTAAAAGGTATCACATCATAGTAGTATAACTCGTGTGGTGTAATGAATGTCATTTTCTCTGCGTCAAGCGGGTGCATGTGAATTTAATGGTACCCAAAGAAAGCGTCTAAAAACGATAGTATTCCATGTCCAACTGCGACATCAACAATTTGGTTTATACGTGAAAAGGGGAAGTTATATTTTGGGCATGCTTCGTTGAGGTTAATGTAATATACACATACTCGCTACTTTCCTCCTTTCTTTGGAACCACCACGACGTTAGCTAGTCATTCAAGGTATTTTACTTCTCTAATGAAACCTGCCCTCAGCAAGTTGTCTATTTCCATCTAAATGATCTGATGGCGTTTCGGGTGGAAACGCCTCACTTTCTGTCTTACTGGTCTAGCCGCAAGGATAATATTTAGTTTGTGAGAGACCAGTGTCGGGTTAATCCCAACCATATCCAAGTGGCTCGGCCAGTACGTGCATATTGTTCATGAGTCATAACTTCTCCCTTTTCTTCATCGGATAGGAGAGGCGTGTAGGTGAACTTTCCTGGCAGATCGCGTTACTTTTTCGGAGGATCCACAGCCCGGCGGATCCTTCTCTTCCACCTTGATCTGGGTGGTGAACTATGATTGCTATCCAGAGGTTTAATCCTTAAGGGGAGGTTTTCAGGGTTCTTCTCCTCTCTTTGTTCCTTTCATAAATAGTTGATAACACTATCGTGCGACCAACTGACTGCTTAAAAGGTCAACCTACCCAACGTTAGTCAAATAGCTTACCGTTTAATGGTAGGTTTAAGGGATACCTTTCATCAAGTGTAGTCAGGCCCACCCCATTATAGCGTTGTAAGGTCTCAAGTCTTTGACGATTGAGAACATAACACATTGAGTCGTGCTTGGAGCCTTTACGAGAGTCACGACATCTAGAGTTACGGTAGTTGCACCATTAAAACCATAGAGGATTCGCCCGACTGAGTTCACCACACCTAAGGAAAGCTTCATATACTTGAAGAAGGGTAATCGCAACAAGTCCACTACACTGCCAGGATCTACTAGCACCCTGTGCACATCAAAATTGGCGTAGATACATAGGGTGGCGAGCACCGATGCGCATCATAGTAGGACTCTCTGATAACCTCTTGTTCGGGTTGTGGGAGGAAGAATAGCAGACCATCCCCATTTGCTTGGACTATGCAGTATTGGATAACTTGACTTTACCTAGCTATAGCGTAGTAGCCCTCGGGGCTATACATTGGCGTTTCAATTTGTCTTGGTCATCGGGCCAGGCGACCCGATATGTAGTTGATTCTTGATGCGGATTATGGCGAGGCTGGCGCATCATTTGTAACTCGTCAGAGCTTACCCTCATTCCACCTCGTGATTTCCCAATGTATCTCTAGGTGTCGGCTTTAATCCAGCTTTTTTTCACGAAAACTTCAAGCTTGGCATCACGTAAATCATGCCCATGATCTGTGATGTCCTTGAAGTAAAGATTTGTTTCTTTGGGAGGAATCCATCCATATCGGTGTTGGCCATTTAAACTCTGACAAGTCACCGAATGAGGCAATAGCGCTTTCATCACGAGGCGTTGAGAATAGAATGGGGGACCTCTTTCTTTTAAATGGTGATCACGGGATCGCTTTCAGTCTCTGCTTTGACCTTCCTTGGACTCAGACAGCTTCTTCCCAAGTGGCTTATTTCCCTCGGTCAGATGGTTTGTAATCATGACTGTCTGGATCACTGCACAGATATCGTCCTCCAAAAATGAGTACCTATCAGCCCGCCTATATAATTCTTCCATTGTCAATCGCAGGTCTAAAGATAATGACTGGAAGAAAGGAGTAGATGGCCCAAAGCTTCTCTTAAAGTTGTAGAGGACTGCATCCATGCTATATGACTCTATCTGCTAGACAGCTTGCCCAAGCCTCCTTGTGAAGTCTCAAATAGACTCTTCTTCCTGCTTGAGAATAGTTTGTAAGGAACTGATGTTCCTCTTTTGTCACACCAACAAAGATACTGTGATACAAATGTCGTCCATAGTTCATGGAACGAGTTTATTGAGTTACACGGGAGCTTATGGAACAAGGCTAACGCAAGCCCCCGTAAGTTAGTTGGGAACTCCTTATACAAAAGACGGTCATTGCCGACATTTAGAATCATCGTCTGATTGTAATGGAGCATGTGATCGTAAGGGTCAGCAAACCCATCGAACGTGGTGAAAGTTGGTATAGCCAGGCAGGTAGGGTGGCTCATAGTCAGGATATGTTGCCCACTAGGGGCTAAGAATATCTTCAGTATGCTGGTGGGTTGCGAGCAACATGTAGGATAGTACACCTGCAGCGGGATGTCTGGCTTGACATTTGTTACATGCGAAGCGATACTTGTGGCATCGATGCCTTCGATGTCTGTGGCGTTGCCAAGGCGCGGGCGGTTGGTTACGCCTCGCCTTGTTCCCTCGTTGCCTACGGGATGTGCCACTAACGGCATTCTTTGACGAGGGGTGATGAAGGCCTCTTGTGCGATTTGGCCTTTGCGCTCTCCCGAGCATTCTTTGTCGGTGAGAGACTCAAAGATGGGGAACTGCATGAGGACAGCTCATCGTCTGCTAGTATCGACATTGTCAAGGATAATGGGCTCCTTCCCTTTATTGCGAGTGATCGGATGCACGGCTAGACCGCCATCTCGTACATCTTTTCCAAAATCGTGGCTTTTCTCTACCTAGGCCCGCAATTGGTCATTAACCCGTTGTAAGCGTTCAGCATGGCCTTGCAGCTCCTTCATCTACCTTACTTGCTCCTCTTGTTTCCTCTCCATGTCTTGAAGCCAATGGAGGAATTGGTCCTCTGGCAATCGGATCATCGGATTGGTGGACATTGCGATTGCCTCGGATGAATCAGACGTGGAAGGGGGAACCGACAGAGACAGAGGTCTAAGTGGTGAAGGGCTACTAGACAATCGTTGGAACCAAGCCCTTGTATCCTGTAGACGAGACTTTCTGTTCGATTCCCACGGTCAATTATTGTTACCTTTATTGGCGAATCCTCCAAGTATCAGCGACGCAATGTGAACCTGCAAAAAACGCGATCCGACGGCGGTGTGCTAGCCACCTCTTCGATGATTGAGTCAACAAAAAAGAACAGAGAAGAAGATGCCAAGAGTTTTAGCACAGTTTGAATGTCATTACCTCGTGAGAGATCTCCCAAATTTATAAGGCGTGTTTCATCAATATTCCCTTAATTTTAGGAATAAAACCTCTTAATTTTAGGAATAAAATCTCTTAATTTTAGAGAAAAAATATGTTATTGCTTATTAAGGATTAATATTCCAAAAAATAAGGGATTTGGAAAGTAGGAATCCTGCAGAGAAATACCTTTTTTGTGTAGTTTCTGCTTTTGTATGCTTATCCACAACGAACTTTCCATACGCAATAGGGTGATCGACTAAGGGACTTGAAGCCCTAGATGGGCCACCATAAAGTGAGTCTCTAATAGGACACTATGGCTTTCTCGGATGAGCTTTAAGACTCTCCCGTCTAACTAGTTCCCGCCTGGTTTTAATATGATTAGTGGCTCTTGACCATTTCATGATGTGGGCCAAACAGGCCCTGGGCTCATCGAGTAGTGGGTTTAGATCTAAAGACCCTGGTACTCACAACAAGTAAAGATATTCCTATCAAATAATGTCTTTAACTTCATCTTCTTTAAGTTTATCCTTTTTTTTATATAATTGTGGATATTTGGATCGGTTTGTACACATCTCGACTAATCTTACAGAACCCTGAAATTAGCAATCAAGTAAACCTTTAATGGTCCTAATAAGACTGGAACTAGTGACCATTAAGAAATAAACTAAAGATCGGATCAATTGAGCTACCTCTCAAAGTTAAGTCTATCCTTTTTTTTTTCACTACAGTTAGTATAGTTTAATTACCATTATTCTAAGCTGTCTTTTTTAAACCCTAGAACCCATTTAAAATAAATCCTAATGTTTTTTTAACTCTTTCAAAGATGCCCATGGAATCATGTAGTAGTATTAAAGACTTATTCAATTAGATTCAACACTAAGCCACTCAGGTTCGGCTTAATGATTAAGGGTTGGAGTGAACATAATAAGGGAACCAAGTTCGAGTGCCATTGGAGACAGAAATAGAAAAAGTACATTTACCTATATAAAAATTAGATTCAGCATTGATAATATCATTATCATATAAATAATAAGACAATATAGAGAATAATCTATTATTAATGAAAGAAGGTAATAAGTATTGAACTATGTAAAAAATAACAATAGCATAGAGAGAATTACTCATTATCAAAAAAACAATAATAATAATAAAATTATAAATATAAAGGTATGCTGGATTGAGTAATGCAGAATATAAAAAAACAAAAAACAAAGAGAAGTAACATTATTTAAGATATATGAGAACTAAGACCATCCGATGAGGGCAAGGATAACGCCAATGACACTCCCACTGAGCAGAGCCTTGAGAAACTTTAGCTTCCGGTCGGAGTATGGAGGATACCTAGCAGATGCATCCCCAGCAAACCCTTTGTAAAGTACTGACTTTCTATGGCTGAAATTGTCGTAAGAGAACTTCCCATGGTATGAACCCATTCCACTCTCTCCAACTCCTCCAAAAGGTAGAGTCTTCTCTGCAAACTGCACCATCAATTTTATCATATCATATTTATATCCTTACTCTATTACTATTTTATTTTTTTATTTTTTTTATCAAACCATAAGATTTTCTGAGCAGGTTGTGCCTAGGGGAGATTAGTAGGAGCAGAGTAGCGATTTTTTTTAATATTTTTATGTTCATATTTTC
Source organism: Tetrastigma voinierianum (assembly GCA_016808115.1). Lineage (NCBI taxonomy): Eukaryota > Viridiplantae > Streptophyta > Magnoliopsida > Vitales > Vitaceae > Tetrastigma > Tetrastigma voinierianum. The sequence goes on along the minus strand of JAEQBH010003899.1, from coordinate 1,610,223 downwards.
TTTTCTTTTCTTTTCTTTTCTTTTCTTCTTGAATTTCTCTTATTTTCCTTTTGTCATAATGGAAGGAATGGAGCTTATTTGTCGAACTGAAATCAATGAATATTTAGTTCCATTTCTGTTTGAACTTCAAGTTTTTCTGAAAATTTTTCTGAAATCCTTTTTCTTCAGTTCTGCTTAAAGCGTCAATGAATTTGTCTGATCAACTAGTCGTTGTTGTCTGTGAATCAAATATGGAAGGATAAGCTCTTGTTGGGAAGGGATTTGGTGTTCTGGTTATGATTTGTAGTATTTAAATGTTGTTTTTGGGTTCTGAAAACTAGATTGATTTAATTAGTATGTGTTCATATAGTGGTGTTAATATCCCATAACCAAAATAGATTGTATACATTTCCACGATTTCGAGGCCCCTCCCAGGTAACCACGGAGATGGAGATTCTTGAGAGCACATGAGCAGTAACTTAGGGTATGTTGTACTGATATATTTAGATCTAATAAACTCTAAATGTCACTCCGATAAATCATTAGGTGATTGTTCCTAACATCGACCCAAGGTTCTCTTAAGGTGACCAATGAGAAGTGTGTTCCCCGAGCACAAAAGGACCAACTAGTGATTTATCAGTTTAATGTTTAGAGGTGTCATCTCAATTTGGTAGAATAATCTTGATCCCGTGTTAGCTAAGATTCTAATCAAGGAGAGAGAGAATTTTGATCGAAATGTAGACTGAGGTACTAATTACTTTGAAGGAGGGTTGTGTTATCTTGTCTATAGAGACAGCGGACCGGTTCGAAATGGTTGCGGGGGAAATCTTGGTTTAGGAAAATCAACTAGATTTGAAATAAGAGGATTCAATCCTACAAGTAGCTGTTTAGACCCTTTGACCTAGTTTAGGAATTTGGTTCTCTAAACAGTGCAATGTATAGTGTTAGGAGCATTCCAAGGCTATACTACCTTGCACTTGAACAAGTTCAGGATTCAAACCCAAAACAAAACTATTTTAAGAACCTGCTGAAAATCGATGATTAGAACACTGATTCCATTCCAGTTTGTATTACATCTCAGTAAAATTGTTATTTCATGAGATTTTTACTATTGTCTTTTGGATTTTGTTATTTCAGTTTTGCTAGTTAGTTTCATTCTTAAGAATCGAAGCTCAAATAGTGAGGACTTTGAGTAGTAGGGTAGTTGATCTATAGATTTTCTTGTAGATCCCTGTGGGTATGATATCCGGATTTAACAGTCCTGTAGACCCCCAAATTTGGAGGCTTAGGATATTTCTTCTTTTGTGGGAGGCAATCCCACATTAGAAATAGACAAGGGAGAGAGCCCTTTCCTATAAAGAGGATCTCTCTCCCTTAATTTAAGAAAGAAAAGGGGAAACCATGACCTCCCCACCCAAAAAGTGGGATGCCCTAAGCCCTAATAGCCCTTAATTAAATTTTTTTTTTTTGGAGAAAAGTTTTAGGACAATGGGCCTCTAATTGGAGGCTCAAACTTGTTATAAGTTTTTGTTTTAAAGGAAGATGGGTCATCTCCTTAAAAGAAGAGAGGCTCAAAACTTTCATAGATTAAAAATTTGGGTTTGGAGGTCCCAATTTTGGGAAGCGATCTTGGCTTTAGAGTTACGAGCCGAAAGGGACCACAAGGGCTGTAAACTCTACCACATAACAGATAACACAACTACATTTTCAAGGCTCGAACTCAAGACCACTAGTTAAATTATGAGAAACTCCAATCATCCCATCCACATGTTCGATGGTAGTCTATTGCTAAAGTGAATACTTAGCACATAATAACTTTATATATATATATATATATAAGGCATGCTGTATAGGTTTTTGCATGAGCCAAGGAAGAGGAATCTCACGTGTAAAACAGTGTCATTGATGACCAAACCCCCTGCAGAGACTGTTTTCACAAACTTCTCCTTGAGCTTCTTGTTGTTGGTAAATAGATATGCTGCAAGTGGCTTCCCTCTTGAGATTATCATATCAAAGCACTCTTCCAATTTGTCAACCTTTTTGCAAAATAAAAAGGATAAATCAGTGATGCTCCATGTTTCATGAATAAGATGGCATTAAAAGGAAGAAAATAAATAACCATGTTACTAACGTAACATTGTTTTAAGGACCTACTGTTGGAACAATCTTTTTACAGACTCATTTGATGCTGGACCATCAGATGATGAACTATAAATCTTGAGTTTTGAGCAAAAATAATTTATCCAACAAAAAAAATAAAATTCCCACAAAGCATCCCCACTTCCTCACACCAAGAAAATACAATAATAATAATAATCCTCGAACTTGTGTTTCATCCACATGAATATTCATGTCACAAAACCAAAGTTAATAACTATTTTGATGTTTTTTTAAATCTATCTTTAGATATTCATGTCACAAAAACACATAGTAACTATGGTTTCGAATTTTTTTTTTATAAATTTATCTTTAGAATCACTAACTACAGTTTTAAAGACAAAATTCAAAAACATAATCACTAATTATGGTTTTATGTTCAAAAAAAATCAAAACCATAGTATTATGACCATAAATAAATAACATTCTCAGGTGATATGGGATGCCTAGATGCTGAGATGCACTAGATTAGAAGTTATTTTGTTTGAAGATCTACTTTGGATTTTTTTTTGTGGTTATATATATATATATATATATATATATATATATATATATATATATATATATATATATATCTCAAAACTCTAAGTTTTATAATCTTAATAAAGTAGTTTGAATTAGTTAGCAGGTATATATTTTAATTTTCCATTTCTTCTAATTTCTTAAAATTGTCAGGCTCTTAGGAATGGATCGTCCTAGTTAAATTACTATAGAGGGAGGATTACTTTTAGGAGTTCTTGCTTGGTTCGGGGATTTCATTAAGCAAATAGATTAGCCTTACTATCACGCATTAAGCCCATATTATGACACCTCTTATTCATCACAATGGCAACTTGAACAACTTAATTTCTCCCACAAACGAATATCATGTTTACTTTTGCTTAGACCAACACCTTAAAGACAAATTCAGGTGGAAGTTTTGTTTTTAATTTTTATCTAGCATGAAGAGAAGAACTTGCATCTTGTCAAGAAACATGAATTCCTGAGAAACAGCAGATCCTTCTGAAAAGACTCACTGTAATGCACTGAGTTAGATCCTTACCGTAAAAATGGGAAGTAAGGGACCGAATATCTCCTCACCCATGATCAGAGAGTCTTCTGGGACATCCAAAAGGATGGTGGGAGCAAATTTTCTGACATGGATAGAAGCATGCATTAGTGGTAAGAAAGGCCTGTCCCAATTAGCTAAGCCACTAATAAATCAAGACAACAGTGAACCAGAACATCGTAGCACTCACAGGTTGGCTTTGTCCCTTTGACCTCCATGAATAATCTTACCCGAAACTTTATCATCATCCAAGAGCTTCAATAAGCGATCAAAGTGGTGAGAATTCACAATGTGGGCCAAGTCTTTTGATTCCAATGGATCCTTTCCATACCATGCCTCCAATTGATGTTTCAGAGCATCTATCTGGACAATAAGTGACAAGAGAGCAAAATGAAATAAACAGAGGAACAAATACCAAACTAATTATGAACACATTAGCAGCCTTACCAACTTTGGGGCAAAATCTTTTGTTGTGATGACATAATCAGGAGCAATGCAGGCTTGTCCATTATTGCTTGTCCACTTGCCCCCCGCTATCCGCTTGATTGCAACCTTGGAAACACAAAAAACTGTGTCAACAAATAAGCCATATAGAGGGAAAAAGGTACCCCATTATGCCACAGGTAGCAACAGGGTTAACTGATCATGGCATCATAAGTATGCAAGACTAAGAAAGGTTCTTTACGGGTAAATTAATGTCTGAATCAACGACAACTGGACACTTCCCCCCAAGCTCCAAAGTTACAGGTGTAAGATGCTTTGCAGCAGCAGCCAGCACAATTCGTCCCACTCTTCCACTACCTATTAATTCAACGGTTACATGTTTGATAGTAAACTAAGGCTAGTCATGAAAAACATAGGATAAAAAAGTTTAAAAATGATGGCTAAAGCATTCAAATTCTGTCTTTTAACTACAAGGGTTCTCTTTCATCAAATTCGTGAAAGATCCATCAATGCAACACTATGATTGTCCTTCATGTTTTTCTCTTCCAAGAACACTACATTTGAAGCATAGAAAGTCGTCCTCCAAATAAACAGAACTACTGGCTTCTATCTTTAAGGGTTCACCAATAAAGAAGATACATGACAAACCTAATCAATTCAAAACACACTCCAGAAAGAAAATAGGGTATACCAAATCTTCCTGTTCACCAAATGGTGTATCAAAAGATGCTCTACCCATTCTACATTCTCCTTAAACAAATTGCAACAGGTTCAAGATTGAGAAATTCCTGCATATTACATGCAGAAAAGTAAATAACAGAATATTTCCAGCTTGAACTGGACATTTATCTAGAGCCTATAGGAATGATCCACTCAGCCTGAACATTTGCCTCTCTCTTAACTAAAAGCGGACCACAATGGAATCTTTCAAAATGATGCTCTCAAGGAGGCTCCTAAGAACTTCCTGGTAATGACATCCAGAGACATGTAAGAAAATACATATTCTCACATACTTCTATTATTGGCTATATCTATTATCCAGACCATGGCACTTCTGTCCAGTCATAACCCACAAAGTGACTCCCATGACATCCTTAGTGACTAACATGTAGAGATGTGTTAAGAAATAGATATTCTCCCCCTTCCCCACCCCCATAACTCAATCCCAATCTTTGTCTATCCTGAAAATGCAACAACTAGAAGGCCCTTCATATAGAAATTCCTACCATACTACCATAAATCAACCATGTAAACAGCTAAAACAATTTATATGAATTATGAACTCCTAAATATTATAGATCGTTCTTCTGTGCTTTCCACCCACTAAAACACTTCCAACCAACGCTAACCGATATTCACGGTGGTGATGTCACCAGTCTTCCACTTGCATCTTTGAACCTTTTTGTCCATGTTCTTTTACTCTATATTCTTGTTTTAATACAGAATTTTATGAAATATATTTGTAGAAGAGAAAGGGGTTTATAAAGTCTATAAACTCCATGCAAAACCTGGAATTTAACCAAAAGAAGACATTAGAATTTATAAACTATACCTTGAGCCAAAATAATTATTTTATCATTTAATTAACAGAACAATCCTTTTGTCTCCATTGTGAGGAAAAAAACACACAAGGATCATATATTGAAGATCTATATAGGGAAATATTAACATTCCAGTGTTGTTCCTTCGAGATATCAAATTATAAATATTTAACATCACAAGATCATCCCAGAAGAAAATATAAATAAATAATGAAAGGTTAAGAACCTGTAAAGAATATTTTGTCCCATTTTTGCTCTAGTAGCACAGATGTTTCGGCCACAGCCCCTTCAACAACTCTTACACAAGAGCGATCCAAATATTTCCCAACAAGTTTGGCAATCAATGAGGAAGTGGCAGGACAAAGTTCTGATGGTTTCAAAACCACAGCATTACCAGCAGCAATAGCTCCAATAGCTGGATCAAGAGATAACACTGGGAAAGAAAGAAGGTATAAATAAAATTATTGCTTAAAATTAGATCATGACATATAGCTTAAGAGATTCAAAATATTCAATCACAATAATAACTTGCATTCACAGGAATTGAGAAACAAAGAAACTAGGTTTTATCAAAGAGTGAAGATGAAAATTTTATTCGGTATCATGCCAAAAGTTTGGGGTATGTTAAAAACTAGCTTCCAAAAGGAATCATGGCCATGAACATTCCTATGATGGACACTGAATGTTATTAACTTTATCAAAATCATAAATACTAAATTGGAAAGAAAGACAGATTGCTTGATATCTTAATAAATTTCTTAAGAAAGTCGAAATCACAAGCAGTACACCAAAAACTTGAGAGGAACTCAAAAGGCAATATGGAACGCTAGAGCCAAGGAGCTTACTCAAAGTACAGGTATTAAATAAACTAAAATAAAAATCGCATTGTACATTTATTAAGAAGGATAGCTGAAAGCAAAGTCAAGACAAGGCAAACTTCATTCACTTATGGTGTAAACACAACCAGGGAAACAAAGAACAGAGGAGAAGCCATATATCATTCAAAAATTTTAATATAAATAAACAAAAATATTTAATAAAAGGAAACAAAATACAAACCGCTTTTACCCATGAAGTCCAAAGGGAAAGGAAATGCACTAAAATCAATGGAAAAACATAATAGCAGTCGGAAGAGTGAGAAAATTAAAATGAGTAGGTAGGAGAGAAAGTGATGGGTAAACTGATAACTACAGACTATAAGTCATTAATCCATCAAGAGAATGGGAATAATTAATAGATACAAATTAAAGAGACAATGTTTCTTTCAGGAAGCAATCATTCAAATAAAAACTCAATTAATTGAAACCAACCATTCCCAAGCAAAAGCATGATCACAATTAGCTAGGAATCTTTTGTAAACTAGGATTGAAAAGTATAATAACTGACTTCAGTAAGAAAAGATATAAAACGTTTGGTGCACCAGGTTCTCAACATACACAAAGGAAAATTCCATGCTCCAATGATTAGTATTACACCCAATGGCTCTGACACTATTTCTGCTGATGAAGGAAAAGTTGTCACTGAAGTTTTAACCTGTAATGAGTGACAAGATTTGACATTAAATACCACTCAACTTTCAGGGCAAAATGATGCATAACAGCTTCCAATCAAGTAAGAGGTTGTAACAAAATTTTACCTTTTCTGGTTTCATCCATCGATGTAATTCCCCAAGTGCACGCATGCAAGATGACTTCATTATAGAAATCTGCAAGATGATCATATAAATTTTGGCGCAGAAGCATAAATCAAAAATCATCTTGAAATTCTCAGAGATCTCTTGAAAAGTTTGTGAAACAATGAGTTGGAATAATTGACTATTCATTCGGCCGGGTTTCGATATGAAAGTAAATAGTGCAAACCGCAAAGGAGCCGAAAGGACACTTTAAGAAAACTATTTGAAATCCAACAACAACATAAACAACCAGTCAAATAGACACAAATGATCTTTTATAATGCGATGATTTCCAAAAATACATTGCGTATTCTAGAGGCATGACACGTGTTGCCAGCTGGACTGATCCAAGCGATAAAAAATAAAATATTCAGGAGATTGTGTGGCTTTGATGATTATGTCCGAGATGGTTGCAACAAGACTGTAATGGGAGACATGAATCAGATCATGAGCAACTGATTCACACTCAATGGGCTTGAAGTAAAGTCGTCTGAGTTCTGAGTGCTCTGCAGCAGATAACTCATACAGACAAAGCTCATTGAATCAACTGAGGCAGGATGGAAAGGCATTTTACTTTGCCTGCTTGCCCACACTCTTTTCTCTCTGCTATACTGCCTCATATGCCTGCTATATGCCTCTCTTACTCATATACTATCATATGTCTCTCTGTCTCTCAAATATAGTTAAGCTCAAATGTTCTAACGAAATGGTTTTTAAATCATTTGTTGATTCTAGTTAGATGAAATTGCAGGACCAAAGTTTGCATGATGAACTCTCAAAATACCCCATAATCCTGATATTTTGAAATTTTTTGCTAATCTTTGTCCAAAAGAAAAGCCCGAAGTTATCCTGTAAAAATGTTTCGTTTCTAAAATTATTCACAAGTAACTGAAAATTTAAGATTACAAATTCACATATCATGCAGGATGATTCTAGTATGACAATGTTTTTTTTCTTAAGCCCCATTCCCTACTCATTCATTGATTCCCTGGTTTTCTTCAAATTCTTCCCAGCATCCTGCCAGTTAGGGCATAAGGTTTTGTTGCAGAAAGTATCTCTAATAGCTTCTATGTTTCAACAAAAACTCTGAATTTCAACCAAAACCCTATTAACAAAAATTATCAATACATCTACTCCATGAGAAAATAATCAAAATTAAGGTTTTCATAAAAGGAATTTCTATTGCCCCCAACAATCCCCCCTCCTCCCTTTTATAATAGAATACCCCGTCAAGATAGATTAAAAACAACTTCTTATTGAGGCACTAGCATTGGCATACACTAAAGTTGGTCAAACATTGGCATCGAAAGTTAAGTGGCTTTCTGTGCCATTAATGCTCCCACCGGCCGCCTACATGGGGAAGTTCTTAGTGACTGGTTGTGGAGGACCCATTTCCTAACAATTCCCCATATGACCCTTTTAATCCTGACAGCCTTCCAGTTACCCCTCGCTGAGACATCAATATCCGGCATACGACTGAACAAGAGAGAAGAAAAAGTACACGCCCAGATAAAATCACCCAAAAAACCAAAAAAAACTTAATCCAGGCATTTATGGCGGCATCATTAATTCATTTCAAGATCCCAGGACAAGGACACCAAAAAGGTCAACAATCAAAAAATAAATGTTAAATCCTTACGAAGTGAATCTGCTATGGCACTTTAAGAAAATACATGGAAAAAGAAAAAAACACAAAAAAAAAAAAAAAAATCAATTAACCAGGGCATTAAATACCAATTCGATATATAATCAGTTCAAATACACATAAAACCCAGACCTCGGCGATGTAGGCTTCTTGATCGGGCTTGCAGAGGTCAGCACGAATAGCATCGAGAATATCCTGCTCGTGATCATCGACGATCTTCATCATATTCTTCAACTGCGCCACTCTCCACTCATAGCTCCTCGTCCTTCCAGAAGCATAGGATCCTCTCAGATCCTTCATCAGTGAAGCCGCTGCTTCAGCGTCGAACACCTTCTTCGTCTCACTATCTTCCGCCATTGACGACTTCCTCTCGCACCAACTGCTGTCGCAAACAGCAGAAACAGATAAGACACAAATAATCGTAGAGGAAGAAAGCAACAGGTTCGAAAGGAAACAAAACGAAAGAAAAAAAATAATTAAAATACATAGAAAAAGAGGCCGGCGAAGATCAGCCCACGTCACCACTACCTCTTCGATACTGCGCTGTTGGGGAATACGACGATGTGATGGAGAAGAAACCTATTTTCCACTTATTGAAAATTCGGCCAAACCTACAAAATATCTTGGAATATATATAGAGAAACAGACAGCCATGGCTTCCCCTTTCACTCTTTTTTCCGGTTTTGAATTTTTTTTTTTCCATATTTTTGTTCTTCCTTCGATAACATCAGGTTACATTTCTCATTCTGGATATTGACCGTAGAAAAAATATCTGTTTGTTTTCTTAAAAAATGGCGTTAACTACAATTCTATATTTGTTCTTTTTTTCCTAACACAAAATTAAACAATTTTTAAATATATAAATAAAAAAATTTATCTTTACTTTTATAATAAATTAAATATATATTTTTACTATAATTGTTTTCCTCTTATTTTCTCTCATATTTTTCTCTTATAACATATTTTCAGAATGATTTTTTTGTCTGAAATCACATCTCTCAAATTTTTTTTTTCATTTTATTGCTTAATAAAGTAATTATTCTATAAAGATTTATGTTTTATTTTGTTTTTTATGTTATCGTTTTATCGACATTACATTTGATTTATCGTCATTTTATTGATGTTTGGTTTATCATCATTTTATCCATGTTATTGCTGCATTTTATCTGTATGAGAGCGATTCAAACAGATAAGATAGATTTAATTAATCAAATATATCAAATTATAGTCGTCAATATGTTAAAAACTATAATTATAAATATTTTAGTCATTATTTTATTAAATTTATAGACTTTTTAGCTATTTATATATTTAATTTATAGGATATATAACAAGTTTGAATCAATAATATTATTTTTTCTTTCAAAATATATATTTTTACTAAAATTATTAACAAAAAACGTTAAAATGATAAGATTTTACTTTAATCGGAACAACTCTCAAATGTGTTACCATTTATTTATTTTTCTTTATTCTTCTCTACGTTGCCTTGTGTGCTTCTTATCCTTTTCAAGCTTACGTGATAATTTAATTTAAGTAAATTTTCAGTAATCTAAGTCATCATATTCATTTTAAATATTTAAAAAAAATATTATGAAATTCAAATTTAAAAAATATTAGCTATTTTTATATTGTTTGTGAAAAAATGTATATGATTTTTAATTTGAACGATTAATAAATAAATAAAAAGTAGAATGTTGTTATCATTTTAAAGAAGTTACAGGCATTATCCGTGGAGCCGGATAGGTTCACGTGGGCCTCATATTATGTCATTGTCATGTAGTACAAATCATATGGGTAATCTAATCCCCAAAGGATACGGAGAAAATATTGTTGGAAAAAAAAGGCACTGTTTAGGGAATTAATTACGGTGATACCCTGACGTGTGACCGAAGATTTCCATTATTTTCATGGAGTTAGGTATTTCGGTTGAGGTCGGCCAGACCGGTGCAACAAACCGTATTACCGACGCACGCAATGTGCCTCTCCAACTTGAGATTAAGGCATCGAATTTATTTTATTTTAGTATATATATATATATATATATATATATATATATATATATATATATATATATATATATTGATAGAAATAAACATTTTAGTTATAATATAATTAATTGTTTAAGTTATAACAGGAACCTACGTTTCCTTTCTTGGGTATACTTTGCGATGTATTGTAATAATTTGATCATATTTAAAATAAGAAAATGAGACTATAAAAATAAATAAATAAAATAAGGGGCAAAGGGGAAAGGAGAATATGTGACAAATATATAGATAATTTTAAATAATAATTATATGACTCCTTGAAATTCAATGCATTTAAAATTATTTTTAAATAAGTGAAGATAATGCTGATTAAAAAATTGGAGATTCCTTTTTTCTTAAAATATATTCTCAATTTTCTCTTTATTAAAACCTTTAAGTTAGGTTGAAAGTAATATACTATTAAGAAAATATTTGATCAAATATGAAATATTACTATAAAATTATCAATAATTAAAAACATGTATTTGAATAAGTGTGTGCCATTCAAGAATTATTAAAGATTTTGTGACACCCTAAATCCCGGGGGTCGCGTTGATAACCCGTCAACCTATGGATATTGCATTTTGATACCACACTATCGTATCTTATTGACCGAGACTTCTTTTTTCTTTTTTTTTTTGTAAAAGTGGCAAACCATACCCATTTATTCATACTAAAAAATACACAAGGCTATATTACCATAATCCTTAAGAGTTTAATTACATTGCTCTTATGCAAAACTTATATCAAAACTAGTTTGTTCTAATACATGTTTTACAAAATAAAATCAAAGTCACAACTGGTCTTCTTCATACATGCGGTCCTAGATAAGGATCAGTTGCTTGCACATAAACTTATACGAGGGAGTCGTGGCGGGGTGAAGCGTGCGATGGGATAACTCGCAAATCGTACTCGCTGAGATGCGTATCGCGATGTCGTATTCGAGCAATACACGTCAAACATTCGATGATGAAAAATATGTTAATTTTAAATGAATCCTACATCTCGATAAATGAGATGTGACTCACACGCTCTACGCCCCGAGCTCACCGACTCTCACGCATATGCTATGTGAAACTCGGCTATCAAAGCGTTTCATCTAATGACTTTTTCAAAACAAAATATTTTTGTTTTATAAACAAAACTCATTGGATATACTCAATGTTCATTTGATTTAATCAAACTCGTGTGATTATGTGATTATGTCACGCCCAAGCTCAGACGCGAGACTCGTGACCGGGACCCTTTACCCGATTTTTTTTTTTTTTAAATAACCCGCACTGTGGGTATGGCCCATCCTATAAATGTGAATCAAAATATTTACATACATATAATCGAATCCCATTTACAAATACAAAACCTTACTTTTACATTACAAATCGAAAGACTAACCTACATGGTTTAACCCACAAGTATACTGCCTACCAGATGCTGATGCTCACGACGTCTTCCTCGTACTCACACTGACAAACCCGCGCTGCTTTTTACGCCACTGAAACATTTCATGCATATACACATTTAACGCATAAACACAATGTGATAATATAAATTGCATGCATTTATATTATGAACTTATACGAGTACTTTTCTTATAACAGTTTACGCTTTTTATTCTGGGATCTCCCGTAGGAGTTACAGAACTTATACTTAACAGACTTATGTTTATCCAGGACTCCCGTAGGAGTTACAAAACTTATACTTATACTACGGAGTTTACACTGCTCTGGAGGCATCTGCAAAGATCACGTATATCACTAACGTACCCGGTATTGCATAACTTATTCGGAGCATCGGCACTTGTGGCAATACAAAACTTATACCTAAGACTTCGTATCTTATTTGCATTACTAAGCATATCATGGTCTTACTCGAACTTATATCGGTCTTTACAGCATATACTTATCTTGGCTGATACACGAGAGTACCCTTAGTACTAATGACTTATACTATTTCATCGATGCTGAGTACCCGCAGCACTTTAACTTTGATTGGCGCAAGAGTACCCAAGCAGTACTACAGAATCCTATCGATACAAGAGTACCCGCGTACTATAACTTAATCAAATACAAGAGCACCCGTAGGTACTACATACTTATCGATGGCCAGAGTGCCCCAGGTACCGCAACGATCGATACGTGACAAAACTTATCGTATACTCGCCTTATCGTGATACAAGAGTACCCGTGAAAATTCACAGACTTATACAGAGATTAACTTATCGATACAGAGTACCTGTAGGTACCGCAGAACATACTGTATACAGCTGTGATTTAACTTATTCGCATACGCCTTATCGTGATACAGGATTTATCGATACGTGACTTATCAGATACAAGAGCATTCCATAGTATCACAGAACGCATCGATACGTGACGAACTTGGTCTCGTATACTTCCGCCTTATCAGATACAGATACCCGTAGTACTAAGGACTTATAATAAGAGACGTAACTTATCAGACATGACTTATCACACTGGAGTACCCGTAGGTACTACATGCCGCCAACTCCAATCGCAGACAGCATCATTTGTAAACAGACTTATTTAGATACGTGAGTACCCGTAGGTACTAGCGGTAACTATACAGAGACGTATGAATAAACTAAGAACTTATTCAAGATACGTATATCTGTAGTACTACGTAATCCTGATCTTATATTGACTATCGTGACGCAGAGCACCCATAGTACTGGCCGTAACTTATCGCATCAAGACTTATTCGTGAGACGTGGAGTACCAGAGGTACTACGTAACATTTTCAGATACGGTGAGCACCAGACAGACTACAAGACTTATTCAGATATGTGACTTGCTCAACAGATGCCAGGAGTACCAGAGTAATTATAGGACTTATTCAGATACAGACTTATCGGGACGCAAAGAGGCAATTCGCAGTGCACTACTGCGACTTATTCAAATACATGACTTATAAAATACAGGAGTACTCGTAGGTACTACGGAACCATCGCATCGTGACTTACGTGATATTTATTATATAACCTGTCACTCCTGTACTGCAAGAATACGGACGAGTAAGACACAAAGACAATAAGACCAAGATACTATACAAAGACTAAGTGTCGTAGCACACAGTCGAGTGCCTTAAAGACTCTATCAGACATGAGTGCCGTAGCACTAATCGTAACAGAGTGCCAGAAGATTAATCTAAGATCAAGATTAATCGAGGGCTGAGCACTAATCAGAGTACCGGCATTAATCGGGAGTGCCGAGCACTAATCGGATACCAAGTACTAATCAGACAGAGCAGTGTATAATCTAATATACCTAAGTACTATTCAGACAAGAGGTGCCAGGTCATTTAATAACTGGTCTTAGGTGCTTTACAATTACATAGGTCAAGAATTTACTATCATATATCGTAAGATTCTTGGCCTTCAGTGTTCAGCTTACTGCATCGTCATTCATATACCGGTAAGGTATGATGCATACGTAATCACACCTTATCCATGGATTCTTATTCCTCAATGAATCTATTTTTCTTAGGAATCGAATCCAACCCATCATCCAAACTCGCTATGGCATTTTCATGCCAACTAGCCTAAGTGACCGATTTTACCGAGGGATAGTTTGAAATATTAATTTTTACAGTGCCTTGTCTCCATATTTGACACTGGTTCTTTGTGCTCCTTTAAAGCTAAGGTGTTAAGGGTTCTATTCCACTGAATCACCTAATTTATAATCTAACTCAAGTTACGTCCTCAAATAATCCTGACTTCTCTATGTTCAACTCGCGTTATGAATGGCTTGCACATACCCCACTCTCAGTGAATTTGGCCATCTAGGAGTCAGAATTTGGAGATACTTATTAAATATGGCTTGTTCTACTCGCTCATTTTGCTGCCACTTAATCACTCAAACTTGACAAATAAATGATGGTTATGGCCAAAATACAAAACTCTGGCCGAAACTCAAATGTATCAAAGTATTAATTGGTACAAGTCTAACTTCAGACGGCATAAGCCGCCAAAATGACCAGAACACAAGTTGTACCGTACAAGTTCAAGTCAGACCGCAGCAGGTTCGAAAAGTGCTCGCACGTGTATTTTCTCCCATTTTTCATGCACTTTCCATCCCAAACCAAATTTATACTTCATATACACTTCAAAATCATTTCCCCAACATGAGTTATGATCCATCCTCAAACCAAACATGATAAGTACTTAGTTAGGCTTATTCTAAACCCTAATTCAATTACTCTCAATTAACCATGAATCTCCTCAAAGAGAGGATTCATATTTCATGTGTCATATGGTTTTACCCACCTTATTTGCCATCATTTTCGGGTTAAATGGGAACCCTAGCAAACCCTAGATTCGTGGGCAAGATTATAACCATCAAAGCAATGGAAATTCATACATAATCTCATAGAATCCATACATAAATTCAGTTTCCATACCTTGGGCTTGCTTGGCTTCCTTCCTCTTCTTCTCTTCCTCCTTTCTCCCTTTTCTTCTCCCCATTCTCTTCTCACTTTCACTACTTGTTCTTTTAGCCCTTCGGAGACCAAATTTCGTCTTTAAATCATGGATCTGCTAAGGCCATGTTTCGTCTCCAAAACCCATTGCTAAGTTTGCTTATTTGCTTTTAAGCCCATAACTCATTCTATTTGTATTTCAAGTTTCTTTATTGTATTTCTGCCTTCTAATCTTCAGAATTACACAACAATTCCTATTATTTATACTCGTGCCTCAAATCTTGTCAATTTATGACTTTAAGTCCTCGACAATTTACAATTTTGTCCTTAAGTTTTGTAACCCTCTCTCTGCCTTCGCTTCCATGTTTCGTATTTAACTCACTAAACATTCAAATTGCTTACAAAATACCCTTAAACATGTCGAAACGACAGGTACATTTCTGGGTGTTACAATTCTCCCCCTTATAAGAATTCGTCGACCATACACTCTAGTACTTGCCGTTTATATCGCATCCTTCTTTTCATATCTTTACGTGTCGAGCGTGACTCACTGAGCCATCAAAGCTCCATCGAACCGCATCTCCCGTCTAATCTTCGAAATGGATTTGGTACCGATTCATTCTAGTCGATATACAGACAGACATCCAGATAGGCCAACACATTACTACAGAGGTGCATCCTAATCCGAGATTCTATCCGTAAAACGCCTAAACCTAGGCTCTCGATACCAACTTGTCACGCTCGCTCGACGACTCAGACTTGGACCCTTTACTCCGATTTTTTTTTTTAAAGCCAACCTGCATCTGCGGGTATGGGCCTACATCCTATAATGTAATCAAAATATTATATACATATAATCAGTCCAATTTACAAATACAAAACCTTTACTTTACATTACAAATCGTAAAGATTCGAACCTACAATGTATCGAACCCATAAGTGTGTCGCCCACCGTATGCTGATGTTTGCCGACGCCTTTCTCCTCGGTGACCTACACTGATCCGCGGCTAAGCTTTACAGCGTGTTTCATTTTATGCATATACACATTTAACGCATAAACACAATGCATAATATAAATCACTGCATTTATATTATGAACTTATACGAGTACTTCTTCTTATATAAATAAAAGCCACGCTATTCTGATCTCCCGTAGGAGTTACGTAACTTAATATACTTAATGCACTTTATGTTTATCCAAGTGACTATAGAGTTACTTAACTTATACTTATACTACTATTTTACACTTGTTCTGAGGCACTGTAGTATCACAGAGATTACCGAACGTGTAACGTATCAAGTAGAATTTATTCTCGATACCAAGTACTGTAAGTACTACAAAACTTATATCAAGTAATTTCATAGATTCTATTTGTACTACTAAGCATAATGCGGTCTTACTGAACTTATACCCGGTCTTACTGAGCATATACTTATCTTATAATGCAGAAGACTTCTTGTGTGACTCACCTGACTTATACTTATTTTACCGATATTGACGAGCACTGCAGACTACGTAACTTGATTTGATACAAGAGGACCATGTTACTCGCGTAACTTATCGGGGATACAAGCAAAGATTCGTGAGGTACTACGAACTTAATCAAATACAAGAGCACCCGTGAGGTACTACGTAACTTATCGATACACAGAGTACCCGTAGTACCGGCAGAACATATCGATACAGATGTAACTTATTCAGATATCGCCTCTTATCGTATACAAGAGTACCCGTGAGTACTACAGGACTTATACAGAGACAGAACTTATCAGACATGTGAGTACCTGTGAGGTACCGCGGTAACGTATCGCACGTGACGTAACTTATTCAAATACTGCCTTATCGATACGTGATTTATCAGATACGGTGACTTTATCGATACAGAGTACCAGAGGTAATCAGAGAATGCATCGATACAGACAAAACTTATTCGTATTACTTCCGCCTTATCGATACGTGAGTACCCGTAGGTACTAAGGTGACTTATACAGAGACGTAATCCTATCGATACATGACTTATCAAATACTCTGAGTACCCGCAGAGGGGTACTTTACGTAACTCAATCGGAGACAAGACTTATTTAGAAACATGACTTATTTAGATACAGGAGTAAATCGAGGTACCTGGCGTAACTTATACAGAGACAGGAGTAATTAGAAACGGAACTTATTCAGATACAGAAGTACCCGTAGGTACTACAGAACTTATTCAGATACCTGACTTACCGATGCGTGGAGTACCTATTGCGCATTCACAGGTTATCGCATCGTGATCTCTATTCGAGACGTGAGTACCCGTAGGTACTACGTAACATTTTCGTGATACGTGAAAGACCTCGTGAAAGACACATGCGACTTATTCGCATACAGACTTATCGGGGATGCAGGAAGCACCAGAGGGTACTATAGGACTTATTCAGATACAGGACTTATCAGATGCAAGAGTACCCGTAGGTACTACAGGACTTATTCAAATACAGGACTTATAAAATACAGTGAGTATTCAGAGGGTACTAATAAACTTTTCGACGTGACTTATTCGTAGATGTATCATATAACCCGTTTTCGACTTCCTGCATCAATAATACTGATGAGTAAGACACAAAGACAATAAGTACCCGGTTACTATACGCATTTAAGTAAGTCGTAGCATTGGCCAGTCGAGTGCCTTAAGACTTAACAGACATATGAGTGCCGTGAGCACTAATCGCATCAGAGTGTCAGCACTAATCGTGGCACCGGTTATTCAATCAGAGTGCCGAGCACTAATCGAGTACCGTTACTAATCAGATACCGGCATTAATCAGGAGTGCTCTGAGCACTCCAATCGGGAGTACCGGGTTATTTCAATCAGAGCGCCGAAAGACTAACAAAGAGTAACAAGTACTAATCAGACAGAAGTGCACTACCAGGAGTACCAAGTACTATTCGTGACAAGAAATGGGCCAGGTCATTTAATAACTCATTTGTGTGGTTTACAATTACATGAGGTCAGAATTTACTATCATATAATGTAGGCATTCTATTTTCTTATAGTGTGTTCGCTTACAGATCGTCATTCATATACCGGTAAGGTATGATGCATACGTAATCGTATCTATTCATGGATTCTATTCTCAAATTAATCGGTTTTTCTTAGAATCGAATCAATCCACCTGATCATCCAAACCCAAGTTATGGCATTTTCATGCCAACTAGCTTCGGCGACCGATTTTACCGAGGGATAGTTTTCTGAAATATTAATTTTTACAGTGCCTGTCTCCATATTTGACACTCTAAGCCATGCTTCCTTAAATCTTGCGCGCTAAGGGTTCTATTCAATTGGAATCACTCTACCCGAGCACGACCAAGCTACGTCCAAACAACCCTACTCTCTATGTTCAACTCGGTGCGTGAAATGGCTTTCTGCACATACCACTTTGAGTGAATTTCTTGGGCTATCTAGAGTCATAATTTGGAGATACTTATTAAATATGGTTTGTTCTCCTTGAAGTCTATTTTAAGTGGCCACTTGAATCACTCAAATCGGGGATAAGAATGATGCTTACAACAAAAAATACAAAAATCCTACGAACGGTAAATATCAGTGGTTGTACCGATATAAGTCTAACTTCAGAATGCAGACAAGTCGGCCAAAATGACTAGGGACAGCTGTAATTTACAAGTCTGCTGTACCCAGATAAGTCTCCGAAAAGTGCCTGCACGTGTGTATTTTCCTCCCATTTTCTACGCACTTTCCATCCCAAACCAAATCTATACTCATATACACTTCAAAATCATTTCCAACATTTAAAGTTATGATCCATCCTCAAACCAAACATGATATTTAGTTGTGGTTTGACCTTAAACCCTAATTCAATTACTCACTAATCCATGAATTCATCCTCAAAGAGAGGATTTCATGAGCTTCATGTGCCATATGGGGGTTTTACCCACTTACTGCCATCATTTTTGCTAAAATGGAACCTCAAAGAAACCCTGCATTCGGGGCAAGATTATAACCATCAAAGCACTGGAATTCACATAATCTCATAGAATCCATACATAAATTCAGCTTCATACCTTGGCTCGCTTGGCTTCCTCTCTCTCTTCTCTTCCTTCCTCTTCTTCTCCCCATTCTCTTCTCACTTCACCCGCTTGTTCTTTTTAGCCCTCGGGAGACCAAATTTTCAGTTCTAAATCATGGATTTGTTAAGGCTATGTTTCGGGGCCCTCCAAAACCCATTTTTGGGTTAAGTTCGCTATTTGCTTTTTTAAGCCCATAACTCATTCTATTCAGGATTTTAAAAGTTTCTTTATCGTATTGCCTCTTAATCTTCTTAGGAATTACACAACAATTCCTATTATTTATACTCGCCCTCAAATCTTGTCAATTTATGACTTTAAGTCCCTCTTCGACAATTCTTACAATTTTGTCCTTAAGTTTTGTAACTTTCCCAAGTCTTCAAGCTCATGTTTCGTATTTAACTCACGAAACATTCAAATTAAGCTTACAAAATACCCTAAACATGTCGAAAACGACTAGGGTACATTTCGGGGTGTTACATGTGGGCCATGGATTTTCGGGTTCTTACTGCAGAACGTCTTTCCACATTTTTACGGGCTTTCACCGATAGGGTGTTAGAAATTTTAATTTCTAATTGATTCATATAATTTCAGTATTGATAATCATATCGCTGCATTAATACCAAGTGATGATTATAAGATCTAAGAGACAATTATCTGGTGTAAATCTCTCCGCGCTTTCGATTAGTTAAAATTTAAGTATTTTAGTGTTTTGTTATCTTAGTAAATGTCTTAATAAAACATATTTAATATTAGTAACTCTTCCTTCCCGCCTTAATAACATTTAATATTAAGAACTCCTTCTCCTCTTCCTCGCCATTATATATATATATATATATATATATATATATAAATACATAGAAAAACACAAATTTTCCAGCTGTGGTTTGGATTCGAAAGCCGGAATCAACGGTTCTTATATTATCAAAGGGTACATTTTAAGTGTTACTGATCCGCATAGGAAAAACATATATATTATTACTGGGATATTCAATTAATGGATATTCTTCAAGTAAAGTTTTTTTTCATTTTCAGAATTATGTCATATTTACAAATTGGTTGATTTAATTGTTCTATTATATCCAAATTGTTAAATCAAGTTTCCGAAAATTTTCAACAATTTCGTATCGTGAGCTGTGTTTAATAGAAATTCAATTACCACTTGTGGTTTATGAGAATTTGGGTATTTTATCAATTAAAGTAATTGTAGTTAATTGATGCTTAAATTAACTGTTATGGCATAATTAACTTAAGTTTTTTATTTTGAATTAACATTTTCGATGAATATTTGAATCGATGGGGCTTCTAAGATTCATCAGGAATTCAATTAGTTTTTAATTGTGATTTTGAATAGCTTTATATATAAATGTTACGCTGGTTTTAATCACCAATCGTCGATTCAAAAATTGTAATGAAATTCGACCAAGTTGTCCATGCGCCATCAATATGAGTAACCTGTGGAATGGCTGCCATTCGTAGAAAGAATGACATAATGCGCATATATGACTTATGCAAATTCTCAGAATTGTATATGCAAATCTTTTCACATGTTCAACACAATGTAGATGTTAAGATATTATTTGAGCTTTTTAAGAAATAGGTTAATGAATTAATAATAAAGATATTAAAGAGTAGTCTTTAATATTATTAAACTTAATAATTTATTTATATGATTTAAATCTTTAATATTTTTAGTGAGTGCGCTTCTGGCTACCAAAGTGGCCCACTCGTACTCATTAAATGATTTAAATAATATTTATAAATGTTTATTTGATATGTAGCATCATAAATGACATTTAAGAATAATAAATATTTATAAGTTATTAATATAGTTATAATGATTACCCAAAGGTAGATCTTACCATGTTAATAAATAATCAAGAGAGCAGAACCCTATTTAATTAATATATACCGTATACATCCAAAGATGACTTATATGTTAAATTAAATTTTGTGATTGACCTTATATATGTTATAGAATGATGGTTATTTGGTGATTGCCGGCTGGCAAGCTATAGATTTAAATCAAATGTGAATTTAAATGCAATGTTTCGTATATATATTATAGTCCTAATTGTGTGGTTTAAATTCAGTAATTAATATGCGATGTAAATGTTTGCAATGATTCTAATGTGATCGCCAATGGTATCAAGTTTAATGGATGTAACTTATGATGACTGATCGAATATGTCAAGCTAAATGCTGAAGCCTTTGACTCGATTCATCTCTGGGGCTATTGATGAACCCACTAAACCTCCACCATACTTAGCTCTGAGGCGCATTAACAAAATATGGGAGAATCTGTATAGGTCAACAAATATATGATGAGCTTCTTCAAGCCATAGCACGCTTAAATGTTGGGTTTCTTCCTAAAATCTTCAAGACCTAAAATGCGGAGGGAATTCTCAGGGTCGAACAAGAAGTGTACTACGATGCATATCTCACTGATAAGTCTATTTGGTTGCTACCTATTAGAATGATTTATCTATCGTAGAGCACAATTATACTACCAATGGAGGAACATATTAATTCACAATGGGTGAATACCTGTACAACCCATTAAGAGTTTGATTATGGATTCAAAGTAGCGAGTGTTGGTCGAAGCTTCGTTGAAATAATGTGCGTGACATTCTAAGCACTCGAGAACTCAAGCAACCAACTTAAGGAAAATGGTCTCTTTGATACTAAGGCCATGCTCTGGCAGAAGATGAGGTACAAGAAAGTATCGCCATTATAAATCAAATGTCGGGTTCTAGTATGGCAAAGCTCCAAGTAAGAAAAATCAAATGAACAAGGAAAAGCCTATTTAAGGTGCAGTTCCCTAAGAAAGGGCAAGGAGGAGGCCGGAAAAAAGATTCAAATGTTTTTCAAGAACAAACCTCAGCACAAGAAGGCCGGGATTACAAAAGAGGAAGGCATGGTTTAAAAGAGAGGTATACATTTTGTTTCCATATGCTTTGAATCAGTCATGATCGAGGTTTCTTTTCTAATACTTGGTGGCTCGACACCGGTGCAATCCACTCATGTTTCTAATGTTATGCAAAGTTACCTAAACTTCCACCAAAATGTCAAAGTGAAAGCTTTCTATTTATGGGAAACAGGATGAAAGCTAGAATCGGGCGTGTGTGGACATATAGAATCAGGTTAGATACTGCCACGCTTGATCTGAGAGAAGTGTTTATATGTTCTCGATCGTCTAGAAATCTTGTTTATGTTTCTAGATCGATGTTTTAGATTTGATTTTAGGATCGACATGGTTGTTTTCATTATCATGGAAACAAACTCAGGTACCGGGTTCGCTGGTTTCCGATACTTTATATTGTTTCAATCAATTCACTTTTGTTAATTCCCGCTTAATGTTGATGTTAAATATGATGTCGGTATGAAAAGAAGAGCACTTAATGAGTCTTCTCAATGAGCCCACGACTTTTGTGGCATGTGCTGCCTCGGTCATATATCCAAAGAAAGGATTTTGAGGACTAATTAAAAGCGAAGTTTTGCCTAATCGGATTTTACCGATTGAATAATATTTGTGTGTGGATTGCATTAAGTGGGTGTTAGAAATCAAACATGTATATCAAAACAAGCCGCCACAAGAGTAGTGGATACTTGATTTAATACATACGATATTTGTGGTCCTTCGCCAAAATTATCTTGGGTTTGGTGAGAGGTATTTCATCACCTTCATTTAAGATTACCAGTATCGTTATTTCCTTTATTACCGATATAACTCAATTCAAGATCCTGAGACATTCACTTGAGCTGAGAGACGCTAAATAGAAATGTTAAGGTAATGCTCCGATAGATGGTGGTGAATATTATGGAAAGACATCGGAAGTTTGACAAATTCAGCCCACCATTTAAGAAACTCAGTCCAAGGGCATTTGTGCGCAGCATACAATGCCCTGATCGCCACACCAAAATGGCATAGCCGAAAGGCGTAATCGCATATTGATGGTGGTAAGGAGTATGGTGGAATGATAGTTTGCACTGTTACTGTGGATGTATGCATTAAGGACACAGATACATATTAAATAGGGTACCTAAAAGAAATGGGCTCCTACACACCATGAACTGGGGATATCTAGGAAGCCTAGTTTAAGACGATTCTCTCACTGTGGGCTGTCGTTTATGAGGATATAACCCACATGAAAAGAAGCGGACCCAGACCACAGGTTATTTCATTGACATCCGGAAAAGTCAAAAGGGTGAGATTCTATTGTCCTAACCATAGTACAAGAATCAGAGTCCGAGAATGCCAAGTTTCATTGAAATGGCAAGGTCGTGGGAGTGTGGGAGCACGTGGAGATGGAAGAGAGTTATTGATGGACTAAAAACTCCATCAAATGATCCATCCCTAAACAGTCTTATTATCAGAAGTACGCCCAATAAGGTATGAATATGGAACAACAACAAATGGATGCTCCAAGCCCCAATTATGGATGCCATTGTTCAAGAAGAGGAGGAAAATGCCTGCTAATGAGCAAGTGCGACCTCAAGAAGAAATAGTACCGCTAGGAGGTCTATTAGAGAGAAAATATCAAGTTATTTCAATGACTATACAGCTTTATAATCAGGCATGAAAGTGACCCAGCATTGATAATTAACTGCCCTTTCGACCAAGCCATGAAATGTGAAAAATTATACTAAGAACGGCCATGAAGGAAGAGCTCAACCATATGATTGGCCATGTTTAGAAATGACGGATTTACCAAAGGATTCTAAAAGAGTCATCGTAGTGGTCCCAAGACCAAGCGAGACTCTAAGGGCATGTCAAGAGGCAAGCCACTTGTTACACGCTACAATCAAAAGATTACATTGACTATACAGACTTTCTCTCAATTTCTAGAAAGACCTCTTTACGATTGTAATATTTTCCTGGTGGCTCATTTTGATCTCTGAAGCCACCAAATGGATGTTAAAACGCCTTTTCTCAATGGAGATTTGGAAGAAGAGTATATATGGATCAA
The DNA here is from genome assembly GCA_016808115.1 of Tetrastigma voinierianum. Lineage (NCBI taxonomy): Eukaryota > Viridiplantae > Streptophyta > Magnoliopsida > Vitales > Vitaceae > Tetrastigma > Tetrastigma voinierianum. The sequence continues at coordinate 1,586,237 of JAEQBH010003899.1, read as the reverse complement.
CTCAAGGCTTTTTGATAATCAGCAAAGAAAACCATAGACGAAGAAACCAATCATGATATTAAATAGCTCTGTGTGACAATGGTATTTGAAGTTTAATGATACCGTATTATATAATAGAATGATCAGCCGACCGTGCATCTACATGAAGGTTGTGGGAAGCAAGTTCATAATCCTTGTGTTGTATGTAGATGATGCATTCTTCTTGCCACTATGATCGGTTATTGCATGATGTTAAGAATACCTTTCTAGCAACCTCAAATGAAGGATATGGTGAGGCTTCCTCGCGTGATCTAATAGAAATATTTCGTGATAGATCACGCAATTTTAGATTATCTGTGGCATCAACAAAAGTTCTAGAAAGATTTAAGATGGATCATGTACATCAATTCAGCCTGCCAAGGAGATAATTTCACTTTATCCCCAATGTCCTTAAGAACGATTGGAGCATAAAGAAATGGATAATATTCCTGGTGCTTCAAATGGGAGTTTGATGTATGCTCGCACTGTACTAGGCCGGATATAAGCTTGCTATTGGTATGTTGGGTCGTTATCAATCAAACCTTTGATTATCACTGAGAGTCGCAAAGAAAGTTTGAGTGCATTTGCAAGGCACTAAGGATAACATGTCACATATAGAAGAACTAGTAACCTCGAGGTTTTTTTGTTACCTCTGACCGTACTATGCCTGATGTAAGGATACCCGAAAGTCCACATTTGGCTTATTTATTCCTTCTAAATGATGCAGCTTATCTCATGGGAAGAGTGGTAAAGTACCACATTGCTACTCCACTATGGAGGCTGAATTTATAAAGATGCTTTGAAGCTACGTCAATCGCTAGGTCACACTCTTTTAATGGTTGAAGTATCATTGGTACCATTGCTAAACAAATGAGGATTTATTTGTGATAATATGGCAGTCGTATTATTCTCTAAGAATGATAGATACCCAAGGGTGCCAAACATATGATTTAAAGTATTCATCTCATTAAAGAAGAGGTGCAAAATCAAAGAGTCTGCAAATAGTGCACATCGCACCCATGATATGATCATGGATCCGTTGACTAAAGACCAGCTCCAAAACATTTATCGCCATATTAAAACTGTAGGTCAATGAAGTCCTTTCGTGATATCGAATGATCATCATGACAAAGGAATTTATGTTTAGTACGCTTATGTTTATTTGATAATTTAGATATCGATGTTTGTTTGATTTTGCTGATCATGAATCATATTTCGCTTGCTATTTTAATATGATTATAGATAATAGGTCTTATTTATCACATTGCGGATACAAGGTATTTCTGCTCCACCTGATCAATGACCTTGAATTGAATTGACTTGTAGTTACATGGAAAGAATCGGACGTTTGTTCGTGTTCGTGACCGCCATGATTCTGGGCTTCTATTTAGTTCTTACGAAGTTGTGACTTATATAAACATTTTAACAGCTCAAGTTATGTTAATATGTTGTATACTAGTCGATATGAACTGGTGGAGAATGTTAGAAATTTTAATTTCTAATTGATTCATATAATTCGCATTGATAATCATATCGCCGCACACCTGACAGATTAGTGTAATATCTAAAGACAATTATCGCAAACCCTCCGCACACTGCTAAAATTTAGTGATTTTGGGCAGGTTGTTATATTAATAAATGTCTTAAAAGACATTTAATATTAGTAACTCTTCCCTTCTCGTGATGACATGAGTAATACCTAATAAAAAGACATTTAATATTAAGAATCCTTCCTCTTCTCGCTATTATATATATATATATATATATATATATATATATATATATATATATATATATATATATATATATAAAGTGCATTAAAAACACACAAATTCTTCTGCGGGTTTTTTGAGCCAAAAGTCAATAATCAATCAAGTCCTTATATCATCAAATGGCGATTTTAAGTGTTATGGATCTGGCATAGGAAAAACATATATATTATTACTTGGGATATTCAATTAACGTGATGGAATCTTCAAGTAAAAGTTTTTCATATTAAATTATGCCATGATTGTTAAATTGGTTGATTTAATTATTCTATTAGGATCCAAATTGTTAAGTCGTTTCCGAAAATTTTCAACATAGGGATCATTTATAACCGCAACTACCAGGTCTTTCACCTCGAGGGGTATCTATCCTTACTTGTTGTGCCTAATACATCGATATAAGGAGAGATATATGTCATGGAAATGTTGAGACTCTCGCTGATCGTAGTCCAAGGTATCGAGGTCACCGCCCATTCACCAAGAATTACCAACACATAACATGCACACATACTCAACTCAATGCGCGATGCCCTTGTGCATATATACACGTAAAATGTCACAAAGATGCTGATCTCAGCGTGTTGCATGGTTAATACACCATATGAAACAATTTATAAACCGTACTTTATGCAAAGTACCATTGATAATTATTTCGAAAGCATATAATTTACATCAATTAATGCTAATATATGTAACACCTATATATCAACATATTTACAATACATTCAGCATGTTATTAAATTTCCAACAATACACAAAAAAACAATCCACGCCAATTAGCCATTCCCGATCATAAATCTTGTCATACTCGGCCTTGGAAATAATCTCGACTCAATTCAGAAATTTCAGCATTTGTTTTGTTTTGTTTATTTTTTATTTTTTTAACAACTTTCAAGACTCCGGCTATTAATGCCTATAAATCTGGCCATTAAGGCTTTTCAAACTCGCCCGAAACCCGCCCGAAAATAGTTCATAACAAAATCCAAAGCATGCATTTCCAACCGTCTTCAAAACCAAACCGCCCCGACACCGACCTTAAACCCGCCCTAACTGAAAATGCCTCAATGTCCGAAAACTCATTCCCATGGTCAAATCAACCACACCACCATTTACTTAATTCCTCGATTAAGAGGAACCAAACGAGAAAACCCTCTCACTTTTTGGTTTTTGTTTTTGCAACCTCACTTAACTTTAGTTAAGTAGACCAACTTTAATTATCGGCCTATAGACTTTCAAGCGTCGAAACACGGGAAATTGAAGAGTGCACGACCAGCTATCTCCTTTCTCCCTTCTCTATTTTTCTCCTTTCCCACGCACGGATTTTGTTTTCCTTCTCTTTTTTTGTTTGTTCTTTCTTTTCCCTTTTTGACTTCCTCAAAATATTTCATTTCTCATTTTGACTTATCTCACCACTTAACACGTCCTAAGGTGAGTCATGGATATTTTCCTTTTATTATTCATACACATGCATTGTTATGGACACACACATTAAGAGGCATCAAGTTCACACCACGTGCCTCTCATGTCACGCGGCACTATTCTAAGTCACATGCCACATCTATACTATGGCATTACGCTAAGACCATTCTACGTGGTCATTCGACACTCGTGCCCTCGAAATACACTTAAATTTCGATCGTCTCAAAATCCAACTAAATTCGACTGACAAAGAGGTTTCATGAGAACATTCAAACCTACAACCATCTCACATTCAAAATCTATAAAATTTAAGGTTTTCAACCTATAATACAGCGGCAAATTTTTTGCTCTTCTTAAAAAAAATTGCATTTTTCCTAAGTTTTACAATTTAATTTAACCTAAAAGTCTAAAAATTCAAAACAAAACATGGCCGACAATAAAAAAAACAGAAATAACAAAATCCATTTGTTACGAAAAATTAAATAAATATAATTTTACTACCACTACAAAAATTTAGTTTTTTTTTTCATTTAAGATAAGCAATTTGAATGTTATTGTTATTTACAGAAAGATTTCTTCCTCTAATTTTATTACCATTAAAAAATTTAATTTTTTAATTTTCATTTATGATATAAAATTGAATGTTACTGTTATTTATAGAAATATATATTTATAAGGGAAAAGTATGTATCAGGTTTTCATTTCAAAATAATTGGACATCTATCATTCATAATTAGGTATCAATGATTCAAGTTACTCTCATAAAAAAATAATTATAATTATGTCAATATACTACCATAAGTAATGATTATAATAGTATGTATATTGAAAATTTTCTAATTATTTTTGTGGAAGATGCCAAATTATGAATGATAAATTTCTAATTATTTTTAAATTGATAACATGACACCTACTTTTCTCTATTTATAATTAGTGGGAACAGGAAATCTAGTTTTGAATTCTTACAAGACGTTGTAATTTGTAAGTCAATAAATATATAAAAAAATTCTCAAATCTTTCCCTCTCTGTTTATATCCGTTTATCTTTCTATTTTTTTGAAGCCATGTTTACTGTTTGGTTTGTGAGAAAAAAGTGGGAAACAATGATTGCCCGAATGAAGAGACAAATTAGAAATCGAAGCTATCCAAAAGTTCGAAAGAAACGGTTAGACAAATTCCGAGTTCTGCCAAACCTTGATAGAAATTTCTCCCACTTCTCGTTTCCTTTCCCTTAAAAGATTTTTCCACAGTGCATCAAAAACTTTTTCTTGAAGCTCATCTAGATGAGTTTAAAGTCAAAATAATCCTGTTTTTTTTAAAAAAAAATACACATATAAACTTATTTCTAAAATATTTATAAATTAGTATTTTAAAAATTTAAAACCTTATTCACTAATTACGATTTTGAAAATTAACCTTAAAACCGTATTTACCTTAAGATCGTATTCATTAATTGAGATTTTAAGGCAAATTTAAAACGGTATTTATCAACTATAGTTTTAAGGTTAATTGTCAAAACCGCTGTTGATGAATATAATTTTAAAGTTAATTTTCAAAATCGTTGTTAGTGAATGAGGTTTTAAAAAACAAAAATACTGGTTTGGTAAATTTTTTGAAAAGAAGTTTATATGAGTAAATTTTTCTTAAAGGGTAAGTAGCCTCTCTCTTATTTTGTTATCTTTTAACCCCTTTTCCTCAAACAAAAAAACACAAAAATGGGTGATATTTTAGCTATTTTTGTTTAAATTCACCTATCTAAACCTTTTTGGCATAATAAAATGGTTATTTCATATAAATATCTTATTTATTTTGTTTTTTTCATTACCGCTTCGCCATCTTATTGCAAGCATTGTATCGGTATTATTTTTGTCGACTCCATTACGACAGATTAACGTTTGGATAATCAAATTGAAAACATATTTAATAAAAGACAACGCATAACTAATCTTAGATGGTCAATATGTTACATAATTGGAAATATTTTAAAATTATACCATCATGTAATCCTCAAACATATGTTCCGTGCCGACGCTATTAATTTACTGCCATGTTATTCTTAAATAAGCTTTTAAGAATTGATTTTGTGTCTCATTAGCATGAATTAGTTTGAATCAATAAATTTTTTTTTTTTTAAATGGTATTTTTTTTTGGACATAATCAGGGGTAAAATGGTAATTATAAACAAAATATTCTGAAATCAAAGACTAGAATGGTAATATTCGTTGAAGATTTTTCCATGATTTTCTGAACGTATTTATGGAATTAAAAAATCGGTCTTCTTTCCTTAATACGTGGGGTCAACGGGTCCGCGACCCAGTTGGTCAACAGACATGTGGTTCGGTCCATGGGTCAGGCCAGGCGGGCCAAGTACTTTTAAATAAAAATATTATTATTTATGTAGAAAAGTTTAAAACAAGCAATCAAACAAACTAGCCAGTGCAAACTTTTGTTATACATCAGTTAATCATTTGTATATATAAAAATAGTTTATTAAATTATTATGCTAAAAAATATAAAATAATATAGGGTTAGGAGGCCGGCCCGAGGGCTTCTGAAAAATGGGCCTGAGCCTGGACTTAGGCTGCTGGATTCAAGTCAGGCCTTACCCCATCAGATTGGGTTGGGCCTAAGGAGCAGGCTTTTTAGAGATGCTTTGTTTTGCAGCATAATATTCATGAATGATGATAATTGGCATTGTCACTTTCGTTATTTTTTAGATTTTATTATTTTATTCATTAGCTTTTTTTTTTCTCTTTGAATTGTTTTTTTTTATGTTTCATTGCATAACATTCTTTAATTTTATAACTATCAATTCTCATAATTTATTGATTGGTTAACTATTTGTGATGTATGTTTTGGCTTAGTTAATAGAATATTCATAGAGAAAAAAATTGTTACCATTGATTACAATATCTTACAATTGGTAAACTTGTTTTGGAACACAAAATTAATTTTTTTTTATAAACTGTTTTTTGTTTTAAAAAATCACATTTAAGGTTTTATTTTTTATTTTCTATTTTATTTGAACATGAAATAAAGTGGTTCAGGGTTTCAAAATCATTTTAACAAATCTGTTTTGCGAAAACAAAAAATAAGTTGCAATCGAGATATGAGTTTCACATTTTTTTTTTACATCAAGTTTCACATCCTTGATATCGTGATTTATTTTGTACTTTATTTTTCTTATTTATATTGATTAAACAAATATGCTCAAGCACTGTACAACATTTCCTGTTCAAATCTTCAAGCTTTGTAAGTTCAAATTTCAAATAAAATTTTATTTTGATTCAAATATTTGTATACTGTTTTTATGTTTCTACTTTTCAAATATTTTAAATCTTCAAGAGATATATGTCGTAAAAACCAAGAACCTCCCGAACACAACTTTGGAGTTTCTACAGTGAAACCTCCGTAACAACGTCGCGACTATCGGGGGTTAAATTCAAATATTGTACCTTGTTTTAAGATCCTACATAGAATTAGTATCAGAGCCATGTTATTTCAAAATTTTGATGATATATGTTATTATACTTTATTATTTTGTTCCGATTTCATGCGCTAGTGTTCGCTGCCCTAAATGGGCCCATTGTCAATCAGAATTCTCACAGACAAGAGGTGTCCTGGTGGTCCCTCTAAGCGTTAATCCCCAATTACTAGTATATATAAACAGACAAATTTCATCAAAAACTCAGAGAACAAGTTCAGCACTGGGCTCATGAGGATCACCACATCTTGTGATAAATCAGAAACACTCAAAAATATGAAAACAAATTGTCTATTTCCATGTAAGACGAATGTATATAAAAATCGGGAAATGCCAAAGCTAGCATCAAATAATATACAAAGTAGGAAATTTTGAATCAAAAGAGACATGATGTAAATCTCAGAATACTCATTCATTATGATCCGAGATAAACTATCGAACCTGGGATTCAAGAAAATTGTAACAAATAATAAAGGGGAAAATTCAAAATTCTTCATATAGGAGCTATCCAGTAGTCGCCAAACCTCTTAACCAAAGACAGTAACACAAACCGGTCCTATATGGCCTCGATGCAAGACATAATCAATTCCAAGACTCCCCTTTAGGTTTAATGCAAGCAAATACATCCTTTCGATCGGTGTTTTACTTGTTACCCAAACCTAGAGTTAGACTATATGAATAACTTGAATCAAAGTTTGACTCTAAACATCCAAACCCAAATTATGACATGGATCCAGATCCAAACATACTATATAAGAGTACGAGCATAGCATAAGGTGACGACTTCAAGAATAACCAAAACCCGCTGCCTTCTCCCAAAAGATCAAACATTAATTAAAACAATGAAAAACTCTACAAATATACATAAAACCTACCTTTGGAATGTTTAACAAATTTCTACAATGCAACCTCTAAACAACTATTAGCCCCAAAACCAATTTGACAATAAAACTGTGATATCATGATGATGTGATTTGTGAAATGTTCAAATCACTTGGAACAAAGAAAAGAAACAAGAAAATCATTTTCTGCAAGATCTTCAAATTCTTTAAATTCAACTCCTTCAGACATCTCAATGCACAATCGAATTCTAACATGTAAGATATTCCTCTGCTACCCAAATTTAAATATTACAATAAATGATTTTTAAATATTCAAAATTCTCCAGATAAAAGCCTCAAACATAGCCCTCAAATGATGTCACCAAACGGGCAGCCTCTTCACAACCTATGACGATGACAAAGAGAGAATGTGTTTGAAACAGATAATTTACAAATTCAAGAAATCATCAAACATACCGAGAAAAGCAAATGGTTTTTCTCTCAACATTAACAAAGAATAAAAAGTAAAAATTTAGAGACCAATTGGTATCAACAACAAAACAAATTTGAAATGAATATCTGTAGTTTGTTTTACATATTTATTATGTTGCAATAACCAAATAGATTACCCTTTTGCATGTAAATAAATATGTTTCGTGTTAATGATTCCTACTACTTCAAAAAGAAGATAGTATCAACCCATCTCCTTTATAATAAATAAAAGACCAATAAGGTGTATAACCACAGTAGCTTCACCTTTTCAAAACAATAACTACAAAAGATGATGAATCGTGAAACTGCAAAATTAAGATATATTAAGGCATTCAACAACAAAATAATTTTGGTTAAATCAAATTTTATGAACATCTATTCTCACTAAATAGAATTGAGAAAATTAGTCATAACACACTTCAAAGATAAGAAAACAGTGAAAAACAACTCAAAATCCCTCTGTCAAAACCCATTTAAAACTCTAAGATTATGAGGAAATAAAAATAATGATGACCTAGTAAAAATCTTAACTAAAAAACTAGCTTTTATGGAATTAAAAGACCCTTCTTCCTCTAAATATCAAATAAATTTTATAAGTGGTTCAGAAATGCATTATTATGTTTTAAACACACAAAATTTAGGAAAATTCGTAACAAGAAATTGAACAAATAAATAAATTAAAAAACTTGACATAAAAGATCAATTTTTTTATCAAACAACTCCTCCTGTATTTACAATTTTGAAGAAAAACAACCAAACAAAATAGTTATAACACCAGACATCTATTATTGAATATAGATGGCCCTAAAAACATGAAATATTTGTTGCTTCTTCGCTAAACTGAATGATGCTTATTTAGACAAATACATTGTGGAGGAATGTCGCCCAATTAACTTGTAGGATCACTGAACATTGTACCTTGGTGAAAATTTTTCACCGACAAAGAAGATTTTATGGCAAAAGTATAAATGATGATAGAGCAGATGCAGCCATAAGACTCATGTATGCTATAACTAAACATTTTATAGGTGACACATTGAAGAAAAGAATTATGAAATTCTCCAAACTTAAGATGTAGGAAACTTAGTGATTTCAAATGGTATCATGATCTGTTCTTAACAAAAGTATCACACGTAGATGATTTCCAAGAACTTCTTTCGAAAGAGAATTTTTATTGACTTCCAATGGCTCTAACGAAAGTTCCACACCCTGTATAAAAACATACTAACAATTCCCATGCAAGATTCAACTTACGAGATCTCATAGGTGAAGTGAAAAAATAAGGTCTTAAGTTGTGTTCCCAACTTAAACTTCAATATCAAGTAAAAGAGACCTAAAAGCCTCTAGAAAAGATTTAGGTTCTTTTTGTGCACAATATGGTATTGAAATGTCAATTCCACCTTCCAAAACTAAAAACAAAAAAACATTATATGAAAGCCTATAAAAATTTTAAAATTTAAATTCATAAATCAAATGAGCAAAAACAAAAAATTTCATAAAAACATAAAAAAATAAGCTGGGGATGCTTTAAATGTGGACAAAATGATCATATGTACTCTAAATCATAAAACAAAATAACGCTTTTATCGTGATAAGTGCAAGAATATTATTTTGAGAATAATACTTCATATTCGAAACCGATAAATCTCAAACTACTGTAAAAGATAGAAAATAGAAATGTTCATATAAAGTAAACACGAGCACGCTTGATCAAGAATTGTTCATCGATATGATAGATTGAATTGAAGATGTAAACATAAACTAAGACAAAATATATAAGAAAAGTTTTAGAACATCAAAATACTAAACCAAAACCTAAGACAAATTTAGCAAATTCTTACAAAATGAAAGACATAATACAATATTATAAAAAAACAAGAACCAGTAACATTACAAGATTTACAAGAAGAAATAAAACAAATAAAAGCTCAAATTGAAGAAATAAAAACTTTTTACTCAAAACATAGATGTTAGAATAACAAACTTATAAAATCTTAAAAGAAATTGTGACAAAGAAACAAATTATAATTAAACCTCAGACATATGATGACACTGTACAAACAAAAGACAGATACAAAAACTAACTTTAAAATCAATCACACTTTCAATCAACTTTTATAGCCTTGATTGACCAGAGTCATGAATTAAATTGTATACGGTGATTAATTAATCCCTACCAGATATTTCAGAAAAACTTCTCAAAGCACTTTCACTGCCAAGAATTATCCATCAGTGCTCCAATACAAAATACCACAAGGGGCAGTTATTAGCAAAAATAGTATTTGTATTAAAACTTCATTTTTACTTGTAAAAAATATAAGCCATCAAATTATATTAGGAACTCATTTCCTAACACAATCAGATCCCTAGCATGTATAATCATGTTTAAAGACAAAATATAAATAAAATCTCAAGATATTTTATTTGAATTTGTAAAGGGAAGAGGTTAAAGAAATAAATTGTCTATGATCTGCAATTTAATTCAAAGAAACAACGAGAAGTCAAATTTATTAAAAAAGAAACTCAATACAAAAAGATTGAAGAAAATTTAAAATATAAACAAATCCAAGAAATGATTAAACAAATTCAACAACAAATAGAAAATAATCTTTGTTCCTCTATACCAAATGCATTTTGGAATATAAAACAACATATGATTTCATTACCATATGAAAAAGATTTTAATGAAAAACAAATTCCTACAAAGGTAAGACCAATTCAAATGAGTCAAGAACTTTTAGAATATTGCAAAAAATAAATTAATGATCTTTTAAGCAAAAAATTGATAAAGATCAAGTCATTCTCCTAGAATCATGTTCTTGCCGTGACAAAAGCTTAGAATTGAAAGAGGAACTCCAAGATTAGTGATAAATTATAACCCTTGAATAAGGTCTTACAAGGGATTGCGATCCAATACCTAATAAAAAGACTTAATTCAAATGATTTATAATGCACAATTTTTTCAGACTTGATATGAAATCAGATTCATAAATTCAGACAATCAGAAAATAGGTATTAAAACAACATTACAGCCCATCTTGGCCACTATAAATTAACTTAATGCCTTTACCTAAAACGCTTCATTCGAATTTCAAACATAATGAATTATATTTTCACTATTATACAAGATTTCATAAGATATATCACGACGTTCTCATATTTTCAAATCAATGAAGAGCACTAAACATTTGGTGCAATTTCGCAATTGTAAAGAGATAACTCATTACATATCTTTGCCACAAAAATAAAATTGTTTCTGTAAATTAAATATTAGTTTTATGATTTGATATTTATCAAGCGCCAAATAAACCTATACATAGGCAATTGAATTTGTTAATAAAATACGACAAACTAAATGATGTTAACAACTGCAAAGATCTTTGTAAAGTCAATTTAATGAGTCAATTTTTAATCCAACCTTTATTTCTAATAAACTTATCAAACATGTTAGAAACTCTTCCATTTAATGTTCAACATACCACACAACATGCAGTCCAAGCCAAGAACTTCCCGCCATAAATCCTACAACTGCGTTTTTCACAATGTATATTTAACCTTCAACACATGATATAACAAACATATTAAAACAAAATTTTTGAAACAAAATTTCAATTGTTAGATTACACTCCTGCATTTGGAAACGACCCTCAAACGAATTATTATTACTCAATCCAGTGCCGAATTTTAATGCATTATTTTAATAGACTAAAAATTTGTGCCGATGCTTAACAAAAATTCATTTTAATGATCGCAAAGTGCAAAAAAAATCTTGCAAAAGATAAATTAAAATTTAGTTTCAAAACATTTTTAATATGTTACAGCGAATTTTATCTCAGATTCGATTAAATCAATTTATCAAAAAGGGTTCTTCAAATGTTTTACTCGATTTCTTTTCACTGAATTTTACAGGACAATGAGCAAACAAGACTCTATCAAACCTACCACCAAAAAGAGTCATACGTGAATGCCACAAAGCGCCAAACTTCAAACCGTTTTGAAGTTTTGTGCAAAATTCCAAAGCCCAAAGTGTCATCTTCCCAAACAAATCCTTATATTAAAAAAGAATCCAAATTATTGATTCAAATTTTAGAGGTTGATCATAAATCTGCTTCAGGCTCTTTTGAGCTTAAAAAGATTTTTCAAAAAGAAAAATACTTTATTTCAAATGATATTTCAAAAACCCGTAAATTCTACTTGACTTATACCAGCAGACACGACTCATCTGGTGCCATATGTTTAACCCCGAGGACAACATAGCGTATTCTAAATGCAAAATTTTGAAAATGTTTAGAAATGTATTTGTAACAAAGTCTCTACCACACAAACATTTTCTAAAATTTTGTTCTCAAACTCTAAACTACATAGATTACAAAGATGCTTGGCTTAACACTTTCACTATAGAACTTCTTCCCACTTATGGTTTTTCAATTGGGAGAAAAAATTCAAACAAATTTTCCAAACTTGCTGCGAACGGCGGTTTCACGAAATATTCAAATATTTTACGCTCAAATAAAATCTTTCGATTATTTCAAAGAAATTAGAAAATTTTTCTCGAAATGGGCTATTACCTTCTTTGTTTTCACCTAACCCTTGATTATTTGTTGAGAATTTACTTCCCATAGCCGTCATCTATTTCCCAAAGATTTACTAGTGAACTTAAATCAATTGACAAATTTTTAAAGCTTCTCCAGGCCAATCCTTTGAGTCCATTAAGGATTGACTTGATTCCTAAAAGCCCAAGTCCAAAATAAAGTTAAAATGCTCCACTGTCCCAACCTTGCCATGCCTAATTCTCGTCCAAAACCCACCAAATCCTCTTTCCTTCACCATAATATAAGTGCTCCATCTGAATGGCTCCACATAAACACCACAGTAGACTATGTCCCAACTCGTAAACCCAGATGATTTATAAAAATACGCCTTCCGCCCGCATTCTAGCAAAACGAAGACAGTTGTTACGACCCCATACACTCCCCTCGGTATGGACTTCGGGCAACCATAATCAGTGTTCTTTGCGTAGAATTAAAAGCCTAAAAAATTCTAAGCATAAAATCTTTCAAATTGCAATCAAGCTTCTATCAGCTCTCAAAAAGAAGGAATAAAACAAGCGCGATCACCTGGACCGCTACATGTTACAACCCACGACTTTTTCGTGAGCGACGCGATGTCTTATCTCCCATTATTAATGTAGTGCGCATTAAATATAAGTTAAGTCGATGTTAGACAGTTTTCAAGTTAAGATGCCCATTATCGGGCAAGAAGACAAAGTCAATTCAAAAGTTGGGCCCATTTTCTAGTACAGATAAGATTCATTTTCAAAAGCTCACAATGTAGCTTTTACTACGCTGACCTAGCCATAGTTTTCAACCACCTGATTCCAAAGTGTTTTAAAGTCCACAAAACTGTATAAGGAGGTAATCTTAAAAGGGAGGCTAAGTTTCTGTATGAGAAAATCATAGAGAGTTTTATTAGCGAAACTCAGAATCCGTCTCAAGACTGTACAACATTTCCCGGTTCAAATCTTCAAGCTTTGTAAATTCAAATTTCAAATAAAAGTTCATTTTGATTCAAATGTTCATATATCGTTATGTTTCTATTGTCAAAGATTTTAAATATTCAAGAAGATATATGCCTAAACCAGAATCTCTTAACACAATCAGACTTCAATAAAAAACTCAGCACAATGGAACCACCACTGCATCTATCAAGCAAATCAAATATTTCAAATAAAGTAGTTCAGGATTTCAAAATCATTTTAACAAATCTGTTTTGCGAAAACAAAAAATAAGTTGCAATCGAGAAATGAGTTTCACATTTTTTTTTTACATCAAGTTTCACATCCTTGATATCGTGATTTATTTTGTACTTTATTTTTCTTATTTATATTGATTAAACAAATATTCAAACATTTCGGTATGAAACGGTCCATTGCTTGAGGCTCAAGCCAGGCCCGCCGCCTATCACACAAGTCCAAAACTTTATGGGTCGTCAAACCACCCTTTTGAAAATGGTTACCATTACTAACACTTTTTTTTTTTTTTTTTTAAATATATATATATATATATTTAAATACACTTATCGATTTAAACTAACAATATATATCACAAATATATAAATAGTTCATAAAATAACATCTACATTAAGCTAAACATATAAATCATCAATGTTACATATTCGAGCATATTATTATTTTGTCAATAAATACATATAACTATATAATATATCTGATTAACTGGTAACAATCATTATATTACTAGTTTTAATCACCCTCACACAAATAAACGTGTGATATGACTATGTCAATCAATGATGATTAATAAATACCCATAAAAATGATGACAATCACACGACTTACCAAGACGGTGATTAAAACACAAAAAAATAAATAAAAACCTATATAACATGAAATAACCCTTTTATTGAGGAATATAATAATGGAAATAAGATTAGATGACTTATTTCATATCAAAAAAATGGCCAAAATAAAATTGAAACATTTTTCTAGAATAAAAATGTGACATCATACAAATTTGATGAAGAAAAACTTAGATATTAATTTTGTTCGTTTTTATTATTAAATAAAATTATATTTAAAAAAAGTCAGAAATAATTATTTACTTATGTGGAAGTGATAAAAAGAAATTGCTTAGAAAGATATAAAAAATATTCTTATTGTGGAATAAAATTATATATATGAAATGGTAAATGCCCGGTGACACTACGGTGTTAGATATCATTTCTAACAATATAAAATTTTTAAGGGTAAATTTAAAAAATATAAAAGTTAAATAATATAAATTTCTATTACCTACTTTTTTTTTCCTTATAAAATTATGGTGATTTTTTTTTTTTAACACCATATCGTGTAGCAACACCCATATGAAAAACATAATATTGATGTGAGATCAGCATTTCCTGCGGAGAAGTGTTTGGTGAGAGGTTGAGAAAAGAGAATAGAGAAAAAAAACATGATAAATGCGGAAACAGCCAAACAGGAGAGGGAGCGGATAAAAGCAACCACACAGCCAAACAGACACACTAAGTTAGCTCTAAGTGGTGACTCCCACGCATAAGAGAGGAAAGTGAAAATCCAATGGCGGAGGCTTTCTCAATTTCTCTGACACCACCGCAAATGGCTTCTCTGAGTGGAGCCGCCGCAGCCTCCTCCCGCTTCCTCCACAGAGGGCGGCTTGGATTTTCGACTGCGTCTTCAACTCCTTCTCCTTCTTCACTCTCTCTTTCATCTCTCAAATGCATCCGATCATCTCCTCTGCTGTCTCACCTCCTCCACCGTCAGGTTCTCTATCTCGCCATTTCCGTGTCTATACTTTTTACGCGATTGTATTGGTTCTGAACTTCATTTTCCTTTTCCATTTCCTTCATTTTTTTTTTTTTTTTGGTTTTGGCGCAGAAAACGACTTCGGTCCGTGCATCCAGCGGTGGTTTGGGTTTCAGCTCCGTGGCGGCTCCGAAAGGATCGGCATCCGATCTGGATCAGCTGAAAGAGGCCAGAAGCAATATCAGTTATTTCAAGCTCCAAGCTTTGTCATCCCTTATTGGTAATGTTACCTTGAATTTTATTCCTTTCATATATATATATATATATATATATATATATATATATTCAAAGCTTCTTTTGTAGATTTTACACTGGTTCATTGAAATTGTTGATAATTTTCTGACACTTTAGCTTTGAACGAAATCATACTTTCCAGCTTCTTTTGATATTTATCGATGCAACACAATCCAACATTAAATGTGAAATTAACTTATTCTTCCTGTTGCCTTTGATATCATTATTCCTGTATAGCTGATCCTCATCCATAATAGTTTCACTTGTAAGAGTCATGCTATTCTGTCTTTTAAGTTTGGAATCGTGAGACTTACAAATGCCCTTTATTTTCGAAGAACGAAATCGGTGGTGATTTTTTGAAGGTGCAAGGTGGGCAGTTGGTTATAATTTCATTACTTTTAAATCATGGTTGGTTTGCTATCACAATTTTCATAAATTATCTCACCACTTGTCCTCTCCAGTAAATAATTTTTTGTTACATATAAAAAATGTTCCGTAAATATCTTTTTACATCTTCTAATGGTTCATATGATGCGATTATACAATCTCATTAAATCTAGCTGTAAGAATTTAATTTATCTACCTAGTTTACAATGTAATAGTCACTCAAAACAATTTGAAGAGAAAAATCCCCCAAATTCAATTAATCAATCAATTGGATCAAAGTACCTTGGCAAATCAAGGTTCATTTCTCTAATTAACCCTAGGTCTTGCATTTAGAGAGTCATTTCTCTGAGAAAAATGAAACATAGACACTCATGCATGAGATTTGGTCACTTAGACATTTTTACTAACAAGAAAGTGAGAAAATAAAAAAATAGAATTCTATTAAGAGAGATTCTCTAGAAGATTCCACAATTAACATGTCAAAAATTCTGAAAGCCTCAATGAGATTTTCAAACTCTTATTTGTAAGAAGAGTACACAAATGTGCATTTGGCATCATTTAAGAGGTCTTTTTGAAACTTACAGATTCAGAACTCTGGAATTTGGTGCTAAAAATACGATTTTGTATAGGCTTTCTATAATTTATATGAGCATGCGAAGCTAAAAGAAGAGTTTCAACAGTACTTTAGACCTTGCTGTCCATTTTTGCATGGACATCCCAACTTCTGCCAACCTTATAAGCCAAATAACAACTCAAACATGCCAATTTGGTCAAATTTGTATGACTATGCAAAATTGATATTTTCCATGTGAAAATGTCTTTTAAACTCACTTTAATGAGTATGTCTTTTATTGAGTGGTTGGCATGGCTGTATGAAACTTCACAATGGCAAGACTCTCCAAAAATGTGCAACTTTTTAATTTCCATAATTATGTGAGAATTGACTCTTCCATGCGAAAACTCTCTTCATTCTAATGTAGCTTTAATCTTATCCTTGTAACTTCCATACTCAACCATATTCTTGCATCATGACCAACATAATCCACCTTGAGTTGGTAAATAGAACATTGTCATTTACAACCCATTCATAGTCTTCTTTCCTTATCATTGTCTATCGCCAACCTAATTTCCATTATCATGAGTATATTCCCGATGGAGACAAGTGGCAACCATCTTTAAAAGTTTATCACAAAGGCAAAGGAGTTGCCTATCAAAGCCCAAACCATAATTTGACACACTTTGGATGATAAGGGTTCTAGTTAGGATCTCCATATAAATGGGTTATTTAACAATTGTCATAAGCAGTATCATTTCCAATGGTTGTCATTTTCCAATAGCCTTTAGTTGTCAATCAAAGTTGTTAGTTCCTAGTTACATCTTTTACTAAATGGTAATTCATCCAAATTTGAAGGATCACTGATAGTAAAATCTTATGTAAGTTAGGAATGTAATTCATCTAAATTCCAACCATCGTAAGATGAAGGTTACTTATTGCTAGTGATTTTGTCCAGCTTTCCAATCTATTATCTGTTATCTCTTTTTCCACGCCTGTTTTAGTTAGATCGAAATGATTCAAAGACGCTTTTTCGTGAGGGAACCATCTTGAAAAGAAGTCTTCTTTAGCGAGCTGGGCCGTTGTTTGCACATATAAGAGAAAAGAGGGCCTAGGGCTGAAAAATTTCTCTAAGATGAACAAGGCGTTGTTGTGCAAATGGAGTTGGCGGTTTCCCAATGAGAGGAACCCTCTCTGGAGAAAGGTCATATGTAGTAAATTTGGCAAGACTAATGGAGGATGGCACACCTGTGATCTTAGAGGCGCCATGGATTTGAAGGCTTTGATGGGAAGGAAAATCTCAAGAAAGAGTGGCCTACCTTTTTAGGTTCACGCCTTTCCTTAGGGATGGAAGAAGGGTTAGTTTCTCGAAAGATGTTTATGGAAAGGAGGCGCGAGGTTACCCTGCTTAATTCCTCCCTTTAATTTGGCGCGTACAAGGCCATGGTAGCATATGGATCGTGGGCAGGGGGAAGGGTGGCTACCTCAACCTTCCTAAGATCTCAACGATCGGGAGATGTAAGAAAGTGAAAGCTTCTGCAAACTCTATACAAACAAATTTCCACTTCGAGGACAGTTACTTCGATGGATGTCGTGGAAGAAGGGTTCTCGCAAAGCTCATGTATAGTTGTTTAGACTCTCTCCCCGCCATTGAGTTCCCCCTATCGCTTCAAGATGGAACCCAATTGTGCCTCCAAAAATAGGATTTTTCGCTGTAGTCGCTGGTGGCAAAGCGCTCACGTTGGATCAACTTAAACACCGTAGATGGGCTTTTGCAAACAGATGTTTTGTGAGGAGGACGCAGGGAGCATATAGACTTCATTTGTTGATTCACCGTAAAAGCACATGATCGCCGTGTCCTTTTTTGGCTCCGGGCTGTATGGACTACTGGTTTTTCGCTGTCGTCCTTCATACCCTTTTAGCTTGGCAAGGAGCTGCAGTGGGTAAAAAGCACAAAAAAATATGGATGGCAGCACCTTTATGTTTGTTCTGGACTCTTTGGCGCGAATGAAATAGGATGGTGTTCGAGAATGAGGTCACCTCTATTCAAAGAATTAAAGTTAACTTCGTGACCAATTTGTGGACTTGGCCAACCTCAGACAGGTTACACACACTCGCTTTGACTTCTTCGCCTTGGATGGGGAGGAGGTAGGGCTTTTGGATTGCTTCGCGTTGTTCTTTATGCTTCCGCTTGTCGTTTTGCTTGCTTTTTTTTTGGTCCCCTTGTTCACATCCTCGTACTTCTCGGGAATTCTCGTCCTTGTTTTTATAATATTTGTTTTTTACTGATAAAAAAAAAATCTAAATTCCAACCATCAATTATAATATATATTTTTCTATTAATTATGAAGGAATAAGGACTATAGAGGTTTTTCCTAAGATCATCAAGGAGGCTATTTACAGTTGGAAGGATCTTTTAGCAAAAAGAAATAAGTTGTGAATTCTATTCCTTGTGAAATTTTTGACATAGAAAGAGAGAAACTGAATAGCTTTGTGATGATGGTAGCTGTACAGAGACAAAAACATTCTTTGTCTATAATCTGTGAGCTTGAATAGGCAAGTTCTTAGGGTGAAGAGGTGCATCCACCTTTAGATTCTTTCTGAAAGGATAATTCTCCTTAGGTGTATGTGGTGAGGTTTTCCCCCTTTTCTCCTTTGCTTTTTGGTTGCCAGTATATGTCCTGTATACTTTGTAACTGTTTTGTTCCATTCCTTATTTTTTTGGTCAATATATTGCTTTTACCAATCAAAAAAAAAAAGAAAAGGAATAAGGATTATATAAGCTTGATAAATATGTACAAATGCAACTCCTTAAGAGAAATCACCCTTTTTAAACAAAGGATTGGCTCCTCCCCTGGGATATGCAGTAAGCTTTCAAATCAAATTGTTGCAGAAATTTGGCTCCACATACCAAAGTTCACCTATTGCTTACCGATTAAAATAATAGAACATATCTCAGCAGAGTTTTTAGATTATCAGTTACCTAATCTAAGAATAGGTAGAATGATTTGGTTTGCAATCAAACTTATTCTTCTTAAACCTCAACCAATATACAATGTCCTACAAAAAGAACAAAAGAAAAGACAAAAATGAATAAAATTTGTAAGGATTAAAGATACATTTATATATTAAAATTAACATGAACATAACAACTATAAGTTTTGTAAATGTAATATGGCTGGTATAGTTTTAAAAACAATTCCTGATACAGCTTATTTGATAAAATAAAGAGAGATAGAAAAAAATGTTTGTAAACCCATGATATAAAACATAAAGGTTTCTGTTAATGCAATATATAGACCTTTCCATTTAAAACAGGGTCTCTGCCTGACAATATATGGCAATTTATAACAAGAACATTGAATATTATGTTTCAACAGGTGGATAAATGAAATGAGATTTGAAATTGAGCTAAACATGCCAAATGGTGTAAATAGTCAGATATTACACAACTGCCCTGATAAGACTGTTTGTAATTTGTTTGGCTTATGCACATTGTCTCACACCTTGCTTCAGGTCTCAAGTTAATGCACAGAAACTTCTTCAGCCTCATCAAAGATAAGTACTGGGAAAAGACATATATGACTTGATCTGCACTGAAGGGTACACGCTGGTGAGGCCCATTTTTGACCTCTTAAGCTCAATGTTGACTTGGAAAACTGGTTTGCTTTCAAAAAAAAGAACCTGATTCTTCAAAATTGCAGAGGCTATAGACCCAACCTCATGAAGTATGAAGGTGATGTCTCAGAACCTGAAATGAGTCCATATTAGCTGGAGGCTTCCTGGTAAGTTAACTGTGATCAAGTGGAGCATGTATGACTTCTACCTATATCAAGTGTGCTTGATGCCTCTGAGACATGGAGTTCAAGACCAGAAAAAATTTAATACGCCAAAAGTAGAATTATGGGCAAAAATATACGCCTTCAGTTGGCATATGCAATAAAAGACTTGATATTTATCTTTATAGATAACTTTACCTTGTTCAACTATTTGTAAAGACCTAATCAGTATAGATCTTTAAAGAATGCAACTTGAGGCCAATTTTTCTTTCATGCAAAATTAGTTTGTTTGGGGGCGGTACTTGAATCATTAACTTGGTGAACTTCTGTTGTTTGTATTTACTACAGTTCATTATCATCTCTAGCAACTAACTTTTGAAGTATTGATTTATGTCAGATGTTACAAATTCTTCACCAAGGATCACTGAATGACGTTGTAATGGGCAATGACATATCATATCATCAATGGGCATTACTGATTCTAAATGGTATCTCTTTCGATATATGATGTTTACTGTTCAACTTTTTGATCTTTAGGAAATAGTTGCATTATCTGGTGCTCACACGCTAGGAAGGGCCAGACCAGATCGCAGTGGTTGGGGAAAGCCAGAGACTAAATATACGGTATTTGTCAGCATTTATTGAATGAGGCTAAGCAATAAAGTTTCTCAAAGCAACTTAACTTTTGGAATTCCTCAAATTTTATTCTCATCTGAGGTTTTTCTATTGAAGTGTTAGTATGAAGAATGTGCTAATTGTCTTACCTGAGGGACTTGAAATGATTTCTTTACCTCATGAGAGCTGGCTAAAGCATTCTCTTCTTTAATATTAAGCCACACAGGCCCTCTTCCAATCATGTTTGTATTCTATATTCGCAATTTCTTCTTAATAGGGAAAATAAAAACCAAAATCTTCTCTTCTTTGAACCAACTAAGGGTAAAGATTTGATCCTTCATCTTCCCTTATCTACCATGAGAAGGAGATTCCCTAATCATTTAAGGGAAGTAACACAAACTAATTCAAGCCCGTCCCGTTTTTATATTTGTGCATTCCAAGCCGCCGAGAGGGTAAAGCTCGTTTGGCCATCTCCAGGCCAAATCGCTTGAGACGTATAGAAGAGAAGGGTAAGAAATTGAAAAGGATGCATCCGGGAGAGGTGTGGTTACTGCAGGGATCGTTCTGAGATGTGTTCCCAACATTTACTGGGTTTGGAAGATCACAAAATATTGTTTTAACTAAGGCCGGTTCACAGAGAGGCTGGAAGAAGCATGTTAGATATGTCAAACAATGCTGGGATCTATCCGATGCATAGTTCGGGATTTGGGAGCAAAATGGTTCTGCTTGTGCTTTCCGGAAGGAAAAGGTTTTATGAAGGGTTGGAAGCTGTTGTCAGAGAAACTTAGAATGTTGGGAGTGGACCTCAAGGAGGGGATTGTGGAAAATATCACAGAAAAAAGGCACCATTGACCATATCAAAAAAGAAAAGCTCCCTAGAAACAAAATCCTTTGCAGAAGCAGTAGTGGGGACAAAGCACGAAGCTCCTTCTAGTGTAGTCAGGGTGAGTGTGGGGGAAGAAGAAATTGCAGAGAGGCTAAGGAAACTATCTTGTTGCTTGGTGGGTTGGTGGAGAGGAGGAGCCTCATCGATGCCAGATTTAAAGGCCATTAAGAGATGAGCATGGTCCGCTTGGGAAGTTATAGGCAATCCTAATGTTGTGAAATGGTAGCTGGGCTTGGCTTCTTTGAACTTGATAACCGCAAAAGAAGTCGGGGCGATCCTCGTAGTCGTGAGACCGTAAGATTAGGGGCTTTCATCTTTCTTAAGAGTTTTGACCAAAGAAGATGGATGTGTATCACGTTGAAAAATTCAGGCGCGGCCTCTCTCCCCCTCCTCCCTCAACCGACAAGGCTAATGCACCTATGGAGTCGTCCCATCCTGAGAAGAATCGGTGATCGCTGCGGTGGTTTCTTGGCCATGGATGCAAACACATTCTTGTTCTACTCCCATGGCTGCATCCGTGTGAAATGGAATGGGAAAAATTTTGCCTCAAGTTTTGGAAGTGTCGAAGGACGAGGACAACAAATCCATCTTGTGGAAATCCACTGCTCATTAGATCTCGCAAAGTGCTCATATAGTTAAACTGTGTTATGTCTGAAGAAGGAGAAGGTGCATGCCAGAGAGCGCAGCCTCAGCGCCGTTGAGAAGACCGATGGGATGAAGAGGTCCCATCGTGCGAGGAAAAGTGAAAATCGTCATTTAGCCTAGAAGCACCTAGTGAGGAAGTCCCGAGGTCGATCCAAGCCGTGGGCGGCCAAGCTTTCGGGCCTTATCCATAGGGAAGCAAGGCTGGGTCAATTACTAGGCCTACATAGTCCAGCCTAAACATCCTGGCCTAAGGCAAATATGCCTAGAACAGGCTTAAGTGAGCCCATTAAGAGGGCCTCTGGAGCGGTTACTGGGCCTACCCAGATCCCGCTTTTGGATCAGCATATACGATTCCCTAAAGTCATAATCCTTGCCTTATTTCTTAGGAATTCTCGCCAAAGATAAGGAGGGAAGCAGTATTAAAAGATGGAATGAAGGAGAGATCAAAAGATAACCAACTGATGAACACAGTATGTGGAAGTCCCATCGAGCGGGCCCCTCCTTTTCTCTCAAGCTGGGTCACCGACAAGGGGGCCTCAGGCCTTTGGGAAGTGCTGCCTCTGATGCTCATCTACTTCTGGAAACCACTAAGGGTGGTGGCGGCCGATGGGAGGCTGAAAATTTTTGGAGCGATGGTCGAGGTAGTGGAGGGTCTTGAGGAAAACAAGCAACGAACAGAGGAGGTCCAATCCACGTCTTCGAAGGGCTTGTGTGTTGAGAATAAGATGAATGCTATATCAAATTTAATGAATTTCGGGTTTTTCTACAATACAAGGATCTTTGGACATGAGAAAATGGCAGAAGGCAAAGAAAAGGACAAGTAAGAAGGTTGCGACACGATGTGGATGGAACTAAAGAAGTTGGCAAGTTCCATTAATTATAATGGGAGGGACAAATTTAAGGAAGGAGGCAAAGACAGGGGTAATCTATTACTAAAGTTAAAATGAAGGTAAAAATCCTTTCTTGGAATGTCAGAGGTGTGAATGACCCTGAAAAAAGGAAGGTCATCAGGAATTTTATTAGGGCTCAAAGGGTTGACTTGGTTTGTCTTCAAGAAACCAAGATCCAGGGGATGAATAAAGCTTTGGTTCAAAATGTGTGGTAGGTTCCTTGGACAAAGCTTTGGATGAAGGGATCAGCAGGGGGCATCCTCTCTGCTCGGGATAAAGAAGACTATCTTGGGTGAGTCAGTGTGGTAGCTTTTCTTTTGTCTTGCTTGTTCAACCCAGGGAGGCTGACTTTCTGGATGTTCATCTAGGGAGTGTACGGTCCCTCGTAGAGGAGCTCCCAAAGAATTCCTTTTCAGAAGGCCAGGCTCGATTAGAGGAATTTGGAATGGTCCTGAGTGCTTAGGTGGGGATTTCAACGAGATCCTTTCTTCTATCATCGAGAGATCCAGCAGGTGATCTCCCCACTATGAGAAGGTTTCGTGGTTCTAAATGAGTCATTCAAGATATGCCTCTTCGTAGGAACCTTATACTGAGGGAGGTTAAACCAGAGAGCCATGTCCCTGCTGATGATTTTTGCTCGCATTTATGGGAAAGCAAGTTCCAGAAGTGCTGTTCAGGATGCTTGCCTAGGCCTACTTAACCATTCTCCTAGTCCCCAAGCATAGTGACGTGATTAGGACAGCCCTCCCCTTTCTATTTGAAACTAATGTGGTTAAAGCTACGAGGGATTCAAAGAAACCTAAAGGGTGGTAAAATTTGGTTTTTTATGGCTCTCAGCTTTATTTTCGCGCCAAATTGAAGACTTTGGAAAGGCATCCCAAAAGTCCTAACAGAGAGGTTTTTATGTGAGTTGAGATTAATTAGTTGGAGGCTTTAAGGAGAGTGTCCCATCGACGATCTTGAGAAGGAAAGGAATTGGCTGAGAATATGGGAAGGCAACCAAGGCCAAAGATTCCATTTTAAGAGCCAGTTTCATGGAGTGTGATTCCGAGACAAAATCCGTAAAACCAATAAAGAAGGGGACAAAAACACAAGATTCTTTCGTAATGGAAAATGCCCACAGAGGCAAATTTTCTTCAAAATCGGTATTAATGGAAGAAGGTTAGATAAGGAGGATGAGATAAAGGAAGCTGACCGTAACGCGCTTCGTAATCTGCCACCCCAAACTGCTGGCGCCCTCCCCTCCCAGGGGCTTCCGCTTAATGTGATCGCCCAAGGAAGCTTCCAAGTCAGAGGAAAGTTTTCACCCGAGAGGCGAAATTTGGGGCAGCAATTTCGCAGCTTTAATGGGGATAAATGCTCCTGCCCCGATGGCTTTCTCCCATAGCTAGTCTTTCCATTGATTTCAAGTATGATGAGGTGTCGGGGTTTTTCAAGGAGTTCCGTGACTAGAGCAGATTCGTCAAAAGCTTAAATGCCACCTTCCTGGTCTTAATTCCCAAGAAACAGAATGCTGAAGACCTCAAAGACCTAAGACCTATCGGCTTAGTGGGAGGGTTGTACAAGATTATGACAAAAGCGTTAGCCAACAGGATAAAGAGGGTCATGGGTAAGATCATCTCCCAGTCTTAATCTGTTTTTGTTGAAGGAAGACAAATCCTAGATGCGGTCCTTATTGCTAATGAAGTTGTGGACTCAACTTTGAGAAGAAAAGAGAGTGATTTGGTTTGCAAATTAGATATTGAAAAAGCCTACGATAGCATCAGTTAGGAGTTTGTATTCCAGGTTATGGATAGTATGGACTTTGGAAATCAGTGGGTGAGTTTGATAAAGTGGTGCGTCTCCACAACATCCTTTTCAGTCCGTTTCAATGACTCTCCTGTTGGTTTCTTCTAGAGCTCAAGAGGCTTGAGATAGGGAGATCCTATCTCCCCCTACCTATTTGTGATTGGCATGGAAGCGCCGCTTGTTGATACACAAGTGTTGAAGGGAAATTTCTCTAGTAGCAGGTTGCAATCAGGAGGAGGAGGGGAGGTCATTTCATTTATTTTACGCAGATGATAATTTTCTATTCTCACAACCCAACAAAGATCAAATGAAAATTTTGAGCTGGACTCTAATGTGGCTTGGTTTATGCCTGCCCGAGAATTAACTTAAACAAGAGTGAGATCATTCCGATAGGGCCAATTGACAATGTTGCCGAAGCAGCCTTGAGTCGGCCAGACAGGTCCTTCCCTATCTCGTATTAGGCTCACCCCGGGCTTTCCCACAAGGTTATAGGGCTCGGGACCCGCCGAAGAGAGGTTTTGTAAAAGACGTTGGCCTCATGGAAGATGCAAGATATTTGCAGCAAGTAAGGATTACATTGATCCTGAGGTTTGATTCAGCTTCCAATTAATTACTTATCCTCTTTTGTGTGCCTCAAAAGACTAAATTGAAGAATTCAAAACCCAGTTTCTATGGGGTGAGGGCGGCCTTGAGGAAAGCCTCATCTCGTTAATTGGGCTTGTTTGTCTGAGAGAAGAAAAAAGAGGGTTTAGAATTAAGGAAACTTCTCTAGGCTAAATAAAGTTCTTTTATGCAAATGGAGCTAGAGGTTTGCAAATGAGAGGAATGCCCTCCGGAGAAAGGTAATAAGTAGCAAATATAGGGAGACTTCTGGGGGTTGGCACTCTTGTGACATCAGGGGTGGCTTTGGTGTTGGGTTGTGGAAGGAAATCAGAAAAGAATGGCCTCTCTTCCTCCAAAATGCAGTCTTTTCCTTAGGTGATGGAAGAAGGATTAGTTTTTGGAAAGACGTTTGGTGCGGTGAGGAGGCGTTGTGCTCTTTGTTCCCCTCTATGTTTCTCCTGGCTATGCAAAAAGATGCTATGGTGGTAGATATGTGGAATTGGGTTTGGGAGGAAGGGGGTTGGTCTCCAACCTTTCTAAGGCCCTTTAATGATTGGGAGATGGAGGAGGTGGAAAGATTTCTATCCTCTATCCAGAGGAAGAAAATCAGACCTTAGATTGAGGACAAACTTACATGGGGTTCTAGTCTATGATTCTTAGTCGGGATATGTATAGTGGTTTAGACATCTCGCCTGAAATTGATTTTCCTTTCCACTCAGTTTGGAACTATGTGATCCCCTCCAAAATTAGCTTTTTCGCTTGGGAAGCTTCTTGGGGAAAAGTGATCACCTTGGATTTGCTAAAACATCTCGGAAGAGCCCTTGCGAACAGATGTTGCCTTTGCAAAGAGGATGAAGAGACAATAGACCATCTGTTAATTCACTGCAAGATAGTCAGGATGCTTTGGGACCTTTTTTTGATGACGGTTGGGACTAGTTGGGTCTTCATACCCTTTTAGCTTGGCAAAGGAGCGTTTGTGGGTAAAAAACGAAAAAAAAATTTGGATGGCTACTCCTTTATGCCTTTTTTGGACTTTATGGCAGGAAAGAAATAGGGTGGTGTTTGATAACAAGGTCACC
Source organism: Tetrastigma voinierianum (assembly GCA_016808115.1). Classification (NCBI taxonomy): domain Eukaryota; kingdom Viridiplantae; phylum Streptophyta; class Magnoliopsida; order Vitales; family Vitaceae; genus Tetrastigma; species Tetrastigma voinierianum. The sequence continues at coordinate 1,559,440 of JAEQBH010003899.1, read as the reverse complement.
AACACTCAAAAAATTAAATCTAATTTCTTGAGCAATTTGTGGAATTGGACAAATTTGTATAGTGTTGTTAGCACGAATTCTTTTGTGGATTTTTTGGCTTGGCTTGGGTGTAGGTAGGTTTGTTTTGCTTTTTGTCGGGGTTGGTAGGTTCTTTGGTTCCTTTTGGTTCCCTCTTGTTAACTTTCTGTGTACTTTTTGGAACCTCTTGGTTCTTTTGTTCTATATACTGTTTTTTTATCGATTAAAAAAAAATAAAAATTTAAGGGACATGGTATTGGATTAAGATCATTTCTGTGTGGTTGACCATTATTAGAGTTAATCGACTAATATCTAGTGTGCAAATGGCTTTGCTTAATTACATGCAGTTTAGATAACTGAACTAGTGGTTTTCAGTGACCACCCACTGATATTAGCTGTATGTTCTTAATTCTTATCGTCATATGATCCAGGATATTTAGTGCTACAAGGTAGCTATGCTATGCTGTTCACATCTTATACTATCCACTTGGTCTTCACAACTGACTGCTTTTCCTTTGTTCCTTTTGACATTCTTTTTTGGAATGAGCAATAGATCAGAATATTTTAACGGTGCCTAACAAAAAGAAAAGGCATGACCCATGTACAGATGATGTATATAAGAAAGAGCTCAAAAAACTTGCTTAAAACACTGCTAATGTAACCAATCCTCCCACTGTCTACAAAGTCCAAGAAGGGCAATTGATAGAGTCCCATATCCCTGCCTGATGGCCAAAAATAACCTTTCTGATCCTCAAGACATTCCTCTGTTGTGCTTCTTGAGCTCTGCAATCTGCCTGTTTATTGGTTGTTTTATTTCAAGGATTTTGCTTATACTAAAATGTATACAATTACTCAATTGCAATGAAGAGCATGGAGCGTCAATTGAAAATTGGCGGACAATCAATCGAATGAACTAGTTTAGTAATGATGATAATAAACTCAGAAATTTAATGCAACAGTTGTTTGACAGATTGATGGGCCAGGGGCCCCTGGAGGACAGTCCTGGACAGTGCAATGGCTGAAGTTTGATAATTCTTACTTCAAGGTGTGGAACTGGAACAACCTTTATTATTGTTTTAGAAAGAAAGAAGATCTGACTGTTTAGGTGGGAGGTGTGGAAATATAAATTTTCTTACCACACATTTGGCAATGCAGTGTCCTATATGAGGATATCAAAGAAAAAATAGATGAAGAGCTAATTGTGTTGCCAACTGATGCTGTTCTTTTTGAAGATCCATCTTTCAAGGTAAAACAGATAGTTCTAGGAAAGCCAGTTACACACATCATTGTTTTTATTTATTTATTTATTTATCTTTTATAAAAGAAATGTTGCATGATTTGCAGGTATATGCTGAGAAATATGCGGTAGATCAAGAAGCATTTTTCACGGATTATGCTGAAGCCCATGCAAAACTCAGTAACCTTGGAGCTAAGTTTGATCCTCCTGAGGTTTGTTAGCCATTGTTGCTTTGGCAATTTGTTTCTATTCATGGAATTTTTCAAAAACTTTAGCTGATCCTAAATATAGACAAAATTTGATCAACCACCTATAACAGATTATTCATGAATGATTATACCAATTTCCGAGGTCTTTATGTCCATATGTCTTTCTGGCATTACTCTTATTATTTTGCTGGCTTGTATGGTCCATCTGAGTTCAAATCATTTTTTGATCTTATTCTTTCTTGAAACTATTCTCAAATGTTTGGCCAAATGCTACTTGTTTGTTCTGGTTTCTTTTGTTTCATAACTTCTTTATTAGTATTGTAATTTTAAGACATTTGTTGCCAAAATAACTCCCTAAGACTGAGCCTGCACCTGGGATGGAGATAATCAATCAAAATTGATTTGTTCTGTTCACTTTATAGTATGATAACTGTTTCTTATCCATCCCAGTTTCTCACCCAGCCTTCTCGGGAGACACAAAGCATGGAACCCGGACTCCCTGAACAATTATTGCATGTCCTTTTTTCTTAAAATTACTTCAACATTTTTAAATTCAATTTTCTCTATTGAAAAAGAAAAGGGAAAAAAAGAAATTTGCTGGTTTATTTGAGAAACTGTTGTGGAATTTGTTGAACAGGGTATTGTGATAGATGATGGTCCTGCAAAAGATGCAGCAGAGAAATTTGTAGCAGCCCAGTATTCATCCGGGAAGGTTATAATCATGATCTTTTCTCCTAATTTTCTTTTTGCTAATGGTTGTCGAGAATATATTGCATTTTCCTGTTTTAAAGATTCTGATGAAGGAATCTGTTTGCATGCAAATTGTTCAACTCCTCTGACTCACATGGTTTGGTGCAGGATTAAAACAAGTGTCATGTTTCTTTTGCCGTATCTTTAATAATAACACAAGATGAAGCTAGTTTCAAATTCTGTGAACACACATCTAAAACTTGGAAGTCTAAATGAAGGAGAAAGGTATAAGATTCAATAGTGTTGCCTATTTGAATTGCAGAGAGAGCTGTCAGATGCTATGAAGCAGAAGATTCGTGCAGAGTATGAAGCCATTGGTGGAAGCCCAGATAAGCCTCTCCAATCCAACTATTTTCTAAATATCATGATTGTGATTGCTGTTTTGGCAATTTTGACATCTCTGCTTGGAAACTAGGTTTGTCTGAGTTTCTTAATGGAAATTTAAGTCATCTATCAGCGTTTTGCCTTATTACTCCAACCTTTTTTTCCCTATTTAGAGTGTGTGGCACTGCATTAATACATGATATACATCATTATATGGCAAAGAAGAATCATATCAGTTTACTTCCGTTAGATGAAATGTCACAAAAACAAACCTTAGGTTCATTGTTTCCAAGGACTACCGGATTTGGAATATCTTAGGTTCATTAGCTTTGGATGCTAAGAGCAAATATTTTGGAATATCTTTCTGGCTGTAGAGACTTTTTTAGTTAGTGCTAACTGGCTCCTCTTAGATGAGGAACACCTAGTTCACCAAAGAAACTGAAATTGAAATTCAAAACCTTGATTTCATTTCACCTTTGATTCACGAGCAATGTGCATTAAGTTGCTTATGTTGACACCATCCGAATGATATCATTTTCTGTTCCCTTGAATTCGAACTTCGAACCATGTTCTGTTCATCTCAATACATATAACCTTTGACTTGCAGAGTAAATGAGAACTCATGTTGCCTATATGACTACCAACGGTCCGATTCCAATTTAAATGGCAAGTGAAATGCCTAAGTTCTACATGCACCTTCTCTTTCCTTTTTATGTGTGGCAAATGCCTCCATAAAATAATCTATTTGTAATAAGGAAATCTCATTGCAGGTTTTCAATAATGAACTTTCATCTACAGACCATTTCATTATACTGAAGTGTTGAATTTCATTATCCAATGAGCTTCAATTACTAGTGCCTTTGATTGTTGCCTTAATGGCAGCATCACCTTGCTAACTCCTGTGATCTGGGCTCATAAAAATATATTCTAGTGAAATTGGACTAAGCAGGATCAATCACTCTGTAGTGTCCAGGACTTCTTTTTTGATAACCATGGATGTTCGGGCTACCATAAGTGTAGCTTGACTAATCCAACGGGGCTTTGAAATTAATAGGTAAAAACCTCTGGTGACCATTGGGTTAAACCCCAAGAGGTCTTAGACTAACCGAGCTAGAGCTAGCTTCATCTGCGTGGGAATTCTTAAAAGCCTCGTCCACTCTCTTGAACAACCTTTGCCCTCGGAAAAATACAATAGATTGTTTGGTAGAAAATTGAAATTACATTATAAAGTGTGTCATTTGGAGTTAGAATTTTTTTAAGTTTTGGGTTTGAGGATAAAAAGACACTGCAGTATAACTCGTAGAAGATTTTTCTTGTTTATAGTTACCAAAAAGGAATCTTTTCCTGTTTTCCATATTCTAGAAAAAGTCACTCCATCCGAAAGGGCATTCTTTATTGGATTTGGGGAAAAGTGATCAGTCAAAGATGAACAAGAGGGAGGATTTTTTTTTTCTTTTTTTTACAGTCTGTGAGTTCCCGGATGGTTTTGGACTTTGGAAGGCCTGCAAAAAAGGTTTGGGACGTGTTTGTCCAGCTTTGACCCAAAAGACTAGGAAGCAAACAAAACTTGCCCACTTTCTGCATTTCTCCCCAGAAAAAGAAGAGCTGGGAATGAAGAGAAAAATTATGGTGTGCTCCCAATGAAGGAACACATGGGGCTGTTTTCTTGAAATAAGCCTCATGAATTCATCATTCTTGGGGAAGCCTTTACTCTCCACCTTTCCTTTTCTTTTGCTCTCTCTCTCTCTCTCTCTCTCTCTCTCTCTCTCTTCTTTTCCTTAAAATTAAAAAGTCTTCCATCTTCATTTTCCTTTTCTTTGATTTCGTCGTCATCATTTTTTTGGTTGATAAAGTTCATTATTTGTACCCTCTCTGTGGGGTCAAATACTACTCATGCCATGCCTTGCCTGGTTTCCATCACTAGAGCTATGAAAAGGCCCTTTTCTCAACTTCTACTGTCCCTACTTCCAGCCCTATTCTATTTTCTTAGATATCATCTTTACTCTTTTAGAATTTATATTAGCTCGTTCTTTTTACTTGATTGAGCTGATATACTTCTCGTTATTGGGATAATTTTTTACTATTATCTATAACGTGAAAGTTGAAACCTTCCTCTGTCCAAGAGTGGGGGGGTCCAAGTTGAATTTAAGATCTATAAACCATTCAAAATTCAAAAATAAATTTCAAAACGCTCATGAGATAATGCTTATTTTTCAGGTGTTCTCTGATTTGTTCATAATGTGTTTTTCACCATTGATCGAGAGGGTTCCACCCATCATAATTCTCCATCATCCGAACGGGGGTAAAAAATCTAACGGTGATCAAATTATGTGATCTTTAATCTCTTTATGTAAATATCAACAATCATATCCACAACTAGCTCCTTGATTTTGTGAGCTCATTTAGACTAATTACGGAAATAATAATTCAAAATGACGTGCAATAAAAGTCTTGTTTGTTGTTACACATGGAGCATAAAAAATAAAAAAATTTAGAAAATATTTATTCATTTTTTCAATTTAAATAAGCCTGCTTTCTTTGTTACGTCATTTTAGTAAGATATAGTTATTCCATACCATATGTTTGAATGATTTTTTCTTTTTTCTCAAGTAATTTTAAAGAATGGTGGAGGGCAATCAATGGGCATTGACGCGTTGGGTCATAGTTTCTGGACGAAATATTTGAAATTTAAGATAAGATTGTCATTTCAAAGAGTCATTGACAGCCACATGGTATAGCAAAGTCACATATAATTTGAAGTTCAAACCATACGTGTCATTATCACAATCTCATATACATGGGAAAATAACGACCCAAATTGTTGTACGATCTTCAACGGAGACGGAAAAGGGCAAATATAAAACAACTTCTAATAAATATGATGTGTAAATGGATGGTTACATATGTATGGTAACGGGGAAAAATATTCAATTTGCTTAATTAATATATTACACACTTAAAATATTATTTTACAGTTTTTTTTTCTTTTCTTTACATTGATATAGTCTTTTATTATTATTGGATTTGAACACGATATGTCCTTTAAAACCATTCAATATTTTCAATGCTTGAAAACATTTTAAAGTTTTATTCACAAGTCATAATAATTTGATAAGAATAATTGTACAAAATTCGAAAAAGATTTCTCGGTGTTCAAAATAAATTTCCCATGCAAATTCACATATTTTTAATTTTTTATAAGTAAATATAAAAAATGGGAAAAAAAAAAAAAAGGTAAATTTTTTTTTCGAAGGTGGTAAAAGTCAAAGTGTCGGAATAAAGAAAAAAGAAGGATGTGGAATAGGCATGATGAATGATGACACCCCACTGTCTGACAAATTATTTGATTTTTTTATTTTATTTTTTATAATTATTATATATATTGGATATGTATCACGGCTGCAGTCAAACTTTTCCACATGACCCCTCCATGCCTTGTATAGACTAGTCCGGCCTGCCTTCAAATGTTCAAACTTCTCCTTCTCTTTACCCTTTATTACCTTTTAGGCTTATTAGATTAAAATACCATTCAATTTTTTTACCATATTTTAACCAAAAAAAAATCTTTATTATTTTTGTATACAAATAATTATTTATTTTACAAGACACATATAAATATATAGAATGATAAAATGTATTTTTGTCTATAATAATTTATTTTTCAAAAAAAAAATAAAAATGAAAGTGATAAATTTGTAAAATTTGGTTTTTTTTTGTAAATGAGGTGTTTTGATACCACGTCTTGGAAGCTAATTTTTATATATGGAGTCGAGGGATCGCAGGGAAGATAAATTTCTATCGTATAATATATTATATTTTAGAAGCTGGGGTAGAAATGCGTTGGATTTAAATTCTGAGAAACGTGATATAAGCTTATATGTTCTATAATACAAAATTTAAATTATTTGATATATTTTAACCAAATATTTATACTTTTTACTTATAAAAAAACAACAATGGAAATAATATTAGCTTTTATTATTCAAAAGAAAGCCTCCAAAAATTGAATATATATATAATGTTGAATTACATAAAAGCCCTCAAAATTTAATTATTTATTCAAAACATTAGGAAACAGATCTGCACTTATCAATCAAATTGTCCCCCATAAAACAAAAGTGGGCATGTGACAATGAGAATATATTGAATTTCTTTTGCCATTTCCAACAAATTTTTTACTTTCTATATTTCTTTTTTTTGAAAACTAATAACTTTTTAATACAACCTCTTCCTTCTCATGTTCAGTAATTTTAATATCCCCGTTCTAATCATCTGAGTTAGTTATATTTTCCATTCTCTATTTAAACAAAAGAAAACCTACCTCATTTAATTTCTCTACGATCTTATAAAATTACAAAACTACCCTTTTCTTCAAATATATCGTAAAATAAAACACGAAACGGAATCCGGACTAAGATCCCAAAAGTGCCAATGAAAAGTCGAGTTCGGTAAGGTTTGTGGGCCCATGGGCCTGTGGGTCCAACCGGTTGGTCTGGATCAGCCCAACCCATTAGAAAAGAGCTTTCCTCTAATTGGTGGAAAACGGACAGTCTATCAAATCTTCACTTAACAACACCAACCCCTATTTTATGAATACATCCACGTCTCTTTCGTGAAACGATTAAACTCTATTTTAATATGTTGAATATATTTTTCACTCACGTGAAGGGCAGTTCAGTAATTTCATAATCTTCTTATAAGTCAAAACAATATCACACGTTTTAATGGAATGATTTTCATGCCTCTCTCTTTAGTAAAGAGATTCAAAGTTTCAAAACTTTGTGTTTTGAAAAGAATTCCTTTCCAGAACAAGGTATATAAAAAGTAAATTATATCATTCTTTTATCATCCCTAAAAATGAAAAACAAGAAAAATATTTTTCAAAAACGTATTATAATTTCGATTTAATTTTTTTTAATGAAAAATACGTTGAAAACCCTCATAGTATGCTCAGATCAAATCAGCAAGATTTTTTATTTTACATTTTTATAATTCTTTCTCAATCAAGTTTCATCGTTCAAATATTAATAACATAGCAATAATTTGTTTTTTAAATAGGTTTTTTATTTTAGGGGTAACGGTTTAAAAATTACAAAAAACAAAAAAAAAAAACTACAAATCTAACTAATTTTCTTAAAACCCAAAAAGAATGATATTTTTATATTATTTTGATAAATTTACCCCTCTAATCATCATAAAAACCTGAATTTAATCATTTTCACGTTTGTTTAAATATAACTTAAACGATGATTAAGTGCAAATTAAATAACTATGGTACTTGTTATAAACCTAAATTTAACTATTTTCAAGTTTGATCAAATATAATTTAACGATGTTAAGTCCAATATATATAAAAATTGTGTTATAAATATGGATTTGACACCCTTAAAGTTTATTTAAATGTTAACTTAACGATGATTAAGTTCGATATGTATGGAAACATGTTATATTTGTAATATTTTTTAGGTTTTAACATAGTAATGGATAAATTTGTCTAAATTAAGGATATTTTAAAGTTATAAAAGTAAGAGGTTAGTTTTACAAATAACTTTTATTTTTATCACTTTTAAACCAATTCTTCTTTTATTTTATAAATTATTAAAATATTTGATTAAATAACGTCAAATACCCAATATTTTGCGAATCTAACCCTCCCATATTTGTTTTGTTAATGGATAACCTCTTTTTAGATAAAAAAAAAAAATCGCTATCATGTTGCCATTTACAATTTTTTTGGTTAAACAACTTGGTGGGGTGGCGTTCGGTGTCGTGGAGTGCGTATTAAATCCGTGTCGATGTCGCAGATCGTGTCGATATTAACCGTGGCCGTGCGAATAATAAGCACGTGTGACGTTCATTAGCTGGCCATTTCGTTTATTATTCGTATTAGGCAGGTCAACATGAATATGATAAATTTAATTTGATTATTTAACGTAATAAAATTATAGTTGTCATTAAATAATATTTAGCGTAAATAACTTTATTAAATTTAACATGTTTATTAATTTTTATTATTTAAATTAATAGAAATTAATTAATAATCCATATTTAACACAAATAACCTTAAATGAGTTAATTAATTAATATAATAGTGTAATTCGGTCGGATCGAGTGCAGTGTTAGAGTATATGTGCCGAATATATTGGTGTCTTGTGTTAGGCGGGTCAGCCAGAGATATGAGCTGGCTTAGATTATCTTCATTTGGCCGCGAAAACCGTATTGGATTAGGTATTAGGTGTTAAATTTTGTCGTACTCAAGTTTAGTACAACATAATAAGTAATTGAGGGTTCATCCATTCAAATAGACAAATGACTTATGCTATTTAAGTTTAATTTAATACCTTGAAATTAAAATATTCTAAAAGAATTAGGGGTGTTTTTGTTAAAACGTTTTCAAAAATTGATAAAGAGTTATATTTCTAAAATTTGGTTTTTAAATAGTTTTTTAATCAAATCACCTTAAACTATTTTTAAATTATATTTTTTAAAAACATTGTCAAAAAATATTACACCTATAGACTTTGAAAAATTTTAGCTAGATCGCGTAGAATTAGTTAAGGTGGATACAAATTGGATCGAACATATCGATTATAAAAAAAAAAATTTAACAAACTTAGTATTAAAATATGGCAACACCTACTCCATTCGATATAAAAATGATTTTATTGGCAACGGCTCGGAATTGAATTAATTTCAGATTCAAAGTAAACAGGGGAGGGCAGTTTGGTCAGAGAGGAGGAAAAAAGGAGGAGGCGCGTGGAAGAATTCCAGTTGGAATAACTGCAGAGAGAGAGAGAGAGAGAGGGAAGGGACTCGGGAGGGAAGAGGAGGGAGGAAGAAGAAAGAAAGAGGCTGTGGGTTGCAATAATAATGACAACCACCATTAGCAATGGCGGGTTCCACGACACTTCTGCAACTCTGCTCCGCATCTCTGAAACCAAAACCATTTTTCAATTTCTCTCTGCTTCTTCACACATCTCCATGCATTTTCCATTTTTTATTTTCCCCACAATTCACCATAACTACTACTCCTACTCCTACTCCTTCAATAAAAACAATCCCAATGATCCTATCGTGTCTCCTTTTTTTCTCTCTCTTTCATCAATTCACACCCTTCTTGCTTCTTCTCTCTCTCATGGACGGTAACGAGGCCATTTCATCAATCTAAACGGTCAGATTTTTCACTCTGTGGTCTCCTCTGTTTCTGCGTGTATTTGTTCGTCGTTTGTCGTCTTGTTTTCTTTCTTCTTTTTCTAGGTTTTCTGTTTATACAGATCTTGTTCGGATCCGGTGGGTAGGCGGTGTGGTTGGCCATGCGCGGTGGTGGTGTTTGTGTTGTGCATTTGTATGGAAGGGAGGGGAGGCGATGATGTGTGCGACTGGTGCTGGTGTAGATGATATAGGGTTTGGATTAGGGTTTTGGTGGTGGAGGTGGTGCTTGATATGGGCTGCGGAGGCTCCAAGGTTGATGATTATCCTTTGGTAACTCTTTGCCGAGAGCGTAAGGAATTGATCAGGGCTGCCACTGAGCACCGGTACGCTCTCGCTTCCGCCCACATTTCTTACTTCCGATCCTTGAGCGATGTTGGTGATGCTCTTCGCCGATTTGTCGACGAAGAGCTCTTGATTGCTTCCACTTCGCCGTTGGATTCGCCGGTCCTCACGTTGCCCTCACAAGAAGGAAAAAGGAGTAACAGGAACAAGAGTGGTGAGAATAGAGGCAATAACAAAGGTTCGTCTTCGTCAACTTCGATTCCCCAAACGGGTTCGCCTCATTCCCCAGAAGACGACGCAGGGGAAGGGTCTCACTTGAATTTATCATCTGGGTCTGAATCCGGATTGAGTTCTTCGTCCGGTCACATTCACATCGAGGAGTCTCCAGAATTGGAGAGGCAGTATAATTCGCCTCCTCCAATGCGTTGGAGCCCACCTGGAATGAATTCTTATTCATATTCATATTACCTGAAGTCTTCTCCTGCCCCACCAAATGTGGTGTATGAGGAACCTCAAAGGTCTCCACAGGAGGATCAGCAAAGGGGGAACTCTGGTTACGCTTATCCAGGCTATTATCCATACGCGAATGGAGAGTTCTATGGGTATCCTCATTATAACCCACAACCGAGTCCTCCTCGACCTGCTCCACCATCACCTCCTTCACCCAAGGTCTCTGCCTGGGACTTTTTGAACCCATTTGATTCATATGACAGTGTTTACCCAAGTTATTATTCTGGAGTAGACTGGATCAGCTGCAGGTAGTAGTCCTGATTCCAAGGAGTGAGAGAGAGAGGGAATTCGGATTTGGAAGATGAAACAGAGCAAGAAGTGACCCAGAAGTTTGCAGAATGGAAGAGCCGATGATTTTGTAAATAAGAATTCAGGTTCAGGTGAGGGTACTTCCAAGGTCAGTGCCGATGCAGCGTGGTGAAGACATATGAAGTGCCATCCAAGAGTGAGAATACGCAATCGGATAGAAAGGAAGGAAAGAGATAAAACTGGCCCTGATACCATTGTATCAGAGAGCTCTGAAGAGGGATCGAGAAAGAAAAAATCGGTCAGTTTCGAAGAGCCATCTGTGCGTGATATTGAATCCTCCAAACAGAGTAGCAGGACCACATTGTCTGCCCATGGCACACGAGATCTAAAGGAGGTGGTCAAGGAAATCAGGGATGAGTTTGAGACAGCATCTGGTTGTGGGAAAGAGAGGTTTCAATGTTGTTGGCGAAAGTGGGCAAGCTGCCTTATCAGGCTAGAGGCACTTTATTTAAAGGACGAGCATGGACGGATTTTGATTATTGCAGTCTATTTCTCTATCATAAATTGCCTGGGTGGTTTTTTTTTCTTTGGTGATGCTATATCCATTGCATATTCAGGTGAAGATGTATTGAATTACATACTGTGATGTTTCCTGTATGATCATGATGAATGAGTTTGTCTACATCTTGGTGATATGGGCTTCCGAGTGGGAAGATCCTGTTAAAAGGTGAACTGAAAGTTAGCTTAATTCCAAAATCAGACTCTATTCCCATACTGTTTTTTGCTATAGTTTGTTCTTTGGAAGTAATGATGTGCTGGTGTGGCTAGGCTCCGATGGGTGTAAAAACTTCTGGGATGGGTACCCAGAGGGATTCTGGAGTTCGAGTCCCACTTGGGGGGTGGGAAGAGAGGTGGGGCACCGGAGGATTCACTCCTGAGCGCCTGGAATTAGTCTGAGGTCGCAGCGTAGGCTGGCGAACATCAGCGGTTATCCAAAAAAAAAAGATTCTTTGTTCATACAAAAGCATGTACTATGGTAAAATGTTTTAAGTTAGTCTTATAAGATATTCCCTTCTGCCCAAGCCTTTATTTACAGAATTACTCATCTTTTAAGCATATCATAAAAAGTTACTTGTTTACATAAGTGGAATATCCATGACTACTTTAGGGAGATTTTAAAGTTACTCGTTTATGAAAGTAAAACATGGCTTGATTGTTAGTCCATCCCTAACAATCTCTGTTATTTTTCCTTTTAATGTTCCATAAAATTTTTTTCTTGAGCTGATAGATTTACTGAAATTGAAGAAATGAAGATTATATCCCATAAATAGGTATTTGGCTGGCTACTTACCAGAGTTTGCACGTTTCCATGCAGTGATCTTGTCCAGGATCTTGTATCTTATAGCACCTTCAACCTCATCTTCACACCTTCCATCCAGTCAGTCTGTACAAATGGCTTACAGCACAATGAAAATGGCAAAAGCCTACTATGGGGATTCCTGGAAGGATATTATCTATGCCAAGCCAAACAAACTTTCATCAACTTTGGAGAAGTTGTATGTATGGGAGAAGAAACTATATAAGGAAGTTAAGGTATGTGTGCATGGAAATGAAGCTACCAAAAAAGGATGAAAAAGAAAAAAATAAAAAATAAAAGCGAGTCTAAATACTTGGCCCTTCATGGGGCACATTATTTATTGAGTTTGTCCTCTTGATACTTTGTCAAATTCAATCTCTTCTGAGGATGGTATCCTGTCTATTATCATGTTTGTGGTGTCTTTTTCTATGGCTGTCATGTATTTGCAATGTATACTAGCAATTTAACTTCGCCGCTACCTATGCATTGCCATGAATAACATAGTTAATTTGAGGAGGGAAATATAGGAAAGAGTAGTTGACACTAATTATGATTTCCAAAGTGATGGCATAGTTTAAAATGACACTAACTATGCATTGCCATGAATAACATAGTTAATTTGAGGAGGAAGATACAGGAAAGAGTAGTTGACACTAATTATGATTTCCAAAATGATGGCATAGTTTAAAATGACAAAAGATTTCTTTAGACTCTGATTATCCAGATCAGGATGCAGCCCATACCTTTCTAGTAAACGAGCAACTGTTGTTTCTGTAATTGGAATTGATTTGTGATCAAGTTAACCTCAAACCATGTCCTGAAATAATCAGACATTTAGCAAATTTGTATTTGACACACACTTACACATACACATACACATATTGTTTCTCCTGCAAAGGAATCGTTCATGCGGTAACATTGATTAGCTTATGTGAATTTGATACAAACAAATACATGTATGCATATTGCTCTTCCAAGTTCCAACAAAGGAATTGTTCATGTGGTAAACTTTGATTAGCTTATGTGAATGCTGGGAGTTGAATCAATGGTGCTGAAAGCTTCTGAAGTCCTATTTCTTCTTAGTCTTATCAATTGGTATTCCGGTTACTTTCTTGATCAAAATTGTATGCAGTCCTTCAGTTGCTTTGATGGTGGCTTTTTAGGGGATAGTCTGCTGCTTTAGGATCATTAGGATATGGCCCTGGGTTTATAGCCCTATGTAAACTTACGGTATCATAGTCCTTCACTCTGACATGGTTCACAATTGGTGTACCACACTTCCTAGAAAAATAAATCTCCTTGATATCACCTATCGATGGGATGACTATTTAATTCTGTTAGTTAGGGCCATGAAAGGTGCTACCAGTGGTTATTTGTTCTTGACCATTCTAAAGTAATTGTCATTCAGGGGAGGAGAAGAGGAAAAGAGAGAAGGGAAGAGAGGAGAAAATTTTATAAACCTTTTTTTTTTTACTGTTTGGTTTGTCCATAAAGGGTGATAGTTGAGGTGGTATTAGGAGATAAAACTGTCACCCAAAAAATGAGGAGATTTGGGAATATGCTTTGAATAAAAGGCGTGTACAACATTTCTGCCAAGATGCGACTGTTTTACCAAAGAACATGGACGGACCATTTCTACTTCCTGAGTCTCACTTTGAGTCTCACTTTGTCGCAAAAAAACTGAAAGAAGTGCTCCATCTTTCTTTTCTCTTTTTTTCCCTTGTTTATTTTCTCCCTTTTTGAAAGTCTTGATCCAAATACAATGTCAATTCAAGTGTGTTTCTAAGCCACCCCTACTCACTGCTCAAATATTTCAGTTCACTGGTCAACCCAACATCCTGGCTTATACTTGTCCTACTTATACTCAAATATTTCAGCTCTTGGCTATGAAAAGGAAAAAATGCTGCAGCCGGTCACTGTGTTTAGTATCTACTTTATTTGAGGGGTTCTTTTAATAAATCTTTGAAAATTCCAATGGTCAATGTTGTGATTCTGTGATCAGAATCAACTTATTGTTGGCCTTATGGTATGACAATTTAAAATTTTTGACATAAATGAAACTCATGATGCTATCAAGTTTGTTAGGAAAAGTTAGAAAAGTAGACTTAGATTTGAATTCAGTGTTGCTTATTCTATTGGGATGCCAATTGTGGATCTGTTAGTTTTCTTTTTGCATTGCTCTCCTTGCTGGATTAAGGTGTTTTATATTATTGCAGTTCTGGTGCAATCTAGCTTAACTTCTTGTGTGTTCTGGTGACTCTAGGATGAGGAAAGGCTTCGGATTATGTATGAAAAGAAGTGCAGGAGGCTTAGAGCTTTGGATAGCCGAGGAGCTGAGGGCAGTAAAATTGATGCTACCCAGGCTTCAATAAGAAAGTTGCTGACAAAAATTAATATTTGTATCAGAGCTGTCGATGCGATATCAGGCAGGATACATAAGTTGAGGGATGAAGAGTTGCAGCCCCAACTCACTGAATTGATTCATGGGTATGCTAACTAAATATCATCTCATCTCTGTTTGGTTTACATTTATTATTCTGTTGGTTTATGGGCTTCATTGCATAGGTGGCATGGATCTATGTGTGCTATAACTCCCTATAAGATTGTAACCCCAGACTTGTTTTTCTATTGGGCTTTCTCTCTCCTCCCTTATTGTTGTTGTATTCTTAATTTAATTTTAATAGTTAAAATTTAAATAAGTAAAATTATGTTTCACCCTTGAATTTTGCTTCGAGATCAGCATAAATGTGGTTTTCACTGTCATTTCTATGAATATGAGGATTGGTTTCTTTTTCACTGAACCAACTTCAGAAATTTGTGTGGCACGTTGACGTGGTATTGTGATTTGACTTCTTTGAACTCTTTGTTACAAAATACCTGTTGGTTTCAGCTCGCCAAATTTAGGCTCTTATTTGTAACTAGATTCAATTTGGAGCTTGTGGGATATCTACTATACAAACGAGTCATTTCATTTGATTGAGCCCCCAAAATTTTTGTTTTCCAAGCCTAAACAACAACTTTTTTATTGGCAAACAAGAAAAAAGAATTGTTGTACCATGTTGATCTGAACTAGCAAATATACTCTGAAAGCACATTATGTTATATTTTGTAGGTTGATCAGAATGTGGAAATCCATGCTCAAGTGTCACCAGAAGCAGTTTCAAGCCGTACTAGAGAGCAAAACTCGCACTCTGAAAGCGCGCACAGGTCTTAGAAGAGAGTTGAGCTTGAGAGCAACTGTAGAACTCGAAATGGAGCTCTTGAATTGGTGCACTCGTTTTAACAATTGGGTTAACATCCTAAAGAGCTATGTTGAGTCCTTGAATGGGTGGCTATTTAGGTGCCTTCTTCATGAACCGGAAGAAACTGATGACGGAATTGTCCCCTTCTCTCCGGGCCGGATTGGAGCTCCAGCAGTCTTCGTAATGTGTCATGATTGGTACCAATCCATGGAAAGAATATCAGAAGCGGCAGTAGCAGACGCCATGCAAGACTTTGCTATAAAACTGCACCAGTTATGGGACAGGCAAGATGGGGAGCAAGCTCAAAGAAAACCCAAAGCAGATTACCTCTCAAAGGATTTTCAGGAGAGGCTAAAAACACTTAGGATGGAGATGAAGAGGATTGAGCATGATCAAGATGCCTTATCAGAGAAAGCAGCCGTCTCGATCGTTGCCTCCGAAAGTGGAATATCACCACTGGATGATCTGAAGGTGGATTTGGATTCAATGAGAAAGAGAATAGCTGTAGAGAGAACCAGCCATAAAGGGTCTATCAAACTGGTTCCAGACACAGCCTCAGCCAGTTTGCAAGCAGGTCTGATCCCCATTTTCGAGGCTTTGGGGAATTTCACCTCTGAGGTACTGAAAGCCCATGAGCAAGTGAGGCTTGAAAACACAGGGGAAGCTCAGGGAAACTAAAGTCTGAACTTACAGAAAAGGGAAAGGCAAAAAAAAAAAAAAATCAGAAAGCTGAATGAATTTTAGGCATTATATAAAGTAACTTGGAGCAGATGTTGTAGAATCAATACACCTTAGAACAGAATGATTACTGGAAGCTGATCCTTCATGGATAGTTGGGAGAATGAAGAAGAAGGGGGGGTTTTTGGGTTGAATAGTTGTTGTGTGATAAATCTGAAAGTAGGCAGGAGTAGAACAATGTACAGCAATTCTTTGATTGGTTGATTTTATTTGATTTGATTTGTTGTCTTCAGAAGATGGAAACAGGTTTTCCATTTCAAACCCCTCCTAGTATAGAACCCCCCACCCCCCTTTGATTTTTAAATGGTTTTTTGTATGATGAATGAGAATTTTGGTGTTGGTTCAGTTTTCGGGTAAACGGGGAAGAGTGAACAGAAGGTCTCAGCTTGAGCTGATGTAAGCTCGAGCCGGTTATGATGTAATGAACTCGAGCCTGTTATGATGTAATGAGCTAGTGGTTTCAAGTTGTACCCTGTTTCGATGCAAAGTGAACAGTTTAATAAAAAAAATTTAAAAAGTTGTTTTGTTTTGTTTTGTTTTTTTTTGGTCGGTTTTCACTTTCTATTCACAAATGAAAATAGTATAATAGCCATTGAATATGGGTTTTTACTTTTTAGATTAATAGCCTTATTCATCACCCTTCATATCTTTTAATTTTATTCAGTTTTTACTCCAAAATTATAAATTTAGCATTGCCTAATATAAGTTATTTTGGTCAATACTTCTATAAATGTCATTTTATTGTACCCCATTAATTACACCCGATTTTAATTCCGTTTTTATTGATTTTGTCGGGATATGCTTGGTTGGTAGGAAGTAGGATGCGGTATGATATTATAACTTTTATTATAAAAAATAAAAATTTAAAGATATTATATATTTTTATATGACTAATGGTTAATACATTTTATGGAAATATATAAAAATATATGCTAGTAAGAGATTATGCTATTTATTTTATTCCATATTAATTGAATATAAAATAAAATATAAATGAGCTCATAACTTATCCCTTTTTTCATTATCAGACTAAACAAAGAATAAAAGATTTATCTATTATCAGATGAAATAATTTTGAATTTTTCATTTCAACCTTAGTATAGAATATAGAAATAACTTATTCGCATAAATATAGAAAAATAACTCTCTTTATGAATAATATTTCTAATAAAAAATGAATAACTTTTAGGTTGAAAAAATATGGATGTTAGATTTATGCATTGAGAATTATTCTAGCGATTTTAGCCAAATCCTATCATCTTCAAATGTATTTTATAAGTCGAATTACATCAATTATTTAGAAACAAAATAAATAAATAAATAAAAGAGCAAGATCGTGGAAAATTACTGTATCAAGTCTGATCGAAAAAATCCAAAAAAACAGAGGCCGTTTATTCTGTCCTTTTTTATAAATGGAAAAATTTGAGATGTACATCCAGTATGATGAGTAACTTCACAACCGCCTATAAAAAACCTATAACCGTTCGCCACGTCAGCAATAACCGGCACTTGAACCACGTGGTATAATATCATTGGTTAAACTTCAGTCAGACAAATACGTTTCTTAAACCACTCCCAAAACTCTCTTTGAAAAATGGTAGTGTGAGGTGGCTGGACCAATGAGACTAGTCCACGTGGAAATTGCACCTTGCTGGTAGCGAGTACATGAAAATCGAACTCTCGAGCGCGTGAGAGGCGGCACAAATCGTTCACGGGACACCTTCCATGTTGGTCTCGTGTCCTCTCTACGCAGCTTCCTATAAATCAGAGAGTCCTTGAGACAGAGTGAGGAGAAGAGTGTGGAAATGGCGACTAGGGTTCCGATCTGCTTGTTCGTCTTTGCTTTTGCCTTCTCTATCTTTGCTTCTTCTCTGGTGAGGATCTCGGCTGCGGAGGATGAAGCTAAGGAGTTCGTTCTGACGTTGACGCATTCTAACTTCTCTGACATTGTCAGTAAGCACGACTTCATCGTCGTTGAGTTCTACGCTCCTTGGTAATTTGGTTCTTGTTCTTGTTTTGATTTTGGATTTATATTGCTTTTCATCCTTAACCTTTGCTGAATCGTTTCAGATCTTGATTTTGAGTGTCTTATTTGTTTGTTTATTTTAGATTTTTTGGGATTTTGTTCAAATTAATGGCCAAAACTCGCTAGTGGAAATTGAAATTCTCTGGCGATATGTTTCTCGATTTCAAAAAAAGAAGAAGCAATAATCCCCTTCAGCTCTGCATAGCACAACTAGTTTCTTTAGTGGGAGCCAGGGAGTGACTAAAAAGCCTAAACGGCTTAAAAGTAAAATTCAAAATTTTCTTTGTTAATTTATTGAATCTAATATTCTTCTATGAGTATATATCATCCAGAACCGTTAGGCTGTGTTTGGTTGAAGTTTGAAAAGGCTAGGGAAGGAAAATTGAGATGTAAAGCAGATTGAAAGATAGAGTAGAGGAAAATGAAAAATAGATTCAAAATCAATAATTTTAAAATATTTCACTTAGTTTTCTCCATTATATTAATATCAAATCATTTTAAAATTCATAATTGTTTGATTAATTTAATTATATTTGATTTTCTTTCACTATTTTTCAGTGTAACCAAATATGAGTACATTATTCTTAGCATATTCTAAGGAGTCAAACATAGCCTTAATGAAAAGGCAACATTAGATCTAGAGTCCAAATATTATTGTGTTATAATAATGTAATTCCTTTTGGGCGGTAATAATATAATGTTGAGGGGTTTGTTCTACACTGTCTGCTTGAATGCTGTTGAATTCGTGGGTTAATCAAGTACTTTGGGATTAACTCCTCAAGTTCACGTGTGTGTCCAAGTAAGATGGTATCTTTGTATTAGGTTGTTTTACTGGGATTATTATCATGTACTTTTTATTATGTACATATGAGTAAATTTTCCTTTCTTTTCTTTTATTTTCTATAGCTTATCACTGGCACTTTCTATCTGTGATCCTATTTATCCATGCCATATATAGAAGTGTTTTCATAAAAGAATCCCCCTTTGGGTGAAAATGTGAATTTGTTTATCCGCTGGTGGTAATGTTTATATTTTGTCATTTGTCACAGGTGCGGGCACTGTAAGAAACTTGCACCTGAGGTGATTAAAATTTTCTCATTTCTATTGCTTGTATTCGATTTCCTCTTTAATATTTGGGTGATTGTTCAGAAGTACATTCTCAGCTCTTTGACATGTACAAGTTTGTTCTCTAATTTGTAGTATGAGAAGGCTGCTTCTATACTGAGTAGTCATGACCCTCCAGTCATTCTCGCCAAAGTTGATGCCAATGAAGAAGCAAACAAAGAGCTTGCATCAGAATTTGACATTAAGGGTTTTCCAACTCTTAAGATTTTCCGAAATGGAGGGAAATCTATTCAAGAGTACAAAGGTCCTCGTGAGGCAGATGGTATTGTTGAGTATTTGAAGAAACAAGGTGGTCCTGCTTCTGCTGAGATAAAATCTGCTGAGGATGCTAGCAGTCTTATCAGTGAGAACAAAATCGTCATTGTAAGTGGTCTATGGCTGCTTTGTTTTCTTGTTTGATTTTTTTCTTTTTAGGTACATTACAACCTTTTCCCTCCATCTCTTAGGTTGGAGTGTTCCCAAAGTTTTCTGGAGAGCAATTTGAGAACTTCACAGCTCTAGCTGAGAAATTGCGCTCTGACTATAATTTTGCTCATACATCGGAAGCTAAATTCCTTCCACTTGGGGAGTCTTCTGTGACTGGCCCCTTGGTTAGGCTGTTCAAGCCATTTGATGAACTCTTTGTTGATTTCCAGGTATCTTTGAGTTTATCTTAATGTTCACAGTCATTTCTAACTGTTTTGGCATGTTTTTCTTCTAAATATTATACTGCAGAACGCTATGCATTTTGTGGTATTTCATTTGAGGCTTTTGCTTGTAGGATTTTCATGTTGATGCTATGGAGAAATTTGTTGAAGAATCTACTGTTCCTATTGTTACCGTCTTTGACAATGATCCTAGCAACCACCCTTTTGTCATCAAATTCTTCAACAGTCCCAATGCCAAGGTAAATAGCACAAGTTATAGAATTTGAAAATTCAATATCAGTTTGGGTATATTCCTCCTATTTTCTCCTTTTAAAACTGAAAAAATAGTTGTAACTTATATTATATGCAAAAGGCTAAGAGGCTTACCTTAAAAAGGTTATGGTTTTTAAAAATAATTTAAATTCAAGGTTTTAAAAATGTTTTACTACCTCAAAACTATAAATTTTTTTACTTTGTTAGCACATAATGGATGCTTATACATTTTTTATTATTTGAGTTTCTCCTTTTTACATAGAAATTATTACTGATTTTTGTTTTTTGAAAGTGAAAATAGGAAGTTTATCCAAAATGGCAATTAGATTTTTATTTCGTTTTTTATCAATTGTAGCTTTGAATTCTATGCTAGAAGTAAAAATGTCTTTTCATTAATATTCCATGTCATCATTACTTTTCAATTTCCAAAGAAAGTTCTGTACATTTTATGAACCAGTTTTAATTTTTTTAAATAATATTATTCGACTTAATCAGTATGCATCTTCCAATGGAAGTTTTGTACAATTTATGAATTGGTTTTAATTTTTTTTAAAGGCTAACTAACTCTGATTTGCATGGAAATCACTTGCTCCAAAATTCTGTGTTAAGCTTGTGGCCAGAATTTGCTTCTTGTTTCCTGCATCATCACCTGTTTGACCATCTTAATGTCACATGATGATGCATCCGCACCTTTCTCTTTAGTCTTATACTTCTACTTTGATTTCATTTCCTATTTGCCCCTTCTAACAAATATTACTATTATGCCTGTATTTTCTTTATGGAATTCTTGTAATAATTTTGAAATTTGTTGCAGGCCATGCTCTTTGTAGACCACAGCAGTGAGCATTTTGATGCTTTTAAGTCAAAATATCATGAAACTGCTGAACAATACAAAGGAAAAGGCATAAACTTCCTCCTAGGACATATTGAAGCTAGTCAAGGTGCTTTCCAGGTTAGTTACTTTCCAGTCATCCAATTTTGTCTTTGTACTTCTTATCATATGTGTCTTCCTGATATTCTTGCTAAGCATTCCATCTATTTGAATGAGCAGTATTTTGGACTTAAGGACGACCAGGTGCCTCTCATTGTTATTCAAACCAACGACGGACAGAAATATCTGAAGGCTAATTTGGAGCCTGACCATATTGCACCTTGGGTAAAGGAATACCAGGTAATACACCTGCTTCTTTGATTAAATACTATTCTTATGCTGGTCAAAATCCTCATTGATGTTCAAATTGGAGAGATGAAGATCAGTACTGAAGTTTTTCCTGATGGCTTTTTCTGTGTTTATAAGATATTTTTTGCATTGAGAGTGTTTCCCTTTTGCGGTAATGTCTCTGGATCTTTCTAACAAAAGTACATTCCTGCAGGATGGCAAAGTGGCACCATACAAAAAATCTGAACCTATTCCTGAGGTCAATGATGAACCAGTGAAGGTGGTTGTTGCTGATAGCCTCCAGGAAATGGTTTTCAAATCTGGAAAAAATGGTGAGCATTAGCAAATATTTCAGTTGATTGATAACCCCTTGTTTCTAGCACGTTGTTGGTTAAATTTTATGGGGTTTTTATATTTTAATTAATGAAGAGTTATGTAGATTCACTTCATACATGCTCTTCTCCTTTTCTCAATGGAAATATTCTCTTTCCTCCTACCTTGAACATGTAACATACATACTGTGGCCAACTTCATTCTGCAGTTCTTCTGGAGTTCTATGCTCCTTGGTGTGGGCATTGCAAAAAGTTGGCTCCAATCTTGGATGAAGTTGCTGTCTCCTTTGAAAAGGATGCTGATGTGGTCATTGCAAAGCTGGTAAGATTTTATTCTGCTCTACCACTGATATGATCATTTTGTTATTCCTATATGGGGCAGAAACTATCTCCTGATGTTTTACTGCATTGAAATTTGTCTGCTAATGATCATGAGCATTTATCTAGATCCCTGCAACACTAGGAAAATGTTATTTTGAAAAACTTATGCTTATAGAACTGCTGAAACTTTTCGCAAAATATACTCTATGAGTCCCTTTGAGTCGCACCATCCAGCATATTTTCAATGCCAGTTTGTCACAACAGCTAGTGCATTATGCCATTGCACCACAAGTGTCCATTATGTAAAACTCCCAGTTCTTCAAAATTGTTTGTAAACAATATTCTTCAAAAAATTTGTTGTTTCTGTATCAATGGAAGTGATAAATTTGGCTTCCACAATTATGTGTCGATATGCTTTGGGTTTCTCTCCTGTGATTGGTTGACAATTAATTTGAATGTCACACACGTTTCAATATCTGGTACTTTTCAAGATCTGGTGCTTCTCAATCTGAATTATTTTCTTTTGTAAGAAATTAATTTCTGTGGTTTCTGTAAATTATATTCGTCTGATTATTATTTGAATACTCTTCTCTCCCAGCGTTTCCCTATTTGCCCCACTATTAGGACTTCATTTGTATTCTGACACCTAGTCTCGGGAGAAATCTTCCTCTTTTCTTGGATTTCTTGACATCTTGGTGTGGATATGAATCTTGGTGTGGAGAAACCTTTAAATGTATCTTTTGTATTGGATATGATGATTTGATTTGCGTAGTAATGAATGGTTTTGTAAATTTGTTTGTGATGATGCCTCCTCCTACATGTGCATTGTAGGATGCAACTGCAAATGATATCCCAAATGACACATTCGACGTGAAAGGATACCCAACCGTGTTCTTCAAGTCTGCAAGTGGAAACATCTTGCAATATGAAGGGGATAGGTCAAAGGAAGACATCATTGAGTTCATTCAGAAGAATCGGGATAAGGCGGCCGCCGCTCAGCAAGAAGACCTCCTCAAAGATGAGCTGTGATTGATTAGAGAGGTAGCGGGTCACAAACAGTTGCTGGACTCCCCCTTTCATAATCTTTCTAATTCAAAGCTGGGTTCACTCCCCCTTGGATGCTGACGCTCTATTTGTTTACCCTTTTTTATATCTGTTTTCTTTTCTTAAAAATAAGGAAAACAAGACAAATATGTTTTTTTTTTTTCGGTTTTTTTTTTTAAAACATAAAAAACACAAAAATTACTAAATTTAAAGAACATAGAAGAGTTCTCATGCTCTATTCATTTTTTTTTTTATTTTTTAATCTCAAATGCAGGTAGAGGCATCCTTTAAATTTGAACAAGATACAAACGTTTGTGAGTTGGGGTACTTAAATGTGGCGGCTATAGTACAGAAACAACGATGATAGCAAGAATCGAAGGGACAGATCTCTGGCTCTGTACTTTCCATTCCGCCTCTCCTCACAACCATCCTCTCTTTCAGTTGGAAGTTTTTATTTTTAAAGTTCAAATAAAATGGGAGCGCTGCCTGCACACTAGTAGCTGCAGTGGTTTTCAGTTTCCCTTTTTGATGATAATAGTTATAGTTTACCGTGTAACAATTATGTTGCTGTAGAAACCTTCTTTTCCCCCTATCATCCCCTAATTTATAAGTAATATTTTTGGTTTTAATATATAGTCTTTTTTGGTACTTCTTTTCCCCTATCATCCCCTAATTTACAAGGAATATTTCTGGTTTTAATATATAATCTTTTTTGGTACTTCTTGTCCCCTATCATCCCCTAATTTACAAGTAATATTTCTGGTTTTAATATAGTCTTTTTTGGTACTAATATTTTCTTATGTTGTCAGTGAAATATTTACTACTTTTTTAAATATTTCGTTGGTAAACATAAGAAAATATTAGTACCAAAAAATACTATATATTAAAACCAAAAATATTGCTTATAAATTAGGGGATGATAGGGGGAAAAGAAGGTTTCTACAGCAACATAATTGTTACACGGTAAACTATAACTATTATCATCAAAAAAGGAAACTGAAAACTACTGCAGCGTGCCAGGCAGTGCTCCCATTTTATTCTAACTTTAAAAATAGAACTTCCAACTGAAAGAGAGGATGGTGGTGAGGAGAGGTGGAAAGTAAAGAGCCATCGTAGTACTGTATTATAGCCGCCACATTTAAGAAATATATATATATATATATATATATATGTTTTATCCTAGTTAGTAAAGACTTTTATAATGATAAAATTTTCAAAAGTAATTAAAACATGTTTTCTTAAACCATTCATATATAGAGTGATCTTCATGATGTAAATTCGACATTTCACAAGTGACTTTGAAGAAATATTTAAAAATAAGTAGTTACATATTAATTTTTTTATCATGTTTTTTCTTATGTAATGTTTGGCTTTAGGGAAGTAGTAAGTAAAGAAACAAGCGAGAATTGAAATGATTGATATATATATATATACTCCATTTTCTCTATTATGTATTTCCTTTCAAATTTCTAAAAATCAAGTATTATCTTTTCGTTTAATATTTTTTGGTGTTTTAAAAACGGGCTCGAACTGATTGGTTGGGCCATTGATGGTTTAATCTGATGCGATCATAGTTCGATCATCAGTTTGGCCCTAAATCATTAATTGGTAACTTTTCTAATCGTCCTAAACCATCTATTTATAACTTTTCTAATCCTATTTTTAAAACATTGTTTTTTTTTTTTTTTAATTTTCTTCATATTTTCTTTATCTTATTTCCCCCTCTAAATTTTCCAAAAAGAAAACGTGATTTCAAGGTAATAATTGATTTTTAAAAAACTTGAAATGAAAATATTTCATTTCTAATTCAAAGGAGAGGGTTTTCTCAATCAAGCTTATGGACCCTTTCTTCCTCCTACACGTGAGGTTTGTTTATCTTCATTCCAATGCGATTCAAGTACTGGGGTGGACCAGATTAGACAGAATTCTTTATTCACCCACAGCTTATCATTATTCTTATTATTAGGAAATGTTGGGCGTGTGACCGATGGGGAACTGTTTTCACACTTTTTTAAATTTAATTAATTTTTTATTTATCAAAATCATCTAATTAACACACAAGATAGAATGATGATTAATGTCATTATTATTATTATTAGTGTTATTTTCTTTGTAAAGGTTTCCAACACTAGCTCTTTATTTCTAATAATTTTTTACTTTTCCCCATCCCTTTCGGTGGAACCGGCTTATTATGGAAAATGGAATGATGTAATGGATTCCACTTCAATGTCTCTATCATTTCAGATTTGTATCGGACACTAGTTTATATGAAATAATATCATTTATTGTATTTATATATCATATGAATGAAGGAGAGTGTAATCTAATGGTTGGTCATACTGATACATGATTAAGTATCCACTAAAAGATACAATGCATTGTGTATAGAATATGAAGATTCTAAAAGGTAGGTATGTCCCCATTCGATAAACTAGCTATACATTCCACTTTCATATTTAGTACATTTATTAATCATTGTCTTACTCTCAATGTATTGTGTTAGTTTTAAATTCTCAAAAGGTAGGTTTCATCACATGCTATATATGAACCCGCCGTTATATATATATATATAAAACGGCGGGTGATTCTACTTAATTAGCGCCTCGAAATGGTTTCTCTTCACAAGCATGTTATATGATAAATTTACCATTTTTACTACCCATCCCGACTGGTCAGCACTAATTAACGCTGTGATGACTTAAAATCGTTTTCAGATACGCACAAACCATCTCAAAACATTCATTTAATTCGACAAAAAAATAAATAGAGCTTTTTTTTTTTTTACATCTATTCATTTGTAATTACAATGTTGTAGCATTCTGTTCCTTATAAATTTATTACCACTAAAACCCAAATATTGGATCCTTCTTCCTCCCTATTCCTATCCGAGTTCTTAACCACTTAAGATAGATCTTATTCGCCATATAAAAGGGGTTTATTCGTAATCATTCAATGTATAATTTTTTTTTAATATATTTATAGAGCTCTTGGTAAATTTTGTGGGTACATTATAGGGTTTGGTGAAGTTTGAAATTTTAGTAAATATTTTATTTTTTATTCAAAATAAAGGAGGTACTTGATGAATTTGTAAATTAATGAAGTTTAAGTATATTTAACGCTACATCTATTATAAGGAATAATAGATATCTTTCAAATTTAGATAAAATTAAAAATTCGTATAATTTTGTTTAAACTAACAATTTACTAGCTCAGGTAAAAAAAAAAAAACTAACAATATATTAGCTTTAAATAATTCTCTCAAGATTAAAAAATTCACTTCTTTTTTTTTTTTACCTTCTTTGACTTTGTATTTTATGTTATAATATTATGTTCTTATAAATATTTGAATTTGGGATCTCTCATAATTCCATCTCACCACTTTATCACTTGAGTATGGTTCTCAAGTGCAAGATTTTTACCCTTTTAAATAAAATATTTGGATTATTTGCTGGATAAGATAATACTAGAACATATCTTGGATTTATAGATATACAAAATGTGATACCCCATAATTATTTTTAAAGGTAGAAAAAATTAAAGTAAGGGCTAAGGAACCCTAAGTATAAATAGAAAAAAAATAAAAAATAAACCCTTTTTGTGTTCTCTGTATAGCCTCCATCTTTTGATCATGAAATCATGGAAAATAAAAGTCGTCAAATCTAGGGTTTGAATAAGTGATTTCAAGATAATCGGAAAACCTAAGACTTAGAATCTATGGTTGAAGAAGAGAATTTGAAAGGTAAAATTTTTCCCTTATTATTTTTTTAGAATTATTTTATGTAGATTCTTTTAATTTTCTTTAAGTTTAGATCAAGCCTAAAGAAGTTAAATTTATATTACACTTACTTTCTTAAAAAAAATGAAATAAAACAAAATAATGGTTAGTGATGTCGTATAGAATTGCTTTGAGTAGAAGAATTAAAAGGTAAAACAAAAAAAAAGTAGAAAAAAAAGTAGGAAACTACCGTAAGTTATGAGTTTGTGAATGGAAAAAAAAGTAGTAGCCGTAAGGTTTGAGTTTGTGAATAAAAATAAAAAAAATAAGCAGAGAACAATTTAACCTAAAAATAAAGGAAGTAGGAGACCATATTAAGAAAAAAACAAAAAAAAAAATTATATAAATGAGAATTTTAGAGATGAATCATAAGAGTGTGGAAAGTAGGTTGAAAAGTCAAAATAACATATTTGCATGATTTTGATTGGTATAAATGAAAAGACAAAAGGGGAATGTGGTAAAAAAACCAAATAGTTCTGCTATGAATAATACTATTAAATCTATATATATATATATATATATATATATATATATATATATATATATATATATATATATATATATATATATAATTTATTAGACCTAAAAACCTTCATAAAATAAGTCTTAAAAACTTAGGTATAAGAAATCTAGGAAATTCGATTCATGAGGGATGCTTGAAAAAAAAGAAGAATAATGTTAGATATTCAAGATTTATTTAAAAAAAAAATATTTGAGGATAATTTTTAAAGAAAATAATAATAAACAAATAAGATAAATTTGAAAAGACTAAATTTTTATAAATATATGTATTTGATAAGTATTTGAATATATATATGAATTTTGTCAAGTAAATATCTTATAAAGAATTGAGAATTTATTTGGATAAAAGAACATGACAGAAAGAATTACTGAAAGAATTATGTAGAAATAAGATTCGTTATCAATATTCATTGTCAAGATAATAATCGTTAAAGAAAAGACTGATGAGTATTGTGTAATAATATAATTCTATAAAATATTATTAATATTATTCTTTCTTAGTAAAAGATTTAGTTTGGATTAAGAGCATAAAAATAAATAAATAAATAAATAATTAAAATTAGATCTGAAATGAATATGGGTTTTTTAAATTTGAAAAACTACCTAATTTAAATAGTTAGCATTTGAAAAGTTGTCAATATATTTAAGGTGAACAAAAAAATCATGTTGATAGAATAAACTTTATAAATCACAAATTTTATAAAATATTTACATTCACTTTTATTATTAGGGATTAAAAAATTATAAATAATATCATTGTTAAGAATATCAAACTATGAAAGTTTTAAGAATAAATAAGTAAGGATGATAGTATATTCTTTATTATTTTAGAAGGAATATTTCATTGAGGTTAAATTCTTTAGATTAATTTTTTCAAAGCTTTTGAGTACTCATCTGAGTTAGGATATTAATACAACTTTTGTAAAATAAAATATTTTATATGTTTTTACGTAAAGATTATCTATATAGTATTTTTTGAAAAATATATTTATTTGCCTTTTATGTAATTTGAATGAGGAAAAATTAGATTTGTTTTATTCCTTTGAATGTCCATGGATCAAATAGAGATTTTGCATGAAAGTATTTTGAGATTTGTTATATTCATGAAATAAAATGTGGAGATATGATGTTTTGTGGTTTGAATATTTGTATGAAATATTTGACTTTAGTCGGGCTTCATCATGTCAACTGAATACATTATTGACATTATTCCTGCCTTGTCACGAGACACACCGACATTTTCATTCCGCGATTATCGTAATCGATTTGAACCCACCTTTAAGGGTTTCATTAGAGATTATTAAGCATCAAGAGAAGGCTGGCCTCCATCCGTCTTAAAAGAACAATTTCCGTGCCTAGCCATCCATTTGAAAGTCTCACATGACTGGACACCATTCGATATTTGATGACCAAAGAAAAATATATTTGAAATGTATTTGATTTTGGACTTTGATATGAAAGTGTTTGAATCGAAATTTGATATAAAATTGTTTGGATCACATTTGATATGAAACTGATTTGAAATGGATTTGATAAGGTTTAGAAGTAAATTTTTTAATGTTCAAACTTATTTTTGAATCAAAAGTTTTGATGAAAAACATCTCATTTGTTATATGATTGAAAACTTTTTATCCATGAAAATGTATTAGTATCTCTTATTGAGCTTTAAGCTTACTCCCATTCGTTAACATATTTTCAAGTACTTTTAGTTTCTCACAAGAGCGATGACTTCTTGGTTGAGGATAATGTTATCATTGTGATTCGGGACAACTTTACGTCGACATGTCAACTAATAAATTCATGTTTATGTGAAATGTTAGGTTTTGAAAGTTAAATGAGAAAGTCACTTGGATAATGATATTCGTTTTTATATTAGTAAAAAGTTGAATTTGAGAGATCCCAAATATCGCTTATATTCGAACAACTTATAGTACGCATTCATAATCGGCGCCGGATATTTTAGAAATAATTTTTTTTTCTCTCGCATGAAATTTTGAATTTGGAGAATTGATGAATTTAAAGTTGCGCATTTACTTTGAACGTGCTGCCGGTAATTAAATAAAATCCAAATATAAAAGCATGCTAAGACGCCACACTTCAAACTTTCAAATGAAAAGCTTAAGAATGGCTGACCGATACCATGCCCCTGCAACGGGTTCGGTGCGCGACAATGCTCTATATCTACACATAACCTATTTATTTAAATTTCAAACTTATCCAATTAGGACTAGACACCTGAAAACTTAATACATGGTCGTCCTATTGATTATGTCCACTTTCATCAAGCATCATTACCGAATGGTTAATTGCTTGTCTTTTAACCTTTGTACAATTTTATCAGTTGAATTGTCATCCAAGTTTATCTTCCACATCATTTCTCGTGGAAATTAATTAAAAGAAAACTTTAAAATACTGGAAGTTAGTTTCAAATTTACACGTAAATACTTCTTAGTTTTGATTTTTTATTAAAAAATTTTGTAGTGCTTAGAAAATTTTTTTGACACTAATCCTCGTGACATTTGATCGAACTGTACCTTAATCCTAAGAAAAGTTCTATTTTAATTGTCAAATAAAAGATTTCATTTTACCAATTTCATCTATAAAAAAAACTTTTAACAAACACGATATTCATATAAAACAAAAATCATATAAGCTTGAGTTTGTAGAACAATTAACATATCAAAGCTTTGACAAAAGTTTCTTGGTTTGAGCCATTTTTTGTGGTTTGAATATTTAATTAGTATTTATGTATTTGAAAATGCATAGTGAATGTGGTTTGGCTCGTATCGTGCAACGGTTTAAGTCGGTCTGTCGTATTAAAACTATACAGGAACTAACTAGACAGGAGAGTTTTAAACTCCGTCTGAGATCCCGAGTCCCCTAGCCAACCATCCTACCGCATATGAGAAGTTTGTTATGGATAATACAAAAAAGATATTTATCCACTGATCTCCCAGTATCCAAATCTGATACGTTTCAAAAATATAAATCTGGAGAATTAGTCCTTGATAAGGAAAGAGAGATCTTATCACCAAAATTATAAGATTATATTTCCTATAATTAAGAAGAAATTCGAGTATAAAGTGAAAGCTCCCCGTGAGAAAAAGGTATGCAACGCTAACTCCTTTATTTCTCTTCTCCACTCTTTTGCCGACTTAATCACTGGAGAGGTGGCTGACACACCACTGTCGGATTCCCTTTTTTGTAAGTTATTATCGCATCGCTGATGCCCTAGAGGTCATATGATCCATGTAACCAGAGTGACCTGTGATTTGTTTAATGGACTCTTTAAAAATATATTTTTAACATTTAGTGCATTTGAATTGATAAACTCTTTTTTATCTTGAAATTTGGTAAGTCATGTGTTTAAACATAATATTAATACTGAAAATTATGAAAAAGAATTGAGATTGCTATGATCATAGAGCCTTCATAATCTATTTAAACTGATATTGGAACCAGCAGTAGTACATACTCTGATGAAACATAGGTTCATATATGTGCCATAAAACTCGAAAATTAATGCACTATACCCCATTGAACTTTACTACCCAAACAGCCCCTAATCTTTTAGTTTTGATCGTCTCTCTAAAGGGTCTGCAGACACTAATGCCTTCCTTTTGCAAACACCATTGTTGCTGATCTTACTGCTGCTGCAGCTGCTGCAACTACTGTTGTTGTTTTTATTTATGCTTTCATCGTCCTCATTAGTACTACTAGTACTGCTGATGTTTTCACATGGGAACTGGCTAAGAGATTTGAGGAGATGAGGTTGAAGCTTCTTTAAATCTGATAATTGAACTGGCTTCAACAGGAAATCTTCTGCCCCTCCTTCCAAGCACCTACTCATCCATCCCACCAAAAGTGAATAAAAATAGGCTCTGATAAAGTGAAATATACTTTTACTAAAAAAAAAAATGATAGTAGAAAAAGAAGAGGAAAAAAAGGAAGATGGTGTAATGGGAAGAAGAAGAAGAAGAAGAAGAAGAAAAACAGGAGGAGGCTTACATGTTGATTCTGGAGGGTACATTCTCTGATGACATGACAACAACTGGAACATCTTTCCAGGAAGATCCCTATATGCATACTTGTAGAAATTAGAATAGAGAGCAGACTTTTGGTTATTTTTCATATAGAAGACAAACCCATGGTTTATTAATTATTTTCAAATCTGCAGGAGTTGGGAGGACCATTCCAATTAACCCACCCAGTGAATCATAATGGAGATGACCCCCAAACACACTTTAAACATGAAAGAAGGAATTAAAAGACTTATATGACATTCACACTGCAAAAACATGCATGCATTTATGGGAGTCTTATAACTGCCAGAAAAATAAAGAAGAGGGGGGAGTGATGGGTGGGTGGATGGGTTAACCTTGACTCGTTTCAGCAAGTCATAACCGCTCATCCCGGGCATACAATAGTCTGTCATGATCAAGTTCACTTTCAACCCCTGCATCTGATCATCATCATTTTCATCATCAACCACATGAATATAATAATATAATATATGTATCGGATCTTGTTAATTTCATGACAAAAAAAAGGGTAAATATATAGGAACAAGATTTGAGGAGCAATATTAGGAGAGGAGAGGAAAATTAAAGAATGTGAATCCTGCGACTTAAGAGAGGCTTTTGTGGGTTGCCGTGTTGGACTTGGTTGGACTTGGATATGTCATATGCATGCTAAAATGGTGTAGAGTAGAGCATCTTTCTCCAATCATGCTCATGTGATGTCACCAAGATGGGATTGTTGCAGTTCTTCTGTCCTGTCATGTGTGATGGAATCATTCTAGAATATGGTCATTCAATTTTCTACCATTTTCTTTTCCAGGCTTCGGAATTCCAAGCATGGTAGATATGGTAAAATTTAGAAATCTGAACAAGAAAGAGGTTGGAAATTTGGTGAAATTGGGTAGGTGGAATGTTTTTCAAGCATGTTCTTCATCTCTTTTGGGGAGCATTTTCACTGGTGAAAGTGGGCTTGATTAAGGTCCCAGAAAACCAGAGAAATTAAAGGTTAGACAAATTATGATGAACATAGAACTGTTGTGAGAATCAAGTATATATCAGTAAAAGAAAAAAAAAAGATCCATCTAATAAAGATGTGATAAAAAGAGGCAACAGATGGTAAAGTATAGACAGAAAAGAACATCCTGTAAAAAGAATCTGGTAGCTAGCTTTAAAGAACAACAAACAAGGCCATGATCAAATGGAGAAGAGAAGGCAATCTGACCTCTTGCTGGGTTGAGTTGGCTGAAGAAGACGATGAAAAAGAAGAAGAAGAAGAAGAAAAAGATGGAGAAGAAGGACTAGAAGAGGATGTAGTATCATTGTCTCGGCCATCAAGCAGACCCAGGTACTCAAGAGCTTTATCCCCAGATTCCACGCAAGTCACTGCAAATACACAGATTCCCAAAAAAAAAAAAATCAAACCCCATTACAGAATAGAATCAAAATTGTCTAGGGAACACAATCCCCATGTAGGATATACATATACCATGATAAGAAGAAATAGTGAGCAGCTTCTCCAGAAGCTTCCTGTCAATAAGACTATCATCCACCGCTAACACATGAAAATGCTGTTGTTGTTGTAGCTGCAGCTGCTTCTGCTTCTGCTTCTGTTGTTGTTGGTTCTCCTCATAATCATTCCCTTGCTTCATCTCCATCTGCTCTAACGAAACAACTTCCATCCCAATTCCAGATCACCCCCCCTTCTCTTTCTCTCTCTATATATAGATATAATTAATGGAGACAGGCGGTGGTGGCGGTGGCGGTGGTGGTGGTGGTGGTGGTGGTGGGAGTGTGCCGTAGGTTTTATTTGAAGTAGTTGAGAAGCAATGTGGGTTATGGAGTGGAAGGAGAGAGGCCTGTGTGCTATATTTATTATTTTATTTTTTAATTTTAGTTTTTATTTTTGGTGGTGTGATCTCTGATAGATTCTGTACAGCTTGTTGGTACACCCACTGTGGGCTCCTCCCTCTCCGTTTTTTCTTTCTTTGGATTTTGGATTGATTGCCTTTGCCCTCACCCATTCCCTCTTCCCCCATCTCTTTCTTCTTTCTTCTTCTTCTTCTCTTAATCAACTTTTAATTCATGATTGCCTTTATTATTATCATCATTCATCACAAATATACATCCCCCATCACCTTCTCCATTCTTTATTTGTTATAAACCCATTTCACAAAAAAAAAAAAAAAATTAAAAAAAAAAAAATGGAAATAGGCAAAGTTACTCATGACCATCTTAAAGTGGGCAGACAGCCCCCACTACCCAACTATCCAAACATGTTGCAGTATCCCTTTTCATGTAAATGCATTGACTCAAATCTATTTTATTTAAATATTAAATTTCAATTTTCTTTTAAAAAAAAAAAAATGTCCGCCACTTACCCCATTCCATATCCTCCAACCCTCCTCTCTTTACAATAACTTCTCCATTTATCAAAAGTTACCCAACAAAAAAGTAATTAACATCTCAAAATGAATGATAATTTTGAATTTAGGTGGGTTTGTTTAATTAGAGGCAAGCAAGAAAACAGAAACAGGTGCCCTATTTTACTTTGCCAAACAGGCTTTAAACTGCTGAGGAATAATAATTACAAATTAAGAGGACTGGAAAAAGAAAAAAAAAACAAAAGAATAAAAATTAAACAGGGACCACAGGCCACAGTCCACAGTCGAAGCGGAGAGTATGGGGGAATCAATTTTATGTAATAATAGCGATGGAGACACGAAATAAATAAAGGTTAGGGGTGGGGGACCAGAGAGATCAGGGACCCCACTAGTAATTTTTTTTGAAAATCTAATGTGGGCCCTACCAAATAAAATCTTTGGGGTGGGGGCCCACTACTAATTTTTCTCAAAATAGTAAAATAGTAAATAGTAAAATCCCCCCGTCTTCGAATCTGTCCCCATCGAGGGTGTCCAAAGCGGAAAGTTTTTCTTCACGGGGGGAGAGGAGAGGGGAGGGGTCAATCTGAAAAAAATATAAATATATTTTATTTTCTTACTTACACACACACACATACACACACACTGACACACTTACTCCGGTGTTGGGCCCCACTTCCTGTCTGACACGTGTCAACCATTCACCGCCTTTTATCATACGTCTGATCTCCGCCACCCAGATCGCGACCACTGCCCCCTTCCACCGTCTGATCCATCATCGTTGTCTCCCCCCCTTTCCCTTATTTTCTTATCATTTTCAAGTTTCAACAACGTAAAGTTCGGGGTGTTGTGTTGACACTTCCCCTTCAATATATACACATAATTCTGGAGGCTTCAGAATTGACCCTAGCTACCACTATATCAGAAACGAAATCCTTATTACAATACCAAAATAATATCATTATGTAATAGAATAACGTTCAATGGTTCAAAAAAACATCAAGTAATAAAGAAGGGGTGTTCCTAAATTTGAGCCATAATAGATAAAATTTCAAGTGTTTAATTATAAATAATAATAATAATAATAATCATGAATTTTTGTATCAACTTAGGTCGACTGATTTCATGGGCCTTAAGCTAACAATTAGGTAAATTATTTAGTGACATTAAAATGATTCGATATCATGATCATTAATGAACAGCTCATTCCATGAGCATTAAGTAAATTGTTTAGTGACATTAAAATAATCTCATGAAGAGATTAAAGGTCAGAACTATCCATTAGACTTTGTTGGGAATCCGAAAAACATTAAAAAAAAAATAATGAAAAGTGGAAAAAATTTTGAAGGAAAAAAAGTTTAAACTTAAGAAATTAATTATATCTATCTATTTAATTTAATTTAATTTGTTTCTCCTTATTATATAAGGATTAACAAATTTAAAAATATCTTTTAAATTTTTTTAAAATTTTAAAGAATTTTGATTATAATTGATTTCCTTTTATATTTTGAAACGGAATATAAGAAAAATCATTTTTATTAATATTTTTTACTTTTCATATTACTTTTTGGTTCAAGCCTTTAAGATTTAAACACTTCTCTTTATATTTCAATCCTTAATTTTAATCTTCTATTTTTTTATTAAAAAAATATATATTAAACCTTAAAAAATCTTGAAGGGAAGAACGTGAACTACATACATGGTGATAGGATGTTGACAAAAAGTAGGTTATTTATATATTTATTTATTTTTGTTGGTGTGTGTAGGGGTAGGGGTAGGGGTAGGGGGTAGAGGTTGGTCCACACAAGGCTTAAATCAGTGGCTAAAAGTTTACACATAAATCTTATGATAATCTTTGATAGAAAAAAGGAAAAGTGTGTTTGGTGAGAAATCTTTTTTATATTACTTTGATTGACCAAACAAATTTTGTAATAAAGTGTGATTGTGTTTATGTAATATTTTTGACTTAGGGAAGCAAAGTGAGGGACCCAATATCTCACCCTAAATGAGGCCACTCATTACTCATCTTACCTTACTCCTAAATCAATTGAGATTTCTCTAGATCTTTGGCCCACTTCTCTAACTACAAATAACCTTTGTTTTATTATTTTCTACTTCTTTTTTTTTTTTTACCAATTTTCTTTTATAATTATTAGTGTCTTTATAGGTAGTTTTGGGAGGAGATTTCTTGCCCCACTTGCCAAACAAACCATTTAAATTCCATCCTTTTGTTTTTTTGGGGGGTGGTGTCACCCCCACTTTGACTTGTTGCTTAATAACAACCCTTTGGGATATTTTTTCTTACCCCTTGTGAGGAAAAAGAGCATCTCCATATCTTCTCCTTATCTTCATATTCATTCCTTATCTTCCTAAGTTTTAATTATATTTGTCATTAAGGTTAGGTTTAAGTGATAAAAGGATGAGAGGTGGTCACAAGAGATTCAAAGCTCGAATCCTTGTAAAATGTTAATATGGCGCGAATAGAATTAAAAAAAAGTTTAATTATATTTATATAAATAAAATGTGAATAGTATTGAGGAAACCCTAGTTACCGTTTCTTTTTTTCTCATATGTTCTTTTTATAGTCTTTTTTCCATTAGCAATGAAAAGTGATTTTTTTAATATTTTTGATATGACATTCTCCCTTAGCATCTCTTTTTATCACATTATTTCTCAATAAAATGACTCTTTTACATAGATATAGGTTTTTAATCTTTTTTTTATTATACAATTAATCTCAGATTTCATACTAAAAAGCTTTTTAACAAATACGATTCAGATTTTATCGAATCGTATTATTAATTTGAATCAATAAAATTTACGTCAAAAAAACTACGATAAATGTATAAATGCAACAAAAGCTATTTTGGATGAGGCTTTGTTTAAATGATTATTATTATTATTTTAATTTTAACCCCCAAAAATTTAAAAAATAAAAAACAAAAGAAAAGGGGAAAGAAAAAACAATTAGGAAGTGTGCAAAAGAAGGCTTTTGGCATCGACATTTAAAAAGTGGGTGAAATAGAATTCAAAATCCTTAATTGGACACGTACTATATATGCAATTAACATCACCTAAAAGCTCAAAATTGAATGCAATTGAGGACCCACTTTTATTTCAAATCTCTTTCTCCTCGGACCTTTTTTCTTTTTTCCCTTTTCTTTTCTTTTCTTTTCTTTTCCTTTCTTTTTAATCAGTCAGCCATTGATGATGATTAACAATTTTCTTCAGGGTTGACAAGCTAGAAAATTAAGATAAATGTTTCTATCAATGGCCCCATTCCCATGTAATCTCTCCCCCTAGTCTGCACCCACCCTATCTTTTGCAGGGCATAAAAAATTCATTAAAAGAAATGCTAAAATTAGTCAATAATGTTCCCAATATTAAAAATTATTTATATATATATATATATATATATATATTTTATTTATTTTTACATAAAATTGGAACAATGGAATATGAAGAAAAAGGAAGAAAAGTGGCTTTTTGAAAAGTGGGTGTGATCAGTGTTGGTCTTGAGAGACATTTCCTTGGTGGGATAAGACGTTTGAAGTTGGTTCTTCTTATCCAGACGTGCCAGGTTTATCTGCTATACTACTGTTTTCTGCCCACGCTCGATTTCCCTCTATTTTTTTCTTTTTGTCAAATCAATTTCAAGTTGCTTTCCAAATTTCTAAAATGAATGTTTGGCATGCCTCACATGTTTTTGTCATATCTATTTCCACACCGTCATTGATTTTATTTTTTATTTTTCTTCTAATTTGATTTTTCAACCCACCATATCATCACGCTGCCACAAGGAATGCCACTCTAATATAATATCACATGCAATATTAGTCATGAGAAAAATAGAGGATTATAATTGTGTTATATGATAGAATTTTATCGTTTTTAAAGTTTTTTTTAACTTTTGTAAGGATTTTTTTTTAATATGGTATGACTTAAAACACATTATGTGTATATATGAATCCACTTAGAACATTTTATGATCTGATAAAAAAAAAAGAGAAAAATAATGATTGTTTGGTAATAGTGTCTAAATATTAAAATTTTAAAATATGTTTATAGAATAACTTTTAAGAACAATGAGCATGTTCTATTCATGTATTTTAAAACTGTTTTAAAGAAAAGTGTTTAAAAATACAAAGAAAACCATTTTGATGTTCTTTGAATTTAAACGATGTTATCTGAATTTGTTGTTTTCCATGTTTTTTAAAATACAAAAAACGGGAATCAAACAAATTTTTAGTAATTTTTTTTGTTTTTCAAAATGAAAAACAGTTTTTAAAACAAGTACTACACCCTATATTTTCATATTTTAGAAAACAAAAATTCTTTTACTTAACTTGTTTTTAATTTAGTGTATTAAAAGAATTGTTTTTAATTTTTAAAAAATATATTATATCTCGACCTTTATTTTTAATCATTATATATACTTAATTAATTATTTTTTAAATAACATTAAAAAGTGAAAATAACTATAATAGCTAAAAAAAAAAAATTCAACCGTTCAAAAAGAAAAAAAAACTATAATAGCTAAAAGCCTAAAAGATGAATATCTGGACAAACTTGATTTTTCGTTTTTTGTCTTATTTTCTATTCTCAACAACAACAAAAAAACAGAAAATAAATTTCTAGTTATTAAACGTGTTCTTTAATATTTTCATTTAAAAAAATATTAAACTATTCTAAAAAGAATAATCAAATGGACTATAAAGTTTCTCATTTTATTTTATTTTTATTTTAGATGAAAAAATGTATTATCAAAGTCATGATTTAAAATCAAAATATATATAAAAAGTTTTCAACATGAATAAAAAATTGATTTCTTTTAGGCTTTTAAGTTAAGTTTTTTTTAAAAAAAAATTAACTAAATATGTGAAAGAGCTTTTAACAAGCCTTAAAAAAAAAAAGTAAAAATTATTTTGCTCATCTAGGTTGAACTTGAGCCCGAGGCCAACCAATGAGATGAATATATTTAAAGATGAATAAAATTCCATCACCAAAGAAATTTTTTATCAATGATTTTCATAATTTGAAGGAATGAAATTACTCACATTCTCTATACTAATTTTTCTTATAACATGTCTTCTTTTCTCTCTCTCTCTCTTCTTCTTTCTCTATATATATATATATATATATATATATATATATATATATATATATATATATATATATATATATATATATTATATATATTTTTTTTTTCCTTTTTGATTTTTATTCATTTTGCATTAAATAGTAGTAGGTTTATATTTTTATAAGGACTCGAGTATCGGAGTTATCGGTACATAAGCAACCCAATAAAACAAAATATTGAAGAAGGAGATGAAGAAATAAAATAAACTACAAAAGAATTAAATTAGATTGAGTCTTATGCAATCATAATCTCTTTAAAGTAAATTTGCATTTTTCGATGGTGTTTGAGAATTTTGTGACGTTTGTTTTTAGGATATAATGGTTCTAAAATGACAACAAAAACACCTTGTTTATAGTTATTCCCGATGAACTAAAGATACTTGTATCTTTATCACGAAGAAGATAAACTCAAAACAAAATCCAAACAAATTTTTTTCTTTCTTGTACATGAAGAGAGTTAAAAACCTTTTTTAAATAGACTTTAGGCAAGGAAAGGAAGAACAAGTCACTAAGTCACTCAATTGTCTTCCGACGGTTTCAAATTAATCGAAGAGAGAAATAAATACTCATAAATAGAATTAAGAGGGTTTAAAAACCATTTAATCATTTATTCAATCGTTTCAAAATTAGGTTTAATTTAATTCAAATGTTTCCAAAGTTCAACAAGATTTCCTGTAAAACCATCCCATGCCTCAAGGGCTGCTCATAACATATCATTTTTTTGGTGAAATTAGACCACAGATAGGAAACTTTATAAGTAGGATTAAAAGAAAATTCACAATAATTTTCAAATGCAAGTTTTCTAATATTTCTAAAAAAATCTAATCACCAAATATTTAAATTAATATTGTAAATATCTTTTTTAACTAAACAATGTGTTGTTTTATTCACTTCCTTATAAATATGACAATAATGATAAATATTTAAATTTTAGAGCAAGTCTCCAAATATCATCCATTAATATAATAATTGATCTAAGTAAATTATATTTTTGTTATAGCCATCGATGATTATTTTAGAGTCATTTTCAATTTCCAAGTTTGAAAAACTATTATTTATAATTACTAGAACCCCTTTTCTCAAAACCACATATTTTACAATAATTATGAAAGCATTACCTAAATATTTGGCTCCTACCATCTTAATATATAATTAGAAATGACCATATATGGGTGACAATAATACGAATTATTCGAGTACCTATCCCAAAAATTTGGAATTAAAAATTTGTTAAAATATAATTATATATAGGGACATTGGGAACCTAGTAAATGAGGGTAGGATAGGTTGTAGGGCAACCAAAAGGGGAAATATGAAAAGCAAAAGGGTAGTGAGTAAAATGGGGACAGGGAACCCGCTTTACTTGAAATTAGGATATTGGTACAGTTGATATGCCTTTTACCAAGTCAGTAGTCACCCTCCCCACCACCCCATGATTGTCATTATCATCAAATATTTCATGCGTGAAAATCCAGGCCTCTACTCTACTATGGTCCCACTTTTATTTTTTAAGTCATATATAATTTTTCTTTTTTTGAAAAATCAAAATCTTTTTCTTTTGGAATGTTAGGCATGCGACCGAATTTTCTTTTTCTGTTCTTTTTCTCAATTGATACTGCATGTGAAATTCTTGGATTTCGAAGTTGATAAAGAGAGTTTCAAATCTTTCTCTATCTTTTTTGTCGTAGTAGTTAACCTTTTATTCACGTCATCCTATTCTCTTAATATGTTTTCTGGTTACCTACCTACTTTGATATTAAAAAGAATTGGATCCATATCTTTTCTATCTAGACAAATGCATCTACCATCAAACAAATATTGTACTCAATCAGGAGAATGGTGAAATTGACTTGTCTTTAATTTTAAGTTCTCAAACTACTCCCATCTTAGTCGTATAAATTGTATGGTAATATTCGTAAAATAGTCGCATTCCATTGCACCAACTATTATAACGATGTTCTCAAGCTTTGTATTCACAACAAGCATTCGGAACAACTCTCCCATCATTGCAAATCCTTTGGGTAAAACCGGAGTTGAGTAGGTCTTACAAGATCTCCTTCTCACAAATTTGATGGTGCGTTTTTTGAGTGATAATGAATTTAGGGACCAACACAATGCTTGATATATATAGACTTTTGTCATTCATAGAGATGGTCGAGAACGACGACAGTGGGTGATCATAGCATCGATGTGGTTAAAACTTTTCTTCATATATGCCATCGACATGTTCCAAATGTGATCATATATAGACTATACTTTGGTGAAGGTGGCGACAACAAAATGCGTCATCGATGTGTTCTAGGTGTGGTCGTATATGGACCACATATTGGTGAAGGCAACGATAGCAAAAATCGCCAACATTCTCTCACTTGGTCTATATACTCTAACATACCCTACAACAAAAACGAGATACACGAATAATGACGATAGGTCCTCTAAAGCGAGTATTATTTTCCATGTATCACAATTTATCTTGTTTTATAGTAATCACCCATATATCTTAATGAATAAACTCTATGTTTATTCTTGGTCCATACCTTTAACGATATCTTACAAAATCAAATTGAATATGCGCACAAAATATAATGAGAAATATCATAAATGAAATAAAGCTTCATACATTGTCTTATACAATAAAATCACACTAACA
Organism: Tetrastigma voinierianum; assembly: GCA_016808115.1. Taxonomy (NCBI): domain Eukaryota; kingdom Viridiplantae; phylum Streptophyta; class Magnoliopsida; order Vitales; family Vitaceae; genus Tetrastigma; species Tetrastigma voinierianum. Next base: position 1,517,923 of record JAEQBH010003899.1, on the reverse strand, counting down.
TACCAAGTCCCATATGGTCTATATGATCCTTAAATTTTGACGGTGGCATGCCCTTAGTCAAAGAGTCATCAATCATCAATTCAGTGTTAACATGTTCAATGACTATTGTCTTATCCTTAATATGCTCTCGTATGGCTAAATACTTGATATAAATGTGTTGGCTTCAACTTTCGATTTTGTTATTTTTAGCCAAAAAAAGGGCAACTGAATTGTCACAAAATATATTCAATGGCCTAGATATAAGATCAATGATTCTAAGCCCATAAATGAAACTCTTCATGCATACACCACGCGATGTAGTCTCAAAATAAGAGACAAACTCAGCTTCTATAGTGGAAGTAGCTATGAAAGTCTACTTTGAACTTCTCCATGATATAAGTCCACTGACAAACATGAAAATGTATCTTGATGTTGATTTACTTGAATCAACATAGCCAGCATAGTCTGAATCAGAATAACCAATCACTTCTAGGTTGTTTGTTCGTTTGTACAAAAGCATGTATTCCTTATTTCCCTGAAGGTATCTCAAAACTTTATTTGCAGCTCTCTAATGGTCCATTCTATGGTTACTTTAATATCTTCCCAACATATTGACAACAAATGCTACAGTCCGTGATTTAACATATATTATACTCGCCAACAACTCGAAGATACTGAATCGCTCTTCATTCGTTCCATTTCAAAATCATTCTTTAAAATCGGCTCAAATTTGAACTCATCCCCTTTCATACTTGTGGAGCAACTCGAACAACTTTATCCTAAATATCTCAACCCCATCGAGATAAAGCCAGACGTAATCTGCATTACCATTATGTCCGCTCTGAGCACCTTTATACCTATAACATAAGAGGCATCACCCATATCTTTCAGTTAAAATGTTTAGAGAGAATAGTTTCACCTTATACATCAAACCTCTATCATTAGCTGCAAGTAAAATATCCTTTAAGTATAAGATTAAGAAACAAATCTTACTCCCACTAACCTTTTGGTATATACATTGGTCCATGATATTCTCTTCAAATCCAAAGGAAGATATTTGTAGACTCAAAAATTTGCTTACATATTATTATTATTATTAAACTTTATTTTTTGATTGTCTTTTTATTTTTGATTTATTATTATTATTATTATTTTATTTAATTTTATATTTTGTTTTCTTATCTTCCCCATTCCCCTACCCCCTATCTTCTCTCTTCACCCCCATCACCCTACCCAACCTACCCCCCTCTCTCTCTCTCTCTCTTTTCCTTTTTTGGAAGACCCCAACGGGTCTTCCTCTTCCCCCTGGGCTTCCCCTACTTCTTCTTTTCCCTCTCTTCTTCTTCCTTCTTTCAATTCCATTTTTCTTTTCATTTTCTTCCAAACTCAAGCAAATATAAGGTAAATTTGAATAACAAAAACTCACATTTACCATTTGTCTTCATCTCATTTTTTTTCTTTTCCCCATTCTCTCACCACCAATTATTCGACTGACGCCGAAGTTTACTGACTAGCCACGCTAGTGACCCCTCCATTTCCCTCTTCATCTCTCATTCACTCAATTTTCTTCTTTTATTTTATTCACTATCTACTATTTTTCTTTCATTTTCTCACCACCCAAACACTTTCTTTCCTCACTTTCTTTAACATAAACTATATTTTAAGTCTTAAAAAAATGTGTAATTTTCTTCCTAAAATAATTTCTACATTTTGACTTGCTTAATGCATTTCTTTGGTTATGTTAGATCTTTCTTATATGTTTAATTAATATGTTGTTAAGAAGCTTGAGCTTGGAATAATGTAAGACATATTGTATTATTAATATATATTTGATAACTTGGGTTTTATGTATTTATGATTAATTTGATATTTGGGTACACTTAAGAATATTTAGATTTGTTAGGCCTTAGAATGTTAAACTAGTTTGTAAATTAGCATGAAATTAGTATTATTGATAGATTTTGAGTAAAGTGTAATTTGTGTATGTTTTAGTCATGAATTTGACATATTTAGGTTTATTGTGTTTTTAGGTTATATATACGAAATTAAAATATTATGGCATGATATTTAACTTTAAATTAAATTGAGCTAATAATTAAAAAATAAAGTTTGTTTGTGAATTTATTAAAGTATGCTTTATGTTAATTATTAATATGAAATTATGGGCTTAGTTTAGTCACATATTGAATATTTGCTTGGGAGTTTATTTATTAATTTGGGGCCTATTAACATTAATGAAATTAATTGGATAAGTTTATATATTGTTTTTAGGCTTATTGTTATTAGACTTAAATATTTATTTTGACTTCATTAACCCCCTTCTTTTTCCTTACTTTGACGCCTCTTTCTTTCGCTTATTCGCTTTGCATCGCACTTACCTTACGATGCTTTTTTATCGATCGAGTATGAATCACGATGCTAAGACCGAATCTCAACAAAGACTTGAGAATAATGTAAATTACAAGTATGACATTTTGAGCACATTTACTTCCTCATTGATATTTAATTTTATTTTTATATATATTCTTGTAAATTCATTCTTATATACATTAATTTGTTGTATAAAAAATTGAACACATAGCGTTATAATTTGTGTTAATAAAAAGAATAATTAATTATTTTGAGCTAATAAAACAAGTTCATAATATGTTTTTTTTTAGACTATCTTTTTTCTAATAAAAGAAATATAGAAATTTTTTTTTTAAAGAGAATCTAAAATTTGTTTTAAGAAAAAAATTCAAAATATTGTTTCCAATCATAATCCTTCATTCATTTGTTTGTTTTTAAATAAGATTGTTCATTTGTTTTTAAATAAAATAACTTTTGAACCATTTTTCAAATAACAAAAATCTTTTTTTTTTTTTCTGTAAATAAAGCTTAAAGTTCAATTTTCTTTCTAAATTAGTTAAATAAAACTTTTGGACCAAATTTATTTTCTTAATAAATATTTTTATAAAATAAATGCAAATAATTCTCGTGTAACTAAAATTGGATCTTATGACTTTTTTTTTTTTTTTAAATTGAATCTCTTTTTATAAATGAATAAAATTTATTTATTTTTATGTATCGAGTAATGTGATTTTTTTCTTGGTATTCATAATTAATTAATTAATTATCACCGTTCCCTAAACTTATTAAGAGAGACCACATTATACTCTGCCCAGAGGTTACGACTTACTATCGTACATCTCAATAAAAATCTCGACCTTCCTCGGGATTGGACTTGATTTTTCACAGACATGTCTTTTTCCTAAATATGAGTCATTAAATAGCTTTTATTTTTATTTGCTTTTCCCTTTAAAAAAATAAACTAAAATAGTTTTACACTCAATTTTATTTTTAAGAAATTTTTTTTTTCAATAAAAAGTGAGTCTCATTTTACTGAGCTGGGACGTAGCGAAAATGCAATTCAATAAATTACGACTTCGCTGGGGACAAATGTGTGGGTCAAACTCGAACTCTAAGTTTAGGAAAATGTGACATTTAATCCACAAGCTTGGCGAATATCACATTTTTACTATTAGATACTGATATTTGATAGTATATGAATACTGACCAATTATTATTTTTTATGCATGCTTGATTGTTTTTAGTCATTCGAGATTTTTATTATCGATCTTATTAATTAATTTTTATCGACTATACATTTGTACAACATAGAGCTAAGATTTGAGGAAATTTGTGTAGTCAATATTCTTTGTTTGCTCTTAGATTATTAGGTTTTTCGGATGCACCCATGCCCCATTGTTCACCTTAGATCGTCTCCGAGTGTGTGAGAGTTGTGAGCTCACGTCACACAGTTTTGAGAGCCTTTGCCATTAGGACCCATCATGTAAAACTCGAGAAAATTCTAATTTTTTGAAAAATGGTAAAATGGTAATTTCGATCAAAATATGTAATTTTTCTGGATCTCGAATGACGAAACAGACTTCACCGTTGGAATTGTCTCGCGAAATATAGTTACCATGTCGAATTTCACAATTCCGGCACAGCAGAATTTCACGCTTTTCGCCACACCGAAATGACGCGATTACTGGGTGCATCATGAAAGGCCACACGCCACATGTCAAGTCGAGATCAAGTCAAACATCGAGCTTGAAATGACCCATGAAAGACATATGACAAATACTTAATCGGGGTGGAAATCTACAGAGATGGAAGGGATAAGTGCGAATCCATGCTACTTAACGCGATACGCTGTTATCTAGAGGCGATGTGTTCGACCCATCTCACTCAATTAAGGAGAAGAGAAAAAGAGAAGGGGAGAAGAAAAAAAAAAAAAACCGAAAGAGAGAGGCAGAAAGAGGGCTTTTAAAGTGAGAAGCTCTCACTTCTCTCTAGATTTTCCAACGATCGATCCGTCGAATCCCTTGAGACAAGAGGCAAAGTTGATCCCCACTGCAAGAGTTACGTGTGGGTACCGGTATTGTGGAGTTTCGACAACTCCGGGAAGTAGCGGTCTTCTCCTACTTGATTTAGTATTTATTTAAGAACTTTGTTAATGGTCAAGGTTTCGGGGGCGTAAATGGCTCAGATTTTAGTCCCTGATCGGGACAAGAGCCGGAAATCGTGATTTCCGGGACAAGAGTTTAAAATCGCGGATTGAAAGCTACGACTGTCCGAATAGGTAGTGTAGTTTCGCCGGACAAATTTGACCAGGTTTAAAATAGCGCTTCCAAGATGGATCGCCAGATAGATAGCTTGTGGAAAGGTTAGATTATATGGAGGAAGGTAAATGTGGATTGCAGGAAGGCTTATTTGGAATACATGTACGCATGATTTTCGACATGCACAGCGAAATCAAGATACAGATTTCATAGCACTGTGGGCACCTTGCATGCCATGCGTGCTTACGACATCGCATCGAGGGCCAGACTGTACCAATTATCGAGTACAACCATTATTAAATCTCGAGGCCAGTCCACGCATAATATTTGAGAGGCTCACTATCTATATCAGGAGTGCAGCTGTCCACTTATAAAACAAATATACGAGCTTAGAAACAATTTTCATACACGTCACCAAAGCAGGAGACTGAAGATTTCGAGGTTGAGAGATAGGCATGCAGACACCGGCAACCGCGATTTCACTAACGTGCGTGCTTGCCATCGCACGGCACCTCAAAGTTATAACCTACCAGTGAAAACTCCACACGGACATTGCTCACCAAGTCAGCAGGAAAATTATCTGGGCAATCATGAGGTACTAGACGTGGACGATCCATGCCTAGAAGCGTAAGAAATGCACAAATTAGCCTCATTTTGTATTTTGTAAATTTTAGAGAAAAACCCAGATTTCCTGTAATTTGCAAATTAATACAAATTGCAATTCAAACTCGCTCTTATAGATAACATAGAACTCATGAGCTCTTCGCATTTTAGCAGCCTTTGTAAGAACAGAGTTAAAGTTGGGATTTCAGAAGCTACAACGTGGCAGAACAAAAAGATGAGAAAAGGAAATGCAAGAGAGAAATTAGAATGCTTATCGCTTATTTTTTGTTCTAGATCACGCATTACGTTGCGGTGTCAGCGACAAGGACGCATGGCCGATGCATGACAAGCATGCATGCCACAATCGCAGCGCCGCGCACCAGAGCTCACGCCGCATGCCACCAGCCGCCACCTACGACACGGTAAGGCGCCGAGCGCCGATCTCGGTTTTTCGGGCCTCAGTCGCGACATCACCCTCCCCGTGGTCATGGTCGGGGCCGACCAGGCCGGTCTTTGTCCGACATGATTTTCATGTCGCGCGTGGGCAATCGTGCGCCGATTACGACCCAGGGCGTCGCCGGCTAATGGAGACTTTTAGCGATTTGAATATTCGCGTACAGAACAGCGGCATCACAGATACGGCGTCGCGACATGGCCCGGCTGCCAGTCGCGCTACCAAGCTCAGGTACGCGGGGTCCCGCGTCGGCACATGCGGACCGGTGTTGTTATTACGCATAAAGTTGGGCGTAGTCGCTGACTTACAGCGTGACCTATGCGGCGACGGAGGATTGTTGAGCCAGCGATGACGGTTGACAAACGCCAGCGCAAGCCAGCGACATTCGCCAAATGTCGCGCCGATCGCGCAATCGCATAACGCCAATTCACCCACCGTGAAAAAGCAATCAGGTTGCGCATTGTTTGAGTCACCGCTCCCGGATCACCGCTCGCTGAAGGACCTCAAGACGAAGCCACACACACCCTATATTCTTTGTTAAAACTAACCTTACAGATTGAGCGAGATACTTTTTGAGATTTCATCTACATTCAAAAGCATTCAAAGAGTTTTTAAGCAGTCACTTTATCATGCCTGTATTCAGTGCTCCCTCTCGGGATCTCCAAATTGCAGTGCTCCTCTTTTGCACAATAGATATAAGTTCACTTAGTGAGGACTACTGATTGATAGAAAGAATATGGACATTCAATATTATACTCAGATTTAATATATCAGATATATTATGGCGCATCGAAAATTTTTCAGAATTATTATTTACTAAGTGAGAAAATTCTCTAAACCCGAATTTGTACAAGATACAAGGCAAAGGGAATTTAATAAATAGGATATAAAGTCATAAGATTGTGAAGATGATGCTATTATATAAATGGTATAAGTCAGAGTGCAAATGTATGGGAGTTTCCGAGGACCAAAGGTAATGGGAAAAGGAAAATTGTATCAAATATAGTCAGTGACAACATGCCTCTGTTCGATGATTTGTTTACTCCCCCACAAATGGATTGACATCAAGATTTTTGAGTCTCAGGGAGATAAATTCAATGTACATCCCCTTCACACAGTCATAAATCATGGAGATTTCATATGTCATATGGATTTGAGGAGGTTTAGACCCACCCGATCGTGTTATATATTTATTAGAGAGAGTATTTACCGCAGGAGCCGATGAAGATGATTTGACAATGATTCTACGTAAGCCAAATTCAATGATAAATTAAAGAAGTATTACATTTGAGACCATGCTTCGCAGACGTAGTATTATCAGCTTCAGCAGCTATACCATTCAAATTCACACATGCCAGATCACATAAATTCTGAGCTCACAGATATAGTTATAGTTTTTCTCGAGCTTTACTTACCTTTCACCAAGGTAGCCCTTTGACATATGCATGCTTAGTATGTCATGAGCTTCTGACCTATACGCCTATTTCCTTCATCACTTCTCATTACTCTATTCATCCCATCCCATCATATTTCTTTATTGTTACTTCTTCTTTATTTCCATTGTTGTCGCTCAGTTTTTTGTTACTCACTCAGATCATGACTTCCATGATTCAGAGTATAGAGTGGTAAGTTACAAATACTCTCTTCACTCCCCGACACAGATTTAGATTTCTCGCTTGATGGTTACTGCATGAGGATCTGCATATTTATTCCAAAGGATTGCAGAGAGCTTACTTATTCTTCATCTTTCCCATTAGAGCGTTGATTTGTTGATTATCATATAAAGTACATTCATTCAAAAAAGAAAAAGAAAAAGAAAAGAAAAAGAAAAGAAAAAAGAAAAAAGAAAAGTGTACTTATGGCAGTATCTTCCTCCACAAATGTCATAATGGATTTTCGAAAGTTACTTGTCGTAGTGCATTATTATCGAGCAAGTCTATGTGAGATGCAAAGTAATTAGGTTATTCTTATACTTTGTTATGTATTTGAGTGCAAGAGTTCGCAGGGGCAAAAGTTCGCGACGAGTGTTCGCGATTCATGAAATGTATCATCGGCTACCGCATTCATAGCTCGGCGAGCTCTATGGTTCAGCGAGAGCTCGTGAGATCCTCTTACTTCTTCAATCATATTTAAATGGTAGGGTGTTAAGGACCTTCCCACTAGATCTCTCGATCAATATTCAGTATTGTCATTCCATCACAGTGATACAACTTCCTCTCTTCTAAATGTACCGATACAGAAAGTTAGATCATCATTCATCTTGTTTCTCCATACCTTAAAGTATATTGCCATTTTTTCCTGCCACTTGACCCACCATCATATTTCCTTCACATTTCAGATTTGCTGCTACTAACCTTTCTTCCCATTCATTTACTTCCTTCATCACAAGTGCAAGAGTTAATTTTAGAGTTCATTTGTTAGATTTCAGATCATCTGGTACACGAGGCAATATTTGATATCGTATCTGAGTTTCAGTTTCTCGTCTCTTTAAATTTATCACTCCCAAGCCTACATTACGCATCCGTGTCTTAAGACCACCCTGAGGTTGTGTGATAATGTATGGATTCTGATGGCTTCACAGTCAGGACATGCAGCTTGAGTTTTTACTAAGTAGATGTGCTATGCTCAGAATCTTCTAGAGAGATGCACAGAGTGATGCAAAATCTAAATTCTGATGTGGCATAGATGACTAGTCAGAAAGTACACATTTGCAAAGGATGATTTTGGTGCTGTCCAAACTTCTCTATTTTACAAAGGCATCATATGTGCCATATCAGTAGAGGCACCAGATGAGTTGATCATCAACAGTGGCCTTGCTTTTTATCTACCGCCAGTGAACTGTCAGCAGATCTTGCAACATCACAAGCACTCCATCTTACAGTATCTAGGTACGCAGTCCACTTTTCGGCCAATGTGCAAATAATGATCGACTAGATAGTATCTGACAATCATTCAACATCAGTGCCTACCCACATTCACGAGACATTATATACTTTGTCAATTCCTGTCACTAATCCATTTGTTGTTACTCAAGAGTTACTATACCGTACACATACCCTCTTCTGTAGAGATTATTGACATCTCGTGTTCGATTCATGTATTATTTAACATTCCATCGCATCTTGGAGTTATTACTAAGTATCTCTCTTTCATAGTTTTTCTACAAAGTACATACCCCATTTTTTCTCAAATAGCCTATTCAAAATCACTTCATTTATATTCTGAGCATTTGCTCGATGTTTTTTTCATGCCTTAAGCTTCTTATTTTTAGATGTTTTTAGCTATGTATTGCTTTCATTTTCGTATTCTGATTCAGTTATCCAGAGATATTCCTTGTTCTTCGTAGTTTACTCCAGATCCTTCAAGTTAGAGAGTTAGATTTTCTTTTCAGGACATCCTCTGCAGTAAAGCCTGCTTTAGAGTACAATGCTTCCCATCTTCTAGCAGTCTTGGCTCAGCGCATAGCTCCTCATATATTTCAAGAGAGTTTCGGTTTTAGACAGATGGAGGCTCTCTGTTCTTCATCGTATTAGATTGCATTTGTATGCTCGTGAGTCATCCTAGTCTAAAGAAGCCAGAGCTATCATTTTTGGTCGCGCTTAGAGCCACAATTTAGTATTCAAGAAAGCCATATTTTCCATGTTTAGCGTTTCAGAGCCATCCTTTCCGGGACAAAGCGCTCGCACTTTCGCTTCGCCATCTTATTTTAGACATGCCTGAAACTTCGCCTGTTTTCTTAGGTTTGACGGCAGCACTCAGACTCTGCCTCTGTCTTTGATCCTCAAGAGTCCGCACTCGCCCTACCATCCCCTCCTCACCTTAGAGCCTAGGCATGCCCAAACTTCGCATCGGTTTCCTTAGCTCCTCGGCCTCCAGCCTCAACCTTCCGCCTAGTTTTCTTGGATCTCAAAGCTAGATCTCACTCACAACTTCATTTCCCAAATTCGTGCACCCGACTCAGCATGCTTTGGGATCCTTGAGCGCAGTTCAGATTCAGCTCATGCCACATATCCATTTCCAGACTCGTATCTAGACTTCACCTTCGCTCTCAGATCTCGCGCCCGCACTCCGCCTCCATTTGATGGCTGATGATGGATTAGATGTTCAGACTTATCCGCATCAGCGCCATCTTCTAGCATTGCAGATCAAAAAGTTCGCACTTGTCTTTTGCAAACCAAAGCGCTCAACCGCCTCTTCATATGACCGATGTTCGAACTTCATCTCGCATCACATTTGATACACGTGATACTGGGATGGTTCGCAGACTTCGCTTCGCATCTCAGTTGCCCGACCGCCATAGCGATCGACGCTTAGATTCAGATCCGCATCACATTCGCTGAAATACGTTGCATCAGACAAGCTCAAACTTGTCTTCCTCGCATACAGCATTCAGTCTTGTCGTATATAAACGACAGTTCGGGTAAATTCATTTGCATCACATCTAGCAAACAGATACAGACGACGCCTCGAGGCACTCGCCTTCCGCAATCGCCGCTTCCAAATCAGCTTCTCTGCATGACCGCATGTTCTAACAACCGCATCACACGGTTAAAGATAGATTGATTGCCCGCATTTCCGCCTTCCAGCACCGTGCAGTCTGTAAACTTTCACGGAGGGATGTGATGGGCGATGTCCAAACTCATCCGCATCACATTCGCATAAAGACCGATTCAAATCACCCGTACTCGCCTCAGATACCAGGCGCTCGACGTCAGAGACATCAAGCTGCCTCATTCGCTCTACACAGGATCAAATGTCTCACTTCATCCCATCACATTCTGCCAAAGACCGCAGTTCTACATTCGCACTCGCCTCTCGCAAATCGTAAAGCAGTTCGCATTCTCACCTTCAGATAGACCAGCCGTCCGGACTCATCCGCATCACATCTGCCAAAGATCGCATGGCCAGCCTCCGCACTCAATCTCCGAGAACACCCGCACTCGCCTTCATACGCGCATAAAGTACGCTCGCATTCATCCGCATCACACATACACACTACAGCTGCACGCCCGCACTCACTCAGAGCACGCGCCCGACCGCCTCAGGCGTGATGATGCTCGACTTGCTTCCATCATCTGCCAGCACCCACCAGACGCTCAGACTCAACTCGTGAGATCAGCGGCTTGGGATTTTTGGTTTCGAGGAGCGGACCAGCGTCCGCACTCCAATAGCATCACATGCCGAGAATTCAATGAGACATTTCCAGACTTTCTATTCAGCGACCGCCGCCCGCATTCTTCATCACAAGGCGTGACAAGATGTTCAAATCATTCAAATCATGTGCCAGCACCAGAAGCTGAGACGCCTCGACTTCGCCTCCATCAGACGCCTGACTCTCGCCTCCACACGGATTGCATGTCCACTTCCATCCACATCACACTTCAAGACCAGCCGCACGCCCGCACTTCAGCCTCCTCTCTCTCTCACACGTGCCTGCACTTCAACCTACCTTCACCTAGAATAAAGACGCTTGTATTTCTGCCTTGCAAGCCTTCTCAGTTTCCAAAGCCGCATATCCTGATGCCTTCACTATAGTTTAGATTTCAACTTCATTTTATTACAAAGATATCACCACGACATTCAGCGGTCATTATCATCGATACTTCGATCATGGCTTATTTCCTCGCGTCATATACTCTCCTCATTAGCTCATAAGGGTTTGTCTATAACGAAAGGATTTTCATACAAAGGTACATGACCATTCTAATACCCAGGCTGCCGATTCTCTAAGTACATTTTTTGTAGTTTTGGATGTGTTTATCTCGAGAGTAAATTTTCTTCAGAGAAAGCTAGACATCTATATCATGAGATCTTTGTCGTTTCCTAGTTGTCTTCGCCCTTTCTTTTGTTTTTTTGTGCCATTTTGCTGTTTTGTTTGAGTAAAGTCAATGTTCTCGCGTACTTTTTAAGTCTTTCCTATTCTTCTCAAGAGAGTCTACTATTTCACCAGTATTGTTTATGCGCCATTTCACTTTCAGATGATCCTTCATCAACATTTATATATTCAGACTCTGTACTAGCTTCACACATTATTATTATTATTAAAACTTTACTTTTTTATTTGATTATTTTATTATTACATATTTTATTTATTTATTATTTCATATTTTCTTATCTCTCCATTCCCTACCTCTATCATCTTCTCTCTTTCACCCTATCACCCTCGGCTTCTTTTCTTCCTTTCTCTTCTTTTCACTCCATTTTTCTTTCCATTTTCTTCAAAACTCAAGCAAATATAAGATAAATTTGAACAACAAAAAACTCACATTTATCATTTCCTTCATCTTCATTTTATTTTCCTCTTCACTCCACTACTCACTATCGTAGCTGCAGATCGCTGGACAGTCACCCATTTACAATCTATCACGGCAGACCTCCATTTCCTCATCTCATTCACCCATTTTCTTTTCTTATTCACTAATGCTATTATTTTCTTTTTCATTTTCTACCACTCAAACACTTTTATTACGGAGAACAAAGTCGAAGTCTTAAAAAAAGTGCAATTTATTCCTAAAATCATTTCTACATTTTGATTTGCGAATATTTATCACATATTAGATCTTATTTATATGTTTAATTAATATGTTACAGAAGTTTAGGTTTAATAATGTAAAGATACATTGTACATATATATTTGATAACTTGAGTTTTATAGTATTTATGATTAATTGGGATTTTGGGGGTATAATTTACATATTAGATTTGTTAGGCTTTTAGAATGTTAAACTATTAGTTTGTAAATTATACATGAAATTAGTATTATTGATAGATTTTATAAAGTGTAATTTGGTGTTACTTTAGTCTGAATTTTGGACATATTTAAGTTTATTGTGCTTTAGGTGTTATATATATGAAATTTAGATATATGATATTTAATCTTAAATTAAATTGAGCTTAATACCAAAAAAGTTTGTTTCAGAGAATCATTAAAGTACAAGTTTTATAAATAACACATTGTTAAAATTATGCATTTGTTTATTAGATAATAGAATATTTGTTTGAATATTATTAATTTAGCCATTAATACGAATGAAATTAATTAGATGTTTATATAATATGGAAAGGGATATAGATCGAACATTTATTTGGCTTCATTAACCCCTTCTTTTTCTTCTAATTTTGATGCCCTTTTTTCTTGTAATATTTTGTTTTCATGTAGCCTACTACATGATGCTTAGTGATCGTATAAATTGACAAAGCTGAATAATCTCAACAAAGACTTCTGAGAATAAATGTAAATTACAAGTACGCATATTTCAATACTTTTCATTTTCCTCCTTCTAACATTTAATTTTATTTTATATATATTTCTGTAAATTCATTCATATACATTAATCATATAAAATTGAACACGTAGCTTATATAATTTAAAGTTAATAAAGAATAATTAATTATTTTGAGAGCCAATAAACAAGTTCATACATATTTTTAGACTATTTTTTTAGTGGAAGAGAAAGATTTTTTTTTAAGAGAATCTAAAATTTGTTTTAAGAAAAAAATTCAAAATGTTGTTTCCAATCATAATCCTTCATTCATATGTTTTTAAATAAGATTGTTCATTTCTTTCTAAATAAAATAACTTTTAAATTATTTTTCAAATAATTTTTCAGATAAGTTTGAAAGTTCGACTTTTTCTAAAATTAGCCAGTCAGTCATTTTGGGACCAAGTTTATGGAGACAGGTAAGAGGTTAGGCAAAATAACAAAATACCTCTAGACCAAAATTATCTTATGACTTTTTAAAAATAAAATTGAATCTTTTTTTTACAAGTGAATAAAATTTATTTCTTTTTATGCATTTATAAATGTGATCTTTTCTTAGTATCCATATTTAACAATTAATTATCAATATTCCCTAAACTTGTTTAATAGAGACCGTTATTATAATGGTCGAGGAAAGTTAATGTACTCACCATCGCACCTTCTCGACAGAACCCGACCTTTCGTGATTGACCTGTCACAGCGCACGCCTTCCTAAATATGATCACACAATATTTGTATTTCTCTATTTTCTTTCCCTAAAAAAAATTAAAATATGGCAACTCCACTTTATTTTTAAGATTTTTCTTTCTCACAAAGTGAGTCTCACACGTGACGCACGTAAAATAATGGTCCACAAAATATCATACATCATGAATATCAAATACCACTAACGAAGAAGTTTGCTTCAACTACAGATGGATTTTAAACTCAGTACACCAAATGCCCACCTCGACTAGTGAAGAGAACTTTAGTTAGTTTCATACCTCTTCCTCAGTTTCCCATTGAGAAAGATGCTTTACATCCATTTGTTAAACTCTAAAATCAAGGCTGAATTTAATGTTAAAACATATAAGCAGAATCTTTTTGCATACGTTATAAGCCCATCGTTGGGAATCGATTTCCAATTAGTAAATCTCTCGCCAGCAAGTCTTGGTTTTCATCTCTCAACACGTACACAAGTCTTTTTGCCTTATGCACTCACACCAAATGAGTTCAGTCCCACGTACAACTCAACAAGACCAAACTCATTCGATGTCATAAAGCTTCATCTCATCTTCATCTGACTATACTAGATATTAGAACGAGGAGCCAGGGAAAGACATCGATGCAGTTTCTAGATTATGTCGACCCTTGCAGACACAACATAGTCACCTAAATAAGCAATCTTCAATACCCTTTACAAGCCATGGTATCGCCAGCCACATTTATGAGTCATGTTGTCCAACTAGTTGTTCAACCATGTTTGGTACTATAACAAACTTGACCCAAAGTGCACCACAGTGTCAGTGAGTCTCAATGATTAAGTTGCGCAACAATCTGCCTGCACTTTATGATTTTCTAATGACAGTACCAATCTTCACTAATATGAGAAGGCCTTTAAAAAGGACACTTCCACCAGCTGGCCACTACAAGAAATCTACATTCTGATCACCATGCTTCAGAAAAGCAAAACAACATGCTACCAACAGAGCAAAAGAAACCACATTTATGGTCTAAACACTCTTTTTTAGAACTCTAGACATGACTGCTCCTGAATTTCCTTTTTAACCTAAATAAAACTTTGATGATTCAGCGACATTTTTCTATCCAAAAATCATGTTATTTAATGAAAATTCTCGGAAGACAAATTTCAAACAATTTTTTATAATATCTTTAAAGAATAAAATAGCATATGCAAAATTCAGCCTTCTATACCAAAAATTGTAACGATCTTCCTTTCATGTTATCTAATAAGGATTCAGAACACACGGTAAGATGGATCATACCCCATTCCGCACTGAACATCATTCGATAAAACTGGAATTCGAGTGAAGCCCTAAGATCTCTTCCTTCTCTCGTTCGACAGCATTTTGATGCAGCAATGGAATCATGTGACCAACGCCTAGCTTCATCATAAATGCTTCGAGAATGACGGTATGATTAGCACCACGCAGGTTTAAAAACGCTTTCCATATACGGCCATTGGGACGGCTCCCAGATGTGGTCAGATATAGGATCACCTTAGAAGGCGCGATAACGAATGGATTTATTTGATTAGTTTCGCGCGTGTCAGATATGAATTCGCAATTTAGCGCTGCACAAGAGCAAAAACGTTACTACCTAACATTATCATTCGCATGAAATGCAGTAATAGACATTTAGTTGAATCTTGAGTTTATCTACACACTGAAATTTGTGGAGATGGGTTGAATCTTCCTTCTTTTTGATTATCTATTAATCTTTGTATATTACATTGCAGTACACTGAGAAAAAGAATGATTTTGTTTATTTGAGAATATTTCAGATTTCTAGCCATCTTCTGGTTTAATCTCAAAGCCCAACCTGATATATTACTTCGTAGTGACCACAGCAAGCTCCCAACGTTATCAAACACACTGCTTCGGCAGATTTGATCAAAATATCATTTGAAAATTCAATTTAAAAAAATCTAATTTTCAGATTTTAACTTGATATAAGATTATTTAGTAAAGACGAAATGATAAGCATGCTGTATTTTAGTCCAAAACAGATTATTTATTCCAATATCAGAGTGTCAGAAATTCACAATTTTGAATGTTATTTGGAGTGTCTTATAAACAATTTTTCTAATTTGCTATGAGGGCTTCCTTTTCATCCCATTTAGTTAGGGCTAATAATCCATCAAAACTGGCTCTAAAGCCAGCTTTTTTTCCTTATCTTCAGATCATACTTTTCACTAGCTTATTGACTTTTAGATGACTATAGTATTTACAGGATTTAATGAGTTTTATTGGGTCTAATTATGTTAAGAAGGCTAAATATTTAGTTTGAATTTTCTTAAATTTTTTAATAAAACAGGTAAATTTTCTTAAATTTTTCTTCTTTTCAGAGAGTCAGAGATGATGAGAGGATATAGAACTTCTAACATTGACTTATATAATTCAACTTGAAGTATCCATGAAAGAAAACTCACAAATGCCAGCCAAAAGTTAAGCTGCTTATATATATTATACAGTTATTTAATATTACTTTTGATATGAGTTTAGAGGTTTATAAAGACAGAACTAGTATTACTTCAGCTTTTAAATTCAATATAAGATATGAATATATATATAGTCGTTAGAAACTCATCATTGATGCAAATTTAAATTAGAAGTGCAAGTAAACTCCTAACCCAAAGCATTATTTCCAATGTCCATCTTTTACAGATGTTTGCTCTTTCCCAACATCTTGAAAACTTATACCCAAGAAAGCAGTTAATATTTCCAGATAATGAAGACTTTAAGCCTTGCACCTAACTGTCAGATACAATTAGAGCCTCGAAACCTTGAGGCAAGTTGTTTGTATTCATTTGTCCACAGGCTTCTTTCTAAAGACCCAAACCTAGGAGACTCTAGGAACACCTATCCTTTTCCACTTGGAGGAGAACATACAGCATGCAACTCTATTTGTTCTACGACAATCTAGTAAACTATTGTATTTAGAATTAATCTAATATATGAATCAAAAGCCTAGGCAAAACAAAAATAAAAAAATAGAAAATAAACTTTCCACGAGCAGATGTTAGAAAGCTTGCTGGGCTTAATTTTCAAGAGGATTATCTAGAACCTTCGTCTCGATCCTTGTTTATAGTTTCTCCACTGAAAATCATCCAAATTTGAAATCCATATCTAGCCATTTCAAGCCCAGGCCCAGGCCCAGGCCCAGGCCCAGGTTTTAGCCCAAATCATCATACTGCCGAAACTATTAAAAGAAGTCAAAATTGTATTTTGTTTCTCCCATTGTACATGAAAGCCCAGGTTTCGACATTTTTAACTTTAATAAAACATTTTATATGATATTTTAAATCCATTCTACTATTATTTTCAAAAAATTAAAAAAAAAAATAAATCCATTGTACTTTTTTTAACTATTCTAAATACCATTACTTCAAAAAAAAAAAAAAAAAAACCGTTCTACATGCCGATTGGATATAATTTCAGAATACATTAATTTAAGTTTTTTAAATATATTTGGTTTGTTTTATATTAGTTTTTCATTTCAAACATTTTTAAAATTAAATAAACTAAAAAGTAAAATAAAACTAAGTATTTAAATTAATAAATTATATTAAATCGATATTTAAAAACGGAAAGCACAGGCCCAAGACGCAGTGTGCCCAGGGAACGAACCATTAAGAAAGTTTGCCAGCTGGAGATCCTCGTGAGACCCAAGAAAAGAGCCTCCACGTGGGGACTCTACCACGATGATGTCCCGGGGTACCCAAAAGACGTGAGCCTGTGGTTAGAACTAAGCCTAATGGGCTCCACAGCGATCGGGATAAACCGCTATCCACCAACAGACGCAGATAAAGGAAAGACTCCATCCCCACGATCCGATATCTACTCATTATGCAAGAAGGATCCCACGCATTACGCTCCCGATTATCCTTTAATATTTAAGAAGAATAGCGAAGAAAAGATTCCTACCTATCGAAGATGCCGCGCCGCCACTCATCATGAAAGTCATCGGATCTCCTCCCACGATAAATATCGAAAGACTCCACCAAAAGAAATGCACATACCATAACGCCATTAACAAAGGATCTCTTTCATTTTCATAAGAAAGAAACCGACTTGCATCTGAGAGGCGGCTTCGACACCCTCGCCGACTACCCCTTCTCGTGTGTCGCAGTTGTACATCGATCCGTACTCGATGGATCTACTACGACTCTGGGGCAGCTCCAACCCAAGATCGGGAGCAGAAAAAACACCATCATTGGCGCCATCTACGAACGACCGTCTTTACAAATAAACTTATTTCTCAGCCGATCGACCAGATCGACCGAACATGAGCAAAGAGTCACGCCCAACCCGAGGACGCAAGATCACCGTGACGATGTTGACAGCGTACAAACCAGGATGCTCGGCCTTACGCCGCTAGCAACGGTGTGGTGGAGTGCACTCCGTCTCGCTAACCAACGCTCTGGCGGAGTCGGGCGTAACTCATCAGACAAGAGCAACGCCCACAGGAGGTACAACAGGCCCGCGAGGGCCACAACACTAGTCCACGGGATGAATGACAACACCTCGACGCCCCCGAGACGTTGACGAGGGAGGAGAAAATAGTCGGACCGGGGGGCATGATCCCTACATGCCCCCCGGAGATGGTCGCAATGAGGGGATGCCTGGCAGGGACGACAGAGGTGAAGAGCTAACCCCTCATCAGCAGGGGAAGGGGGAACAATCTTGGGAATAGCGATTCCAGAACATCCAACAAGAACTCAGCCACATGGAAGAGGTTGTAAAGGGTCGAGCCCTAGTCTCCATGGATGTTCTGGTACAGCAAACAGAATCCCCGTTCACGACCGAGGTACTACACTTCTATTTCCCAACAGAGTTCCAAATGCCACAGATCGAAGCTTTCGACGAAACGAAAGACCTCGTAGACCACCTCAACACCTACAAGAATCAGATGGAGCTACATGGATACCAAGACCCCGGTGAGATGCAGAGCCTTTTCCATCACGCTAAGGGCTCGCCTGCATGTTCAACAAATTCCCATTTTCAACCTTGATCTCATCCTTCAAAGAACTCTCCATTGCTTTCGTGTCCCACTTCATCGGAGCCCGGACATACCGGAAGCCGAGCTACCACCTGCTGATTGTAAAGCAAGGCCCTTAAGAAAACTGAGGTCTTACATCCAGAGGTTCAACTTGGAATCATTAAGGGTAGACATTCCAGATGAAAAGTTCACCATCACCGCCTTTGTCTCCGAGCTAGGCATACGGTCCAAAGACCTAATGTTCTCCATCTCGAAGAACCTCCATGCAAGCATGGTCGAGGTGCTCGCCAAAGCAGAGAAATACATCAACGGCGAGGAGGCCCTTATGTCTAAGCAGGGAAGCTCTTCCACGCAAAAGGAGAAAAGCAATGACGAGAAACAACGGGACTAAAGCCCCAAAAGACGAAGAGACCGAGACAAATCTCCACGGAGGGACAAAGAAGACAGAGATCGATCTCCAAAGAGAAAAGGTAACTCAGGGACCGCTTGGGTCCACCCCATCCCGAGTCGCACCGCTTACCCACCTCTCGCAGCTTCACTCCCCCGACAAATTTCTATATCCAAGTCCCATACGAGGTGTAGCATGAGAAGTTTTTAAGGTGGTCGTCTCTGAGGACTCCGACCAAAGAAAAAGAGACACCGAGTACCACAGTTCCACAGGACTACGGGCACAAAATAGACGATCAGATTCATTGAAGAAAGAAATCAAATTCTTAATCCAACGCGGACATCTTCGCCGTTACGTGGCTCCCAAAGATTGGAACCAGGCACCTCCTCTATAAAATCCAGGAAAATTTAAATTTTATGAAAAGCAGAAATTGCACTTGGCCAAAACTAAATTTTTCTGATCTCGCATTTACCTAAATCCACTTCACCGCTGAATCATCTCGTAGAAATCTATTACCACGTTGAATTTCACAATCAAGACAATGACTAATGCTCGGCTAATTATGTGTTTCCGCACAGAGGATTAAGGGAGGATACTTTCGACGCGATTAAAACATCTAATACATTTAATTCACGCGACATGTTGCATGATTGTAATGAGTAGATGAGATGAATGGCTTAGGATTAAGCCATAAAATAAAAATGCTTTAAAGCAAACTAAATGACAAATGGGAATTATGAAAGATAAAAATAAAAGACAAAATAAGTCCTCATCTTTCTCCATTTGCTGGAAACTAAGCTTAAGTAGTCGAGAACTGCTTTAGAGAGAGACAGAGATCTATTCCAGATTTCCTACTGCCGACCGTTTCGCTCGTCAGAGCAAGCAAAGTTGTCCATCCCGTTAAGGCCACGTGGTGGGCACTGAGCCATGGAGTTCGGTCAACCCAAGAGGTAGGATCTTTCCTCACTGCTTATTCTTGGACAAGAGCCCACAGATGACAGATGTTGATACCGAATGGCCACGTGTTTTCGCCCAACAATTGGGATTGAGTGAGAAACTCCCATGGTGGCATGAACAAAGGCCGAGCCTGTGGCTCTATCGGCTCACGTGACACGTCAGGTGATTTTGTGCATGAGGTGATTCAAAACAATCGCTTTCGATGGTTAATTATTCCATGTGAGCTAATTTTGATGTTATTATTGTGGATTGAATAACATGATATATGTGGATTAAATTTTGTTAATATATGTGACGGCCCAAAACTCGGGGGTCCGTTGACAACCCGTCAACCCGCGGAATACTCGTGGATGCTCCAAAATCCGATACCACTCCACAAAATCGAGCGTAGCCCCCTTTCAGCATTTATGGTTCTACCCAATGTACAAAACTTGTCCCAATTAACAATGACCACACAGGTCCACATGAGTAAAATACTACACTTTGGCTCCCGTATCACTACTCACAAATACATCAACTATACAATAGTTCAAGAGTACCACTTTACCTAAACATATCATCCTAGAGCTGATCATTAATGCTATACAAAACGAATTCAAAGCCACAACTCACTTTTCTAAATGCTGCCCTATGAGCCCGTCCTTGTACACCCTGTACCGAAATAGTGATCCCCGACAGGTGAGCAATGCCCAGTTGATAATTTTCTACGTTACTCCCACCTAAGTGCACATGTCATGGCAAACAAACACATCCAGCAAATACATGATCCTACTAACGCTTCATACGCCTAAACCCATGTCTCGAAGTTCACCGACTCCTCACACACGCCAGCCCAAATGCGAGTAAGAATACGCTTTAAAACAAAAAGCTTTTGTTTTCAAAACTCACTACCACTCTGCAGAAATATATCAGACTACCCTCTGAGGCGAATATGTTGGATAACCCTCCGAAACAATTCATGGGCCCCTCCGACACCATTGGACACCCCAACACAATTCTCCGGAAAATCTTCTGTCGAAATTCCTTTCACAAACATTTTTCACTTTTCTTTTCATTTTCGTGTCATGCACTCACTCCTAATATTCTAGGATTCCCCAGTGCATATGGAATGCATTATGCCAATTCCAAACAATTTATGCTAATATATTTAACATGTATATATTAACACAATTAATCACATAAATCATGTTATTAAATTCACATCAATAACACCAAAATTAGCTCACATGGGTTAATTAACAAATACAAGTAATTCATTTTGAATAACTTAACATAATAAAAATTCACACCAAAAATCAAGTGAACAGTGAAACCCTCGGGTTGGCACTGTTCATGGCCACACAAATATGAATTTTCTCCACTAGGTTCAAAGCTTTTGAGACCGAAATTGTGACGCCCCAAAACCCGGGGGTCCGTTGACTCACCGTCAACTCCGCTGATACTTCGCTCGTGGAATGCTCGTGATCCTTCACGTAAAACGGCAGAGTCTCCTTTGTACGGGGAGCTCTACCCAAATACAAAACTTGTCTAAAACCTACATATCCTGTCCTAAACAGTGCAATATAGTCCAATATATATCTAATACGACCACTTAGACCCATAAACAATACTCAATATGCATACCAACTATGAATCCAACTATATATCCTATAGTTACAAGAGTTAAGCAATATTTCACTTTAAACAATACATATATTAAACTTAAAGAGTTCTAATACATGTAAAACCACCAAAGCCACATTCCGGCTTTCTTCTAAAACTCAACCTCTAAGACGAGCCGTCTCCTCGCACTCTCCCTGTACCTATAAAATATGTTCCCTCGACAGGGTGAGCTAATGCTCGCAGTGGAATCAATCTCTATGGGCTACTCCACCCAAGCAAAACAAGAATGTTCCAAAGTAAACACACATTCAAGAAATTCGTGATCCTACTGAATGTTCAAGCACATATCCCCATGTCTCGAGTCCTCACCACCCCCACCCCGCTCTAAGCCATGTATGAGAAAATAATCATTTCAAAACAAACCTATTTGTTCTTGAAAATATACTACCAAAACATTCAGAAAATACGACTACCCTCCGATACTAATTTACTATGAGCTTTCCGAAACAGCTCATGGTCCTCATCCCAAATGATCCGGTCAGCCCATCTCCCAACCCAATTCTCCTAATATCATCCCGTGGAAATTCTTTCAAAACGCTGCTTTTCTAATTTTTCCATGTCATGCACTCACACCTAACTTTAGGTTACCCAAAGGCATATGAAATGCATCGCTGGGACATTTCAACAACTCATATAACACATGTAAATATACGTACATGCATATATTCACAAATCATTCAATTCACACAATTATGTCATGTAAATTCATTAATTCATTAATTCATACATCAAAATTAGCTCACTTGGGCTAATGATCAAACACGAGCAATTTAATTTAAATCACTCCTACCAAACACATTTTCACAAAAATTATTTTCGTGTCACTATCTTGGGAACAAGAAACCTCTAGGGCAACACTCACACCATCTGGCTCACTCTTATGAACTCGCATTTCGGCCAATTCCTACTCATACAATAAAAGCATACATTTTCACATAAATGCACAACTAGGGATCTAAATTAGCCCGTGGATATCGCTGCATCATCCACATGGGTTTCAAAATTTAACAACTCTGCCCAAGATTTGGAACCGATCAAACGACCCTCACGACTAATCGACTCAAACATTTACAACAAATTTTAACAAAAGAGTAAAACGCAAGTAGGGAGAAACTCCCACTTCTGAGTTTGAGGAAACTCCCAAATCCGGCACTCCATCAAAGCCCTCTCCGCTGAGTGCTTCCTTCGTTCCAAGACCGACGCCTGACGCCCATATCAGAGAGAAGTGCCCTCTCTCTCTAAAATCTCATCGATCTCAAATTGCTTTCACGTTTCTTCGACTTAATGCATAGTTAATTAACACTATTCTCGCCCTTAGCCGACTTAAACTTTTCTCCAAATGACCATTATGTCCCTTCATTTCCCGCTGACATTCGACACTATCTCTACGGTCCATTTTCATCATTTCTCTACCATACCAATTTACGGCACATGAGTACTTGTTGCGCGTGACTTTCGTCGCATCAAATTCGCTTTACTACACCAACAACGATATGCCTTGAAAACGGTCAACTCCGACTGTTTCGGAATTCAACGAAATTTTACATGCTAGTTGATTGTGAGACGATTCCAATCTGAAACTGCTTCGTCATCCGAGATCTGTATATAAATTTTGGATTTTTAACCAAATTACAATTTCATAACTAAAATTACGATACTTTTCCAAGAAATTAATTCCTGTCTGATGTAAATTACGCTAAAAGAAGCCTCGTAATGTTTCTAACCATTTACATGGCTCTAGCCAAAGAATAACACGGCAGGAAAGATCCCTACCATGGAGTTGTTTAACTCCACCAAATCTAAGGGGTCCACGTATACCTCACCTGCTGTGATCGACTTTGCTTTCACCCGTCAAACCGACATCCGAACGATCAAAATCTGGCAGGCAGAAACTTTCTCTCTCTCAAACTCAAAACCCGCTTCCACGTCGATGAAATTTCATTTGAGAAGATGACACTATTTGCTTTTGTCTTTATTCATTTAAACTTTCAAATAATCTCATCCATGTCCCTTCATCTTGATTTTTGACACTTGGCACAATCTCAGCCATTCATTTCCATCATCTCTCTTGTAAAGAATTTTAGAAATTTCAATTTATAAAAGTAAAATCGTAATTTTGTTGTTAAATTGTAATTTCGTTAAACCAAATTTATTCTCTAGATCTCGGATAATGAAACGAATTAAACCGTTGGAATCGTATCGCGAAATCTAGCTAGCACGTAAAATTTCGTAGAATTCCGAGACAGTCGGAGTTGGCACATTTTTCGAGGCATCAAGCCGCGCCAGAACACTTTTCGGCGACAAAAGTCACATAACACGTAATCATGTGCCATATGGCATGGTAGAAAATGATGAAAATGGACGCCGATATAACGCCGAATGTTAAACCGGAAAAGGAGGGCAAAATTGTCATTTTGAAATTTGTTTAGCCGAAGAAAAGACAGACAGGAATAGCCACATTCTCCCCAAATTAAAGTGACTAAAATAAGCGTAATGTACAGGGCTGACAGAGAGCAGATTTGATTTTATTTTAGAGAGAGCCACTTCTCTCTAGTTTTTCTAACTTAATCGCTTCAGCCTTCTGACAAGAAGGAAAGCTCGCTCTATCAAGAGGGCTCGCTGGTACCGGATTTGATATTTTGACAACTTCGAGAGCAGAGGCCCCTACTAGCTTTACACTTTATTTAAGTGTTTTACAACGTTGCTGGCTGCGCCTCAACGACAGCTGACGGCCCCAAAACTCGGGACCAATTATTGGAAATTATTGAGACATTCTCTGGCCGATCACGATCGTTGGTGATCCGTGTGTTGGAAATTATGTATTAAATATATTGGGTATGTATAGGGCCAGAATTGTCAGAAATTCAGTTCACAAGGTGAACCGATCGACAGGATTTTCTCTCTCGGGAATAGTAACCGGTGGGTTTCCATTCTCAGAATAGTGTCTACAAAATAATTTTGTGAAATAATGTTTGGGTTGAGTAATCCAAACTCAATTGCTCGTGTTTGATCATTAGCCCACGTGAGCTAATTCTTCTGATGTGATTGATGCAGAAATTATACGATACGCTTATGCTGATTTAAATTACGCCAATATACGTACGATTATATATTTGCATGCTATTGAATTGAAATGAATTATGATCATTTATTCCATATGCACTAGTACACTCCTAGACGATAGAGTGCGGAGTGCATGAGGTAATTCTGAAAGTGAATGGTTTGAGGGTCAGCTCTAAAATATTAAAATACTCTGGAGGGTAGTCCAAATATAATATCAACGCCTGAGACGCCAGATTGATATACAATTCCGAGGGTAGTCCATACATAATATCAATCGCTTCTGAGACTTTAATTCATCCGATATATACATCGGAGGGTTGTCCACAAACAACAAACATAATAATTTCATACGAGGCTTAGCGAGTGTGTGAGGGAGTCGGGAGGACCTTGATATGAGATGATTAGTTAGACATTCAAGCAGATCATGCATTTGCTTGGAACGCTAATGTTTATTTCTTTGAGCATCAGATATGCATTCAGTGGGAGGCTCCACTTAGTGGTGATTTCACCACTGAAAGATTAGCTCCACCCCGTCAGGATACTATTTTACAGTACATGCAGCGTATGAGGAGACTGCTCACCCTAGAGACTGAGTTTTAGAAGAGCCTAATGTGGCTTTCATGGTTCTACATGTATTAGAATTGTTTTAATTTTAATATATGTTGTATAAGAGTAAAACAAATTAACTCTGTGAACTATGATATATACTGATGTTTTATGAGTATTGCTTACGGCCCATACGCTTTACTCCATGTTTTCTGGGATTATATCGATAGATGGAATATATGTTGTGAGTATAAATGCAGGGTCTAAGAGGTCATTTTATCAGATAGTTGTATAAGAGCACTCAAGGTGGTCATCGACGCCGATTGGTACGTTATATACAAAGCGATGTATTTGGTAGAGCCCCGCACAAAGGAGACTCCGCCCGATTTTTAGAGAATTGCCTGTCACCCGACATTCACTAGTGTTTTCGAGTCGACCTGATACAACGGACCCCTGGATTCGGGCTACGCTCAGATCGAGCTTACATGTGATTATTTGTAGCTTGCCGTGTACGTGGGCCTCCAGGATATGGAGTCGCAGCCAGAAGGTTCTGGGTTATGATTACCGACGCTTAATATCCGATACAAGCTCACAACTTGGCACGAGCCATGCAAACGCATTCACCTCGGGAGCCCTGGGTGTGTAGTTATAAGTGTAGTCCTCGTATATCACCTTTCACAAACTGTATCGTGTTTAGGTATACCTACCTAGGGTTTGAGGGGATTTAGAGCTTAGGCCATGTCGTAGTAAGAACATCACCACTCGTAGTTTGATGTCTTGCTTAGGTATGAGATTACCTAGGAAATCAAGGAATAGAACATTGCATGTGTATGGTGTTTGGATGCGTGATCACATGTATAACATGGAGTTGTATGAGCAGTGTGAATGATGTTTATAACATGGCTCAGATATGTTATGATGTTTGAGTGCTTAGGTAATTAGCACTTATTATGTTGGAAAACAAATCTTAGGAGTTTACAGTGTATAAATTGGAAATGAAATAAATTGTAATCAATTTATTTGGTTTATTGGATGACAAAATAGAATTTTTAATAAAATTTTAAGGTGTTAGAACATTTTGAGAGTTTTACAAAGCAGTAAAATCGGAAAGGAAACTAAATGAAATAAATTATGTTCAATTTATTTGGTTTGTAGGTGAAGCAAATAATTTATAAGGTTTTAGAAGTTGTAAATTGAAAATAAATTTTATAGAATTTATTTGAGTATTCTGAAATATATATATATATATATATATATATATATATACATATATATATATATATATATGTATGTATGTAATGTATGTACGTATGTATATATATATATATATATGTATGTATGTATATATATTTTTTTTGTATCTTCAAAGAGGCCGGAAGAATGAAAAAATGAAGAAAATGAGCCAAAGATTTACAAAGGTAAACTAAGAGGTGCTAAGAAAATAAATTTTATGTTTATTCGGTGTACTGGAATGAAAAAACATGGATATAAAAGCTGGGATGTTTCAATAAATTGAAATAATCAGAAAAAACTAAAAAAAAATTTAATATTTAATTAAATAAAATAAACTGAAATAAAATTAGACAAAAATTTTCGAAAATAAAATTTTTCAAAAATGAAATTTTGTTGATAAAAATGTTTAATGTGATATCGACGTTTCAGACAATTGTGAAATGCAAGGACAATGTGTATACACTGATTTATGTGTATGAATAGTATCTCGGGGCTGTGTTTATGCCTTAGAGATATTGTATTGAGAATTAACTTGCCATTGAACTGTATAGATAGCTAGTCGAGGACGAGGATGTAGAGGGCGTCCAAAAGGTACTGGTCAAACACCACCAGTATTTGATAAGGAGGCCTTTGTTGAGGCTATAGGTATTGCTGATCATCATATCGCACAAAAGCATGAAGAAGTGTCGTGGAGGTCCTGTGTTCCATGTGTTTAGTAGCGATCATCCTTCTCTAGGGACATTCATAGGGGGAGGAGATCCGCTATATGCATCATTGGTTCATATTAGATCAAGAAAGTGTTGTGAGGCTACGGAGATTACCGACACTACCAGATTAGACTAGCCGTGGTTCCAAATTTAGAGAGTGAGGCCAAATATGTAGGAAAAGGGCAAGGACCTTCTAG
Organism: Tetrastigma voinierianum; assembly: GCA_016808115.1. NCBI lineage: Eukaryota > Viridiplantae > Streptophyta > Magnoliopsida > Vitales > Vitaceae > Tetrastigma > Tetrastigma voinierianum. The sequence goes on along the minus strand of JAEQBH010003899.1, from coordinate 1,490,544 downwards.
AACCCAGTAGAGAGCCTTGTATGTGAGTTCTCCCTGTGATTAGCAGAAACCTACTCACAAATGACCAGGATTATGGACATGTCGTGGGAAGTTCGATGTCATCCTCGGGATGGATCATTGATCGCTACAGATCGTTATCAATCGTGAGCGTAGAGGGTTATCGCTTGTCGCACGATTCCGCACTCGCGATTTCAGACAAGCATTTGATATTTCGCCCCGCACAAAGATAAGGAGTCCAAAAAGTCGTGGATAAGAAGTGTCAAGCAGCGAGCCCAATTCCTAGAGGACGCTGAGAGACCGCACTTGGATCTACCTCGAAAAAGCAGCGATTATGTGATGTTTTCCGTGACGAGCTACCCGGATCGCCTCTCCACAGAGGGTAGTAGACTTCAGATCGAAGTCACACCTGCAAGATTTTCACCCATTTCTATGACTCCGCATGACGCACCCGCTGGAGTCAGAACTCGCAGTCCGGGCCTACGAGTTATTGGACAAGGATTCATTAGACCGAGCACTTCACCACAAGCTCCTGGCTCGCTTTTATGAAGAAGAAGGACAAGACCCTTCGACCGCATTGATTAATGGCGCTGAACAGGTTATGATCAAGAATCTGCACTAGCCACCGAGACTGACGATTTGTTTGATCAACTGAGAGGAGCGTAGTCTACCTAAGATGACCTTCTCACTAGTTACCATCGCCGAGGGTTGGGGGAGATAGATATCCCTAAGACAAATACTAGGATGCTTATGTGGGCACTTTGAGTTTACGGTGATGCCCTTGATTGACGACGCGCCAAATGCACCATGGACCTCATGCATAGGGTGTTCCAACCTTATCTAGATCAAGCTTGTCATAGTCTTCGCGATGACATCTCGATCTACTCTAGTCGAAAGGAGCATGAGTATCACTTCAGGATCGTTTACAACAGCAAGAGACCACGCTTGTATGCTAAGTTTAGTGCGAGCTTTTAACTTACCGAGGGAGATTTTGTGACACGTGGTGTCGCATCAGAGTGTCACGACCCAGAGAAGGTTGGAGGCAAGATGGAGCCTGAGAGACCGAACGTCAATCTCGGCATACTAGCTGGGGATTGACCGGGTATTACAGAGATTCGAATGGGCTGAAGTTGTCCAATCGCGTGATCGTAGGATTTCACCTACGGACATGGACTCCATGGTCAGGACTCGCCACCATGTGAGAGAGATCGAGGATGCCAGGAACACTCTGGGATACGAGTGCCTAGAGCAAGAGGGGAGGATCAACCTTCTTCTAGTTCGGGGAACAGGCAGAAGGCTTCTGCTTCACACGAAGCCTCAAGACTAGGCTAGATTTGAGCATGAGACGGATTGCCCTAGAGACAGGATCCTGTGGCTTGGGAACGGGGATCCCGGGGCTTTGGGGCCGGCGCGATCCAGGTTAGTTGTAGAACATGAGAGGTATACGGTTCATTCCTCCCAGCACAGTGCGAGATTGGAGGAACTGGTTTCGGTTTAGGGGTGCTATGCAAGCACTCCCAACAACACGAATGGGCGGAGGGCCAAGTGTGGGTTGAAGTCGGGGTGAATGGGAGTTGCGCAACATAAAGCGTGGTGGACCTTAGGGTGAGTGAACTATTGGTTTCATTGATCATCGGGCATGACATGGATAAGTTAGTGACCATCGGGTTGTCATTAATTGGTATGGCCGGTTGTCATACCCGATATGACCTTGGTTGGGCTTAGAGTTAAGGCCTTTAGAGAAGCAGAATGAATGTTCTTCCCCAGGGTATAAATTGAGGATTTACCTGATAGGTCGGGATTATGAGTGAGAGGGTCTTGAGATTCTTCTCGCGTGAACCAGTTAGGTGTCACCAGTATGACATTATTGCGTTCGTGTGCACCGTAACATCACATCGAGTCGGGTGTGCGTGCACGGTACGGTCATTCACCACTCTTGGTGAGTATGGGTTGAGTTTGTTTTTAGGACTACGTCCAATGATCATAGTTCGATTCAGGGAATGTGAGAGGCTCGAAGTGTAAGCCGAAGAGTTATGTTAATCGAGATGAAAACACAAGGTCAGGTTATTACGTAGACTTAGAGTTGAGTGATAGGAGTCGTGAGTGACTCGAGATTTGGATAACCCCTTTGGAATTTGCATTGGGTGTTGTTGAGCCGGCAAGGGCTCAGTATATGAATGTCATACATGACATGGACTAAGGATGTGATCCATTGATTGTCACGACAGACCTGGGAAGGTCTACACACCAAGTAAGGGTCATAGGTTACACGCCAGGAGAATTGTATACAGTGTCGGGAGGACACGCCGCGAGCATGTGTCCCGGGTTATAAGGGCAGAGGAGCACTTGCTCTTAGTGGGAATCTCGCCACAACAACGCTTATCGACGAAAGATGCATTTCTAATCGTAAGGAGGCATTGTATTGAGGCCATGGGAAGTCACCGTTATGTTTGACCGAGGTGGGGAGAGAGCTCCATCACGGTCCGCATCTGATTAGAGACACTCTCCGAGAAGGTGAGCTTGATACTTACAGCTGCCTTTCTCACGGCTCAGCCGCGTAAGAAGGCGCAGATGTACGACGCCGACCTCAGAGTTCGGAGGTCGGGGATCACGTTTCTAAAGGTGATGCCCTAAGATGAGGAATGTTCGGCAAGCGCGGAAGCCATCACGAGATTCATTGGGTCTTTCGAGATACTCGAGATGATAGGCGTTGTAGTGTACCGATTGGCTTTATTTCCCGGAAGATGATTGTGTGTCCACTTGTTATTTCACGCCTCCACAGTTCTAAGTATACTCCGTGATCCAAATTTCATGGTGGATCGGGACAGATTGAGGCTGATTAATCGATGGGACCTTTCGAGGAGGGACCAGTATGTATTTTGGATAGCCATGATAAGGTTTTGCGACGCAAGACCGTGAGGCTAGTGAGAGTGCTATGGCGCACTGGCGGAGTGGAGGAGCTAACTGTGGGAACGCGAGAACACGATGTCACACATATCCCTTCTTATTTGTGTGACGAAGGTACGTTAGCCTTCCGCCGCTTAATAAGTAAATGACGAGTTTACATGCATGTTAGTGAGTATGATTGTCCAGAATTTCGGGACGAAATTCCTTTTAAGGAGGGGAGAATGTAAGACCCGAGAAATTTCAATTTCTGGAAAAAGGGAAAAATCGTAATTTTGGTTACAAAATTGTAATTTCGGTTAAAAATCCGAAATTTATTCTCTAGATCTCGGATGACGAAACGGATTGCACCGTTGGAATCGTATCGTGAAATCTAACTAGCACGTAAAATTTCGTAGAATTCCGAGACAGTCGGAGTTGACACGTTTTTCGAGGCATCACGCTTCGGGTGCCCTAAAACGATTTTCGATGTGACAAAAGTCACATATAACACGTAATCATGTGTCATAAGTGGCATGAGTATAAAAATGATGAATATAGACGGCCGATATAGTGCCGAATGTCAAAACTGGGAAAAGGAGGGGCAAAATAGTAATTTTGAAATTTGTTTTAAATGAAGAAAAAGACTATTAGGGGAATAGTGCTGTCTTCCCCAAATTAAAGTGACCAAAAAACGGGCAGAACAGCAGGGGCTGGACAGAGGAGCAGATTTTGATTTTATTTTTTTAGAGAGAGAGCCACTTCTCTCTAGTTTTCCGGCAAATCCGACCGTCGGCAGTCTTCGGGACAAGAAGGAAAGCTGCTCTACGCGGAGAGGGCTTCGCGTGGGTACCGGATTTGAGGAGTTTTGACAAACTCCGAGAGGTAGGGGTTTCTCCCTACTTGGGTTTTACACTTTATTTAAGTGTTTTACAATGTTTCGGTTGGTTTGAGGCCTTAAACGGTTGCTTGGATCTACTTCTCCCAAAACTGGGACCGAATTATTGGAAATTATTGAGACATTCCCTGGCTACCACGGGATCACAGATCTGCGGTGTCGAAATTACGTATTAAATGGTGCTTTGTATGCATAGTACGGTAATGGCCGTGAAATCTCGGTTCACAAAGTGAACCGACCAAGGATCAAAAATATTTCTCCAGAAACACTTTATATATCTGTGAATTGGATTTACTGGAATATCTAAAATATTTCCGGAAATATCGGTAAATACTTCCGTGTGGATATTTTTACGTAAAATACTGCTATTAAATTTTTATATTTTTAATTATATAGATTATGAGAAATGATTCATATCTTAATTAAGGTATATTAAAATCAAATTGATTAGTAATTATTAAATTAAATATGTTATATTTAATATATTATTTAGATATTATTATGTTAAAGAGATATTATTTATTTGTTTTTGTTATTATTATAAATATTATGTAGATAATGAGGAGATTCAAAATAATATATATTATAATTTTAAATTTTTAAATGATATTATTTTATTTCTTTTCCTTTTCAAATTAATATTTGATTTAAAAATATTATAAGTTATAATGTAAATAAAATAAATAAAATATTATAAAAAGATTATGAACAAATAAATAATAAAATAATATAAAAAAAGTTTGCACCATATATAATAAGTGCAATCAATGGCTTGGTAGTTAGAGGGTGCCACTTCCAGGTATTTTGGATGGGTTTGAAACCCTTCAAAAATAAATTTTTCATATTTTTTGAGTCAAGGGAATTTTAGGAAAAGATAATATTTTTTTGAGAAGAGAGGAGTGAGAGAGCCAAAAGTAGAGAGGATACGCGACAAGAAAAGAGAGTAGAGAGAGAAAATATAATTTATTTTAATGCACCAACATGAATTATTTTTCCTGCAAATACATTTTTTTTAATTGCTTTGGTTGGCCCCTAATTTCTCTCAAGCTGCTTAAAATCAAGGATTTTTCGCGATTTTTCCACGATTTTTCAAACGATTTTTCCACCTTAATTTTCTTTTCCACTAAAGATTTAGAACTTAAATTTCGCGTAAATCTACTCGAAATTTCCAAAATTTTTGTCCCTGGAACCGACGAATGGTGATTTTCTTGGAATAGTAACCGAGGGTTTCACTATTCTTGAGAATAGTGTTCACAAAATAATTTTTGTGAAATAATGTGTTTGGTTGAGTAATTCAAATCGAATTGCTCGTGTTTGATCATTAACCCACGTGAGCTAATTTTGATGTGATTGATGGTGAAATTACATGACACAGCTTCAGCGATTTAAATTATGTGAATATATGCATGATTATATATTCGTACGCTGCTATCGAATCAAAATTAATTCCAAGATCATTTATTCCATACGCACTAGGCAATCTGTGATCTATAGGAGTGAGTGCATGAGGTAATTCTTGAGTGAATGGTTTGGAGGGTTGTCTAAAAATATTAAATATCGGAGGGTAGTCCAAATATAATATCAATCGTCGGAGACGGCCAGATTGATATACATCGGAGGGTAGTCCATACATAATATCAATCGTCGGAGACGGACCATCTGATATATACATCGGAGGGTTGTCCACAAACAAATAAACATAATAATTCTCATACGAGGCTTAGGCGAGTGTGAGGGAGTCGGGAGGACTCCTGATATGAGATGATTAGTTATTATCCAAGTAGGATCATGCATTTGCTTGAATGTGTTTATTTTGAGCATTGCATATGCACTTAGTGGAGAGTAGCCCACTTAGGGTGATTCCACTACTGAGCATTAGCTCACCGAGGATACTATTTTACAGGTACAGGGAGCGTGCGAGGAGACGGCTCGTCCTAGAGACTGAGTTTTAGAAGAGAGCCGGAATGTGGCTTTGATGGTTCTACATGTATTAGAATTGTTTTAATTTTAATATATGTTGTATAAGAGTAAAAACAAATTAACTCTTGTAACTATGATATATAGTTGGGATGTTTTATGAGTATTGGTTATGGGCCTAAGTGGCCGTTTTACTCATGTTACGGATTATATCGATGTATTAACATATGTCAGGAGTATAAAATGCAGGGGCCCAAGAGGTCATTTTACTCTGTATAGTTGTATAAGAGACCCTGCGTGGAGCTCCCCGTACAAAGGAGACTTCGTCATTATGAGAATTGCTCGGGTCACCCGACACCACGAATTGCTTCAGCGGGGCCGATCGGCAGGTCAACTGACCCCCTGATTCGGGGGCATCACATCTCTAATCATGAAACATGTGTCATATGAGTACATGTAGTAGGTGACTTTTGTCACATCACATGTCTTTCACGAAGCCGCTTTAAGACCCAGACGATCCAGGCCTTGAAAACGTGGAAATTCGACTATCTCACCGACGTAAATTCGACGCGGTAGCCTAGATTTCGCGGAGACGACCTAACTAAGTGAAGTTCGTTTCATCATCCGAGATCTAGAAAATTTTTAGATTTTGATCAAAATTACGATTTTACCATTTTTCAGAAAATTTGAATTTTCTCGGGTTTTACAATATATGCATGTAAAATATATTAGCATGAATTGTTTGGAAATGACATAATGCATTCCATATGCACCGGGGCACCCTAGAACGATAGGTGTGAGTGCATGACACGAAAATGAAAGAAAATGAAAATGATTGTGAAAGGAATTTCAAGGAAGATTTTCCGAAGAATTGCCTTGGAGAGTGGTCCAACAGTTCATCTCGGAGGCGGACCCATGATTGTTCGGAAAAATGATCCAGCAATTAGCCTCGGAGGGTAGTCCAATATATTTACTGAAACTCGGTATGAAGTTTTCGAGAACAAAAACCTTTTGTTTTGAAAATTATATTTTTCTCACATTGCTTAGGCATGTGTGAAGGAGTCGGTGAGGACTCGAGACATGGGATTGGGCATGTAGACATTCAAGTAGGATCATGTATTTGCTTAAGTGTGTTTGGTCATTACGACATGCGCACCTAAAGGAGTAACCCATGTAGGAGATTATCACTACTGGGCATTGCTCACCCTGTCGAGGGATCATTATTTCAGGTACATGGAGTGTACAAGATGACGACGCTCACTAGAGGCTGTGTTTTAGAAGAAAGCCGGGTTATGGCTTTGGTATTTATTTTGTATAACATATATTAAAACTTTAAATTTTGATATATGTTTTGGTTAAGAGTAATGTAATAACTCTTGAATTATTGTAATATAGTTGATGTATTTTTGATGAGTATTGATGTATGGGCCCAAGTGGCCATTTTTACTCATGTATAGGTCTCATAATATGAGACACAGGTATTCCGCAGGTTAATGGGTTGTCAACGAGACACCCCGAGATCAGGGCGTCACAGCTTGGTATCAGAGCTAAGGTAAACGATTACCTTAGGGGCTCGATGGGTGTAGAGCTTAGGTTTATAAATACCTTGGGCTTGAGGGACTTGGAATTAGGCCATAGTCATAAGGTATATGAGCATTATAGCTCAATGTTGGATACTAGGATTATAGCTTAGTATCGGTAAGTTAGGTATGCGATTTACCTAGGACTTGATGGGAAACGGGTTAGATCATGCATCTTTGTGCATTTGATGAATGGTATGTATAACATGAATTGTTGTGTATGTTGTGTGATTTGTGTGCTTGGTGAATAGCACATAGGAAAAAAAATGTGTATTGAAGAATTTTTTTTTTCTGAGGTTTTACAGTATGTAAAACTGGAAAAAAAAAATTATGATAAATTTATTTGGTTCCACTGAAGACATGAATATATATATAATTTTTTTTTTTTTTTTTTTTTTTGTGGTCTTACAGTAGATGGAACAAAAGAGGAAAAAAAAAAGAGTGGAGAAAAAAAAATTTTATGTGCAGGAAACTGGAATGGGCTACTACCCATTTTCGCAGAGCCGGATCACGATACAACAAATCGTGACGTGACACAGCCTAGGTAGGGGCGCGTGCCAAGGCCACGACATCTTACACAGCCCCGCGACACGTACCCACGACATCGCCAGGCCACGTACACGGCCGGCTCGCCAAGGGCATGCGGCAACGCTTAGCACGCGCGGCCCGGGCCAGGGAGGTGTGTCACAATACAAACGAACAGATCGTGACGTGAGGGGCAGCTCGCATCTTGACACGGGCGCAGAGTACCGCCGACATGAGTCGCAATGCCGCGGACACCCGCGCCACAGGCTGGCCGCGATACAATTTTTGCATCGCGGACCGATGTGGGCGACGACACGGTAGTGTGCCCGCTTGACACAGCCAGTGCGCGCTACGACATGGTCGGGCACGGCCACGACACGAAGCCCTATGAGCCACGACACGGCGTTGTGATCACGGCCTGGGCGTAGTGCGCGCGCAGCTTGGGTTCTTTGGGTGTGCACTCAACCCAGTTTTGACTCAATGCATTGTTCTGAGTCACTGTTTGGATAACTGTTCATGAACACTGTTCACGAGGTTTTCAAAATAAAATAAAATAAAATTTTTGTTGTGTATGATTTAATATATGGAAATATTTTTCGCTATGTGAATAGTGTCTCGGGGCTATGTTTATACCTTAGAGATGCTGCATTAAAACTTAACTTGCCAATTGACATGTGTAGATGACTAGTCGCGGGAGAGGACGTAGGGGTCGTCCACGAGGTGCTAGCCAAGCACCACCAAAGATTCGACCAACAGCCGTAGGGATTGCGGGCATACATTGCACGTGCAAGTGCAAGAGGGTGCTCAAGGAGGTCCGAGTAACCTTTAGAGGTTCAGGGCACATCATCCTCCGATATTCACAGGGGGAGTGAGATCCGATGGTATGCACTACTGGTCTGGCAAAAGGAGAAGGTATTATAATGCAGATCGCCTCCGATACAAACTGTGATCAAACTAGCTGCATTCCAACTAGAGGGCGAGGCCCAAGTATGGTGGAATTGGGTAAAGACCTTTAGGGATCTAGAGGCAATGACATGGGCAGAATTCCATGATCTTTTCATGGGCAAGTATTTTCTCCTGACACGTCATGGCGCTAGGAGTTCCTAGAGCTGAAGCAGGGACTATGACTGTGATTGAGCACGTACAGTTCACCCGAGCTAGCCCGCTTTGCTAATGACTACGCGGGCCAAGGATACGCCAAGGTTAGGAGATCTGAGAATGGGCTAAAGTTGTCCATTCGGGGCGTGATCAGGACTCTCGCCATAGGACATAGACTCTATGGTTGGGACGGCCCTGACCATAGAAAGAGAGGATCAAGGATGCTCGAGCACTCGGATTCGGGTGTTAAAGGGAAAGAGGGGAAGGAGAAATAATCTTCTTCCCAGCTGGGGAAAGTTGAAGGCAGGGTTTCTAGTTCACGGGTTCCAGTCGCGCTACCGCCAGTGGATGATCAGTGGTTGCTAGTCGCCGGGCGTATGGTGCTACCATTACAAATGGACATATGAGGAGGGATTACCTCGTGAGACAAGGATCCCAAGGTTTCGGACAAGATAAATCCAACAATCTGTGAGGGACAGAGAGGATACAAGATATTCCTCCACAAATCCCAATACAGCCAAAGAAGCCGTGACGCTTCTCGTGAGCCACGCCACCTCCCCGCTACACGTGCGCCTAGAGGAGGCTAAGTTGGGGCCGAGGCAAAGGATAAGGCCCATGGTACAGTGACGTCAAGGGTCTCGGGCGTGTCTACGCCATCACACACCACCAAATTCGAGCCATCGATCGCCTACTACACAGTGGTACGTGCTTTGCTATCTCGTTTATGGGCAAGAGGTTACTTGATTATGGAAAGGCCAGATTCATTCATTGTCGCGATCGCCTGTATAGAGTTAGGCTTAGAGGTCGAGGCCTCGATGAGCCCCTTATACTGTGAGTTCTCCCCAGGGATTAGTAGGCGCAGGATAGTGGATGATATGTCGAGGTCATGAGCTAAGATTCTCGACTTTTCACAGCTGGACCCGAGGGTCATGGACATGCTCAAAGTTCGATCAGCCATCCCGGGATGGATTGGCTGACAACTTACAGAGTCGTTTATCGATTGTGAGCGTATGAGGGTTACCGCCCACACGCAGACAAGACTGCGGTTGTATTTCAGGGGGCAACATGATATTCGCCTGCATTTCCGTACGAAGTCCAAGTGTCGTGATACTATGGTCGCTAGCAAGCCTACCTTGAGGACGAGGTGAGATAGGGACTTAGATCTCCTCGAGTAGTCCGGGAGTATGAGGATGTTTTTCTCCGGGATGAAGCCACGGATTGAAGCCTCGCAGGGCTGTAAACTGATATCGAGTTACACCTTGGTACTTCGCCCATCTCTATGACTCCGCATAGGATGACACCAATTGAGTTGTAGGAACTCAAAGTCCAGCTATAGGAGCTACTGGACAAGGGGTTCATTAGACTAAGCACTTCACCATGGGGCATCCTGCCTCTATTTGGCGAAGAAAAAAGGACAAGACCTTCTTCGATCGCGGTATCGACATGCACTGGAACAAGGTTACTTACAAGAATCGCACTCCATTGCCGAGGATTGACGATTTGTTTGATCAGTTGAGAGGAGTACGAAGCTTACTCCAAGATAGACTCTTCACACCGGTTACCATCACCGAGGGTTAGGAGTACAAGATATCCCAAGACAAAGATTTAGGACGCCTGTGATGGTCACTTTGAGTTTACAAAGGATGCCTTTTTGACGATTTAATGCACTGGAAGAAGATTCACGTGGACCTCATGCATAGGGTATTCCAACTTATCTAGATTCGCTTGTCAGGTCTTGTGGATGACATTTTGATCTACTCCCAGTTAGAGTGGGAGCATGAGGATCACTTGAGGATTGTTTTACAGTTGCTGAGAGATCATCAGCTATACGCTAAGTTCTATAAGTGCGAGTTTGGGCTTTCATCGAGGCGAGATTCTGGGACACGAGTGCCGCTTCAGGAAGTGTCAAGAAACCTGAAGGCCGAGGCCGTGATGAATTGGGAGAGGTCAAGTCGCCTTGAGATACGTGAGTTTCGGGGATTGGTCAGTAACACACAGAGATTCATCGAGAATTTCTCCCAATTAGCTTACACTCTGCGACAAGATCGACCTGCAATGAGGTTAAGTTTGACGGGATGACCGATGCAAGGGAGGCATTCTAGAGTCAAGAGAGGCTTACTTCACTTCTTATCTTGATAGTCCCGATAGGGACAGGCACACAAGTAGGGACAGATGCTCGAGGGCCGAACTAGGATGTGTTTTAATGCAGTCCGAGAGGGTAGTAGCTTATGGTTCCTGCCAATTGAAGAATCATGAGCAGAATTACCCCACACACAACATGGAGTTGGCGGCCATAGTCTTCGCCTCAAGACGGCACCACTATTTATATGGCAAACAAAGACGAGGTGTACTGCACCATAAAGTTTGAAGTATATCTTCATGCAACAGGACCTCAATATGAGGCAACGCAGATGGATGGAGTTCCTAGAGGATTATGACTTCACTTTGCATTACCATCCTGGTAAGGCAAATGAGTACTGACACTTACTGGGTCACGGGGGCATCACAGATAGCTCGGGAATGGCGGATACTCGAGACTATGGGACAGTTTGAGTTACAATACCGCAAGCAGGCTTAAGGTACTTTGGGGAGTTTAGTGGCTACACCGTCTCTCGTCTGAGCATGTTGATCGAGTCCTGTGACAGACGAGATAGTGTCCATCAAAGACCGGCACGCTTAGGTACGTGCAACGAGGGTCGGACCATCCACCCGTATGGTAATCTTCTAAGATGAGACGAGTGAAGTGGTTCCCAAATGAATCGATTCCGAGAGATGAGATCTAGTGGAGTTTCATCGCCTCGATTCGTCAGATTCAGTGGCACAAGATGTACCGTGATCTTCGCCACAAAGATATTTGTGAGCGGAAACGGAAGAGACACGTAGGGACTTTGTTCAACGACGCTCTCACGCGGTCAACAGTTAAGGTCGAAAGCACCAAAAGCCAGCAAGGCTACTTCAGATCTTTGAGGTGGCTGAGTGGAAGTGGGAGCACGTCACGATGGATTTGTGACCTACTGGCCACGAACACCGCAGCGACGATGCGATGAGTGATATCGACCGGCCACTGGGTTGGCACATTTTCTAAATTCGCATGGATTACCTTCACATCGATAGATTCCTGGCCACTGCATTCGAGATAGTTCGCTACATGGAGTACCAAAGATCCATAGTGTCGGATAGAGACCTGTTTACGAACACGCACTTTTGGAAGAGTTTCCAAAAGTGGGCACATGGCCTAATTATGAGCAATAATCCTTCCACTCGTGACGTATGGTCAACATAGAGGACCATACATCATAAGGGTAGTTGGGAAGAGCACTTGCCCTTAGTGGAATTCACCTACAATAACAGTTATCAGCTGAGTATACAGATGACACCATATGAAGCATTGTATGGGAGGCCATGTAGATCACCGTTATGTTGGACTGAGGTGGGAGAGAGCTCCATCACTGGTCCTGATCTGATTAGAGACACCTCCGAGAAGGTGAGCTTGATATGACAACGTCTTCTCATGGCTAGAGCCGGCATAAGAGCTATGCTGATGTACGACATCAACCCTTAGAGTTCGAGGTTGAGATCACGCCTTCAAGGTGATGCCTAAGAGAGAGGTGGTCAAGTCTCGGCAAGCTGCAGGAAGCTTACTCTCGAGGTTTATCGGGCCCTTTAGAGATACTCGGTATAAGAGACTTAAACAGACCGGGATCGCTTTACCGCCAAAGATGTCGTGTGTCCACGAGGTATTTCACGTTTCCATGCTCCGAAGGTATACTCCAGATCCAGCTCATGTAGTGGATTGGGGAGAGATTGAGGTTGACATGGATGGAACCTTCGAGGAGGGACCAGTGTGCATTATGGATACCCGAGATCAAGTTTTGCGACGCAAGACTGTGAGGCTAGTGAGAGTGCTATGGAAGCACCGTGGAGTGGAGGAGTCAACGTGGGAGCGCGAGGACACGATGAGGGCCACCTATCCCTTCTTGTTTAGGGATGAAGGTACGTGGTTTAGTCATTTAATACTTAAATGACTAGTTTACATGCATGGTATAGTGCACGTTGCATATGCATGTGAGTTGTTGTGATTGTACAGAATTTCGAGACGAAATTCTTTTTAAGGAGGGAAGAATGTAAAACCCGGGAAAATTTAAATTTTCTGAAAAATGGTAAAATGGTAATTTCGGTCAAAATCTGAAATTTTTCTAGATCTCGATGATCTAAACTGATTTCACCGTTGGAATCGCCTCACAAATCAGCTACCAAGTCGTATTTTCACACTCCAGACACTCACTCACATTTTTCGAGGCACCAAGTGTCGGGTGCCGTATGATGGCTTGTGAGGGACATGTAATGTGAAAAAAGTCACTTGTTACATGTACCCATGTGGCACATGTTGCATGATTAGTGAGAGGATGAGATGAATGGCTTAGATTAAGCCATGTGTCAAAATGCTTTTAAAAAGTAAACTAAATGACAAAATGGGAATTAAGTGAAAAGATAAAAAATAAAGACAAAATAAGTCCTCATCTTCTCCATTTGCTGGAAATGGGCAGTGAAGGGCTGAGAACCAGTTTTAAAGAGAGACAGAGTGACTTCTCTCTAGATTTCCAGGCGTTCGGACCGTCGGTTCTCGTCGGAGCAAGAAGCAAAGTTGTTCTACGCGGCAAGGCCTACGTATGGGCACCGATTTTGTGGAGTTCCGACAACTCCAAGAGGTAGGGATCTTTTCCTACTTGCTTTATTCTTTAGATAAGAGCCATTTGAATGGATATGGATGTTTTGAGGCCGAATGGCTGTGTGTTTTTCAGTTCCAACGATTAGGATTGAGTGAGAAACTCCCTATGGTGGCCGTGAACAGTGTCGAGCCTAGGGTTTCACTATTCATGTGACATGTTGTGTGATTTTGTGTGGTTTGAGTGATTCAAAATGAATTGCTTGATTGGTTAATTAGCCCATGTGAGCTAATTTTGATGTTATTGTTGTGGATTGATTAACATGATATATGTGAATTAAATTTTGTTAATATATGCATGTAAAATATATTAGCATTAATTGTTTGGAAATGGCATAATGCATTCCATATGCACCGGGGCACCCTAGAACGATAGGTGTGAGTGCATGACACTAAAAATGAAAGAAAATTAAAAATGGTCAGGAAAGGAATTTCAAGGAAGATTTTTCAAGAATTGCTCTCGAGAGTGGTCCACCGCTTCATCTCTGAGGCGTACTCCATGATCAGCCGAAAAATGATCCAAAGAATTCACCCTGAGGGTAGTCCAATATATTTATCGAAACTCGGTATGAAGTTTTCGAGAACAAAAACCTTTTGTTTTGAAAACTGTATTTTTCTCACATTCGGCTTAGGCATGTGTGAGGGAGTCGGTGAGGACTCGAGACATGGGACTGGGCATGTAGACATTCAAGTAGGATCATGTATTTACTTGAGTGTGTTTGGTTGTCATGACATGTGCACTTAAGTGGAGAGTAACCCATGTAGAAGATTATCACTACTGGGCATTGCTCATCCTGTCGAGGGATCATTATTTCAGGTACAGGGAGTGTACAAGATGACAACGCTCACTAGAGACCGAGTTTTAGAAGAAAGCCGGGTTGTGGATTTGGTATTTATTTTGTATAACATGTATTAAAACTTTAAATTTTGATATATGTTTTGGTTAAGAGTAATGTAATAACTCTTGAATTATTGTAATATAATTGATGTATTTTTGATGAGTATTGATGTACGCCTGCGGCCATTTTACTATGTATAGGTCTCATAATACGAGACATGTGATTCCGCAGGCTGACGGGGTCATTAATCGAGACACCTAGTGATTAGGCGCTACATCCACCTCACAGCCATCCTTAGCTCGTTGACAAGAACTCCCGAGAGATCAATGTGATTTTCAGGGGATTCACCGATGGTGGATACCACCATAACCTTCTTGGACGCTGACCTAGAAGGCTGCCAACATCCCCATGATGACCCGCTAGTAATACAAGCTGTTGTGAACAATAAAACGGTTCACAAAGTCCTAATCGACAACGGGAGCTCGGCCGACTTCATCTTCGCATCGACATTTGACAAAATGGGCATTGGAAGGGAGAAGCTGAAACCAATAAACACCCACTTATCTCCGGAGAGAAAGTACTACCCCCGGGTTTGTACGCTTGGTACTGACGGAAGACTTCATGCCGTGCCACAACGACGATAAAATTCCTCACATAGTGGAGGCCCCATCTAAGATATAATATATCAAGCGTGCCTTCAATGCCATAAGGGCCATCCTTTCCTCCTATCATATGGTTGTCAAATTCCCTACAGAGAATGGAGTAGAATGAACAGTGGAAACCACAAAGGAGTAGCCTAGTGGAGTGCTACTTTAAGAACAATGAAACAGAAACCATTGGACAACATCCACATGGATGAGCTTGACATGAGAGACGAACTAGACATTCGACCAACACCCTCAGAAGAGCTGGAACCAGTACAACTTGACAACCAACCAGAACACCTCGCCTACATCAAATCCAGATTGGCCAAGGACGTCAAAGACCTCCTCATCCCCTTCTTAAAGCAAAATGTGGAAGTATTCACTTGGAAGCAAGAGGACATGGGAGGAATCGACTCAGCAGTTATCACCCACAATCTGAATGTCGCCCCCTCCTTTAAACCTGTCAAACAAAAAAGAAGAAGTTTCTCACTGCACGGCATGTGATTAACAAGGAGGTCTGCATATCCCTCTGCCCGAGCCTATCCGAGAAGTAGATTATCCCGACCGTCACTAACGTGGGTCCTCATCAAGAAGGCAACGGCAACGGGCAAATGGCGCGACTATCACTATATCGATGATGAATCGAAATACCAAAGACAATTTTCCCCTACTCTCGATCGACCAGTGGACGCCCATCACAAGTACAAGCTCCTCACTTACGTGGACGCTTTCTGCCAATCGCATCAGATAATCTCTAACGACTGTGAGAAGACTCTGACTAGACAGGGACGATTACACGTGCAGGCCTGCTGAAATACATCGGTGTTTGCTGAACAAGATGTTCCAGAAATAGATAGGTGCATCCATGGAGTTATACATAGATGACATGCTGGTGAAGTCAATCAAGGCCGAGCTCCACATAGACCACCTAGCTTAATCATTCCAGGTCCTGAAGGACTACAAGATGAAGCTAAACCCAACCAAGTGTGCTTTTAGAGTCTTCGTAGGGAAGTTCTTAGGCTTCATAGTCAACAGCCGTAGAATAGAGGCGAATCCATACAAGATAAAAGTCGTGCTCGACATGCAACCACCCTCGAATACTAAAGAAGTTGAGCGCCTGACCGGGAGAATAGCTGCGCTGAGTCGCCGGTGTCCAGATCCACGATAAGGCCTCACCTTTCAAGTTCCGAAAAGGCCTCCCACTGTGACCCACTCACGAAGAGGTACGCTCTAAGCCCCAAAACCCACTTAAGCTCCCTATTCCGGGGTAAGCCCTCCCGAGGGGAACTCCTACGCCCCTTAGATGTTTCCGATTTCGACTAATGCCGCCCGCCGAGAGCTAGATGAGTGCATCACCATTCCATTAGCTATAACTCGAGCTCCGAGGGGCAGAGAAAGGTATCCTCGAAGATGGAGAAGTTAGTTCTGAAGGCCAGGACCACCGCTAAGACTTCGAATTTTCATACTTCCAAGCTCACACCATCGAGATTCCGACATAACACCCAATGAAGCAACATCGATAAAACCCAAAACCTCGTGAAGGTCGTAAAATGGGCGATGAGCCGAGCGAGTCGGATAATAGTACGCCAAGAACAAAGGATCAAAGGGCAAGTGTTTGCAGATTTCATCACGGAATTCACCTCAATAGAGCCTACTAAAACCGCCTAACTCACGTCCGACCTCCCCATCCGGAGGTTGTCCATAGATGGGGCCGCCAATGCTCAAGGAAGCTGTGATTGATTCCCGACCTCCCGACGGGATCGACGTAATCATGCACTCATATTCTGCCCGGGCCCCAATAACGGCCGAATATGAAGCTGGGTTACCGGCTTAACCTCGCCCACCCATGGAGGCCGGACACCAGGAGGCACGAGCGATTCCCAGTTAGTAGTGAAGCATATAGAGAAATCCTACGAAGCGAGGGGTTAAAAAAAATGATCCCTTACCTCAAAATGGTACGAGAACTGCTCAAAAAGTTCGTACGGGTTCAAGTCAGACACGTCCCAAGAACGAAGAACTCATGGCCGACGCCTCGCTGCTTTAGCAACCACCCAAGAAGACTGGGACGACGGTAACCAGCCGAGTATCCATGGAACCTTCAATAAATGTCAATAGCGACGAGGTCCTCCCAGTAATGACCGCGTCGAGTTGGATGGACCCCATATGGAACTATCTGTTGAACGGGACATTGCTAAGCGTTCTGAGGGAGGCATCTAAACTAAGAGCAATAACTAGATTCGCCTTTAAGGACTTTATAAACGAGGTTTTTACACCTCCTCAAATGCACAGGAAATAAGATGCCAACTACGTATCAGAGAGATGCACGGCAGATTAGCGGTAACCATACAGTTCTGCTCGCAGAAAACCCCGATAAGGGTATTATCGCCCACGATGCTCAAAGACGCTGCATGGAATTGGTCGAAAATGCAAATATGTCAAGAGTACAAGCCAAGATCTCCCACCTCCACCGGCCAATTAACCCCGACCGTGTCTCCCGCCTTTTAGGAGTGGGGATTAGACATACAATCACCGAGTGGACTACTTCATCAAGTGGGCAGAGGCCCAGCCATTAGCAACAATCACCGAGCAAAAGGTACGCAATTTCGTTTGGTGTTCCATAATATGCAGGTTCAGGATCCCAAAAGCGTTGGTATCTAATAATGGAAAGCAGTTTGATAACTTGAAATTCAAAAACTTTTGTATTGAGCTCGGAATCAAGAATTACTATTTGTCCCCAGCTCATCCATAGTCCAATGGGCAAGCCGAAGTCACTATAATGACTCTCAAGGCAACATGGAAGACTAAGCTAGAAAACCTAAGGGGAAAATGGGTAGACTACCTCCCCAAGGTACTATGGGCGTACAGAACTACATGCAAGTCTGCAACTCAAAAAACTCAGTTCGCCTTAGCTTTTAGCACCGAGGTGGTAGCCCCTGTCGAGGGACTCAAGTCACCTAGAGTTGAGTTCGCGAACGCCGAGTTAATAAATGAGAGCCTCCCGCTTTAAACCTTGATCTCCGAGGAGAAGAGAAGAGGCCTTGAAACGCTACGAGACTACCAATGTAAAAACAAAGAAGGTACTATGATCGAAATGTCAAACCTAAAAGTTTTAAGCCTAGCGACCAAATACTCAAAAAACTCCCGCTAGCAAGGAAAGACCCTGCTCATGGGAAACTGGGACCCAACTTGGAGAGACCCTCTGTCGTATCAAGAATAATCCGACCTGGCAACTATGAGCTTCAAACAGAAGAGGGAAAGACCTTGCATCACTCCCGAATGTCGAAAGCACCTCAAAGTGGTGCACGATAAACCCCATTGTATCTATTAATAAAGCGCAAAAGTTCTACTTTCGTTCAAATAACAGTTTTTATGTTTATTTTCGGCCAACCTACTCTCATAAATCATAAAGAAAGAACTAGGGAGCTTGGTTTATCAGAAATCCACGGGGCTCGGAAAGGCCATGGAAGGTTACATGAAACATCAGACAAGTATACGTATTTCCAAAAGTTTGTACTTTTATTTCAGAGAATTATAGTTATTCCAGAAAATTACAATCAAGAAACCGCTCTCTTACACTTTTAAAATTACAATCAAGAAACTGCTTCAGACATCTCGTAAAATTAGAACCTAAGAATGCACCCACTCAAGGAAAAAACCACAAGAAAGAGAAAAGAGAAGTTGGATAAAGAGAAAAAAGGGGAGGAGAGGTATAGCATAAAAAACGGGACATGAAGTATTCAACAGGCCGCCCCCTCCGAACGTGTTCCCTGACCCAACTCCATCAAATGGATGGATTGGGGAGCAACACAACTCCAAAAAATGGCGGGACTAGGGAACAACACAACTCCAACAAATGGCAGAACAATGAAACCAAACATCGGCCTATGACCACCAAACAAACTTCCCGAAGTGGCGATCAAACCTCGCTTCACTGGCGTCCAAACCCGGCGCCGCAAAGGTGAAGGAAAACGGAAGCGAGTATAACACACACCGGCTGAAGGCGATTATTTATAGAGTTCGGGACACTGTGGCGCCACGCACTGCTCCGATTCTCCAAGGACGCAAGATTAAAACTACGCCGCAAGACTTTCCAAGGGAAGGAAGACGAAAGAGCCATGTAGCTCAATTCAATAAGAGCCCAGTAGCTCAGAACCGCGTAGCTCAGTTTGTCAAAAGCCACGGAGCTTAGTTCGTCGAGAGCTAGGAGCTCGGATATTAAAGAGCCACGTAGCTTAGAGTCCGAAGGAGCCACGCAGCTCAGTTCAATAAGAGCCTAGGAGCTCAGATATTAAAGAGCCACATAGCTCAGAGTCCGAAAAAGCCACAAAGATCAGTTTGGTAAGAGCCTAGTAGCTTAGTTCGTCAAGAGCCACAGAGCTCAATTCAATAAGAGCCAAGTAGTTTAGAGCCACGTAGCTCAGTTTGACGAGAGCAAGGAGCCCGGATATTAGAAAGCCACGTAGTTCAAAGTCTGAGAAAGCCACGAAGCCTTGCCTCCTAAGAAGAGCCCGCAGCCCGCCTCACAAGAGCCACTGAGCTCCGCCCCGATAAGAGCCAAGTAGCCTGCAGCCACGAGAGCTCGCCTTTGACAAGAGCCGAAGCCTCGAATATTAGGAGAGCCACGAATGAGTCCGAGAGAGCCACGGCTTAGTTCTAAGAGCCTAGTAGCCGTCAAGAGCCAAGGAGCCCAAAGAGAGTTCTGCCTCGTTAAGAGACCAGAGCTGGGTTCAATAAGAGCCTAGTAGCTAGGGAGAGCCAAGTAGCTCGCCTTGTCAAGAGCTATGTAGCCTGGGACGCTTAAGCGCACATCAAAGACGCTTTTTAAAAGAGCTGAATAGACTAGTCACAAACCTGTGCTGTAAAGTAAGATAGTAAAGAAGACGGAAGGTCCAAAGGGTATAAAGGAAAATATCCATTGATCGACAAAAATCAGGGTCAACATTACAAAAATCCAAGGCCCAGAGCCCCAAAGTTAACAGAATAAGAAGAAACTACAAGGAAAGCCTTAAATGTCCAAGTAGGACTCCTGAAAGTGCCCCTCGCTACTCGAACCTTCAAACCAAGGGTCAAAAAGGTGAAGTGCCAAATGACCGAGGTAGAGAGCCGCCTCCGCATGTCTTAATCTCGCCTACCAGTGGAGAGGAATAAAGCTAGGGGCATCTGAAAGCACCACGGGGTCCGCTTCGTCGTCAAAATCAGATTCTTTCGTCTCCCCCTCAACGGGAAATTGGAAGTTGAAATCCAAACACAGGAAAACCTTATTAGCCTTGCACCGAAAAGCAAGCCACCCAAAGGCCCACAAGGTACAAGCCTCGTCTTCAAATTTCTAAGTGGATCACCTTCCTTCCGACGACCAAGCCCTCCCGTTTCCTCGAAGATATTCATGAAGCCCATGGCACTCTCGCTAAGCGCCCACAGAGCTCGCACCGGCTTCTCGTCGACCCGCTTAATGTCTCGGGCTTGATGCAGCCGCCCTGCACTACATGTGTAAATTGGCCCCCGGCCACCTCGCAACTCGTCCCCGACCGCCTCGTAGCTCATCCCCTAACCCCCGCACCACCCCGAGCCTTCTTTCTTTATCTCGCCTTGTGCTTCACTTGGCCGTGGTGTGCCTCAAGTCCGATTCATACTTCACGACATCCTCGGCAAGGCAATGCATCCGAGCTCGAAGGTCAGCATTCTTGGAGGTTAGGGAGGCAACATGAGCTTTGCACGCTTTCACTACCTTAGCAGAGCCCTCGGCAAAGCTGGCCCTTCTCGCCAGGCTCTTCATATAGGTAGCCATCTGTAGAAACGAGATAAAATTAACGGATAGTTTGAAACAACAATGGGACGAACAAATAAAGGCGTCTGGACATACGGTGGCCGCTCCCTAAAGCAATAAGGCTAAGACCTGCTCGACAGACATGGCATCCGCCCTCTTGAGGTCAGAATCCCGTAGGATGGACTATACAGCCCTTGTGGCCAGCTCTGCACTCGCGAGCAGCGAGTCCTCATCCCTCTCAGGTCCGAGATGCTTCCTCTCCTTGCCCTTAGATGCCTCGTAAGGAAGCTCGGCGCTTTGCGCCAAGGGGCTCCGAACATATATAAACAGGATATCAAGATAAGGCTCGACAACCCTCCGAAGACTCTGCCAACAAGTAAAGATGGGAGAACTGAGCTATGGACCCACACCTTGACTCGCCCATAGGATGAGCCGGCTACCTTCTGGCCTGCACTGCCCCTGACCTCGTCCCGAATAGATGACGGCGAGGAAGACGCCTCTACCTCGGACTTTTACCTCGAGCCGCATTGCTGTTTCCTGAGGTAAAGGACCTTGCGCTTGGCGCTTATTTTCTCTTTCGCCAAAATTCATCCCCTGCTCAAGCTCTTCCGAGAAGGCTCATGACGTAAGATCGAGGCACCAAAGTGGAGGGTCGACAAGATTTCCCACCTGAAGGCTCGGAAGATCGAGAAGGGTTCACACTATAAGGCCCTGGAATATCTGATCTAATCAGCTTAGAGTACGCCCGCAGGAAACACCTAGCCAACTGTCGCTTCACCTCCTTATCCTCGGAACTGAGGTCGGGACGAATACTTGAAGGCAACACAACCAAAGCAAAGTTAAGAACGCCTCATAACCTGTAAAAGCTAACTCCGACTAGCACGGACGGAAATTCACTCAGATTCTCTAAGGCAGTCCATACTGTCGGAATGCCAATCGTATCCTCTCGGTCAATAGGGTTGTACTCCCAATTGCGACCCCGTTAAGGAAATAACGCTCCTTCCAATGTTTCAGGGGGAGGACGGAAGACTCGAAATGATCGCCGGTAATCGACCGTTCGGGAAATATACAAAAAGCCCTTTGCGACCTCTTCCACACTAAAGAAGTCCAATAATAGAGCTATACTGGGAACCCTGATGCCCTTGTCCCTAAAAACCACCGTATATGCACCAAACACCCCGTAAATTGGGAGAAAGCTTGACTCGCAAACGCTGAAGTGTCTGTAGGACGATCTTGATAAAGGAGGGAAAGCCGGAGACCATTTCTCCGAAGGTCGCTTCAGTGCGCATCATCTTGGGAACCTGGACGATGTAGGAGGTGAGAAGATCAGGGCACCAGACTTGAACACCAAAAGGGGGTCTATAACGGGTAATGAAGGTTTGTTCATAAAGGGGCTCGACCCGACTAGGACCCATGGCATCCGCATACTTCACGGAAGCCCTCAAATATTCGGAACCACTAGGGTACGTAATTTCACTAATCTTTCCCTTGCCTTTGCCAGGCAAGGATGGGTAACCCAATGGAGGGGCTCCATCGACCACACCGGCAAGACTACCGGATCCACCGTCGGTCCGTTTTGACTTAGACTCCCGCCGAGGCTTCCCTGGCGCACAATGCACTAAAAGAACGATTGAGCCTGCAGGAGGTACGCATGATCACGGTGTATAAGAGGAGACAAACAGTGACCACCAAGGACCCACGGAGTCCAGAACAAGAAAAGGTAAACAGAGGTAGAAGAAGAAAGACGTACCAAATTAGGGAAGAAAACAAAAGAGACGACCCCAAGCGAGATAGAACGACGAAAACCACCAAGAGCCGTCTTGAGCGACGATCAGAGAATATTCGAGAAATAACAATCCAAAGACCACAGAGAAAAAGGTTTTGAAGAACAAGTGAATATGGTTCAAATGACCGTGGGGTGCTACTAAAAACACTGAAAACGTCAGCTGAAATGGACGCGAATGTTGAAAAGAAGCCATCATCACCGCGATACGATTGACAACGACAAGCCTAGACCAAAAAACCCTATTCAGCCATGTGGAGTTCGTTGCTCGATCTAAGAAACGATTCAGCCCTTGCCCAAGCTCGCTTCGACCGCGTCAAGAATCGATAGTGCCTAAAATCGACGCACAGCCCAAGGACGGAGTCAGGAACAAACCATCGGGCAGAAAGCTTTAAACGCGTTGGCATACTCAGAGGATCGGGCAAATAAAAGCCTTATGTGGGGACTTGACCCACGATGACGTCCTAGGTACTCAAAAGACGTGAGCCCAGGGTTGGAACTAAACCTAGTGGGCCGGACAGATAAAGGGGATAAACCGCTATCCATTAGTTGAGATCTAGGAAAGGAAAACACTCCATCCCCATGATTTGATATCTACTCATTAAGGGAAGAAGGATCCCCCAAGATTACGACTCCTTGATTATCCTTTAATATTCAGTTAGCGATAAGGAATAGGAGATTCCCTACCCACTGGGGAAGATGCCGTGTCGCCGTCTAATAAGGAAAGTCATCGTGATCTCCCACAATAAATACTGAGCAATTCCACAAAAGAAAGGTACACAGTCATAACACCATCAACAGTTGATCTCTTTCCTTTTCATAAGAGAGAAAATGACTTAGGCATCGAATAGGCGGTCGGCACACCCCCGCCGGACCACCCTTTCTGTGTAGATTGTAGGTTGTACATCGATCCGACTCGACGGACCAGCTCAGTGACTCCAAGAAGCTCCAGCCTAGCATCGATAGAAAAAACACCATCAAATTAATAATAAAAATGTATGCTTTTTTTTTTTTTTTTTGAAAATTGATAAATTTATTGTTTCATATTATCTATACAATCGATAGAAACACATGATCAAGAATACTAAATAATTTAAAGGATAACACAACATCCATGTTAATAGAAAAAATGATTAGCTAAAGGCCTACACATTTTATAATCCAACAATGCGTGATATACCTAAGATTTCAAATTTGCATCGTATTGATGAACAAGATTTGATCTTATGACAGTGTCAAATCAAACTTTGTCATCTGAACTACCAACGCAAAAACCACGAAGAAGCTTGTAGCACATCTTCTTCGATCCGACCCGATTGGCGGGTCCGAACTGGATTCGGGATGCTCTGATACCACTAAATGTAACAACTGTTTTTTTTTTCTTAAAGTGTCGCAAGCCGAATCCTCGGCCCGACCCGAATGGCAAATCCGAACCGAAGTCCGGTTTACTTCGACCATTTTCATTTATCTTATCAAAAATATTTTATTTATGTCATTTCATTTTAAAGTTTTCAATTATGCGGAAGCATTTTATTTACAATAGGCACAAGGCCTTTTTAAATATTGCGAAAAGGTTGCAAACGATTGACCCATAAACATTTATATTATACAAACACATTTACATTAAAGGCATTTTATGCCCTTCAAAAAGGAGTACAAAACAATGTTTATGAGTTTAACTCGTTTGTTCACAAAATGTCACACGTTCAAAAGAATGGTATGCATATGATGGAGTATATACTTATACGCCACAACTTTCTCTATGACTCTGCGCTTCTTGTTCTTGGCCTTCTTTCCTATTTACTCGATACCTACGTATAGTTAAAAACTACATACTAAACATTTTCATATTTAGTGGTTCTATACTATTCTCTATTCTCTAATTCAATTTAATATAAGACATGCTTTTATATTAAACCATACTTTTTACTTCATTCATGATCAATGTAAAACAATACTCATGCTTATTCATTTTCACATACTATCAATTTACGGTTCATTGATCACTTGTAAATATGTCTTTTCATATGCAATAAATCATTCAACAATTCAATTTATGAGATTCAAACATACACTCTTAAAGATGTATTTAGTTTACAAATCTCATTTTTGTTTCACTTGTCAAAGTTTGCTATGTCACTTGGACAATACCATTTACATTCACGACAGATTCAGCTTGATGAATCTCGTCCTTGTTGTTGCTCGGTGATGCGATTACACACTTAACAATTTTGGTTCATGATGGATGCCGATTGGTGCATCCCGCCATGTGGTTACATTGAACAATTTCGGTTTGCCTTTATGACGGATGCCACTTGATGCATCCCACCATGTTGGTCGTTTTGTATATCGATTCAATTCAAGATGTCAAAAATTGACCAATTCTTTTATAATTCAACTAATCACTCACATGCAATTAATTGTCCATATTTCAAATCCATAGGCACTTTCGTAATAACATTTTAGAGATATGCATATTTCATACAATCATTTCAAATTTATTTGGTAAACTACCAAAACACTTGAGGTAAGGATAGAGGTTCGGTGAACAAACCAAAATATCGCTTCCTTATAGCCCTTCCTTCGATCTCGATCCTAGGTTAGGTGATCCTCACCAACCCCTAGTCAATCACAATTATCACATTTAGTGAGTAAACAATTATTACACTTCACTTCGCCTCGGCGGTGAGGTACGGTAAGTTTTTCACTCATTTATATCCTTATATGAACCCCCATTAATCATTTATTAGGGTCCTTAAACTATCGGTGTATGAATACGAGGTGTTCAGAAACAAAAATCCAAAAATTGCTCGTTGTGAACAGTAACTATGCCGCGGCGTACCCGAGGGGTGCCATTTTGGAACCTCAGCCTCACCGCGACGAGGGTATCCCATGCCTTGGTGTAGGTCTATCAGCCAAGACATAGAGCCAATTTGTCAGATTTGGCTTTTCTCCTCCTTTTGCGATTTCCCTCCAAAAATCCTTAAAATCCCAAAACAAAACATGAGAATCACTCCCAATAACATCCTAATATCATCCTAAACCAACCACAAGTAGAACCTATGGATGGTTTAGGGTTTTTTCAACCCAAACATCATCAAAGAAATTCTAGGGTTTGGTTCTTACCTTAAATCTCTTTGCACTTGAAGCCCTATCATTTTTCCTTCTTCCTTCTTGCAAGATCTTGAACAAATGGAAGGATTTACACAAAAATCCCTCTTCTCCTCCAAAAACCCTAGCTTTTCTCCTCTCCCACTCTCTCAAAAACGTTTTTGCTCAAATGAGCCCTTAGACCACTTTTTGGCCTTTAAGTTCATTTTCTCTTAAGGATGTTTGGCTCTTTCCTCTTTTGGCTCTTAACCCATTTTTCATTTAAGTCTCCTATTATTCCACTTTACTAATTCATTTCTCATAATTTCACTTCACATTTACATTATCTTAGCATTTAAGCTTATTCTATTTATGACTGCTAGGTCCTCATTTTACCAATTCCAAATTTGCCTTTTTTATACTTGGGTTTATTTTCGGGTTCAATCAATTTCTCATTTTAGCATATAATATTTAATCATATGCTCACATATTCATTTCACATTTCACAATTTATCGCTTCAAGAAAACTCAAGTTTGGTCTAATTCATACCCGAAATATATAATAAAATTATTATAAAATTTGCAGATTTTTACAAGTTATTAAAGCCTAACCGTTTAATACAATCACCGCTTTAAAAAGGTCACTGACAAACAATACCAAAAAATTGAGAAAAAATAAAGGCAAACTCATATTGATGTAGAAGAAAACTATTTTATTGGAAAAAAAAAAACTCAAACGTGAGTAAAGAAAACAATGGAATTGGTGATTTCAAGTCAATAATAGCAAAAAAATCACCCTTCATCTCTAGCGAATAAGCCAAAAATTGTCAAAAATAAGCACCCCTTCTCTTTAGCGAACAAGGGCTTGAAGGAAAGAACAAACATATGAGCAAGTAGGGTTTCTTGAAAAAGGGGTGGCTATAATAATGTATGAATTTAAAAACTATTTTTTGGTTTTTATATTATTCTTATTTTTATTATAACATTATTATTATTGTTTAAATAAAATAATTTGATAGATTCAAATTAGAAAATTTTGATAATATTGCATTGTAACATACATTATAATCTAATTTATTGTAATAAGATAACACAGAACCAAATGCTTCTAACAACAAAACGATGAAATCACAAAAACAAAGTATATATATAACCACTACTTTCTTAAGGTATAGAGAGGGAAGAAGTCATGGAAAAAAAACCTTACTTGAATAATTTTCTATTTTCTTAATAATTTCGCCCAAAAAAAAAGGAAAAGGGAAGCTGTTCGTAGAGATTTTAGAGATTACCGAAAATGTTTCAAAAAAGATAGGGTGAGTATGGTAATTTAAAATGTTCAAACATATTTTGAGGGGAAAATTATGTCTGTCTCCTACAATATACAAATATTATAAAAATCGGAATCAAATTTTTGTTTTACAATGTTTAGTATCGTATTAGAAAAAATTATTAATTTTCATATCAAAATGTAATGATTTCCAAAAAATACTCTTACGGTACATCCAACCTCCAACAGTAACAAAAGTAACAAAAAACTAAATTTGTTTCCTATTTTTCTTCTTCCTTGGCTCTTTCCCTCCCCTTGTCTGATTCGCTTCCTCTTCCTTCCTCTTCTCCCTTCATCTTCCTTCCATCTCTTTAACTCTCGTAAAAGTGAGAGAAAATAATTGATTTTTTTGGATAATATTAATTATATTATTTTTATTTTAATATTTTCAATATTAAAATTTTAAATGTAGTATATTACGATTTTTATTTTTTATTTGATTTTTAAACCGAACGAAATGCAATCGAATTAAATTATTTTAATCGATTA
This sequence comes from Tetrastigma voinierianum, assembly GCA_016808115.1. Classification (NCBI taxonomy): domain Eukaryota; kingdom Viridiplantae; phylum Streptophyta; class Magnoliopsida; order Vitales; family Vitaceae; genus Tetrastigma; species Tetrastigma voinierianum. The sequence continues at coordinate 1,462,984 of JAEQBH010003899.1, read as the reverse complement.
CTATCTATAACCAAATCGATCCGATTTTATCGATTGTATATTTCTAATTATCGGTTTCGATTTTAATTTATTAAAACCGATCATAATAAGTTCGATTGCAATTTTATATTAAAAATTGAACTGAATAAACCATGCACATTCCTACTAATTACCATCAACTTTGTCATGGTAATATCGAGTAGTACCCTAGTTTATTATGATAGTACTCCCAGTATATTATGGTAGTATAGGGTAGTGCCCCCAATTCGTTATGATAGTACTCTCATTATATTATGATAGTACCATTACAAAACTAATGGTAACTAATGACCTAAACTTGTTGAAACACATATTATTATAGTAGTATCATCATATTACAAACATATAAAAATATCGTATATATTGTTATGAGTTTGTTTCTGATTCCTACGTTATGGTAGTACTGGATAGTACCCCCAGTTCGTTATAGTAGTACTCTTAGTATGTTATGACAGTACCATTACAAAACTGATAGTAATTAGTGGCCTAAACTTGTTGTAACACATTATTATGGTAGTACCACCATATTACAAACATATAAAAATATCTTACATATTGTTATGAGTTTGTTTATGGTTCCTACATTATGGTAGTGCTTTCAGTTCATTATGGTAGTACTCCTAGTATATTATGATAGTACCATTACAAAGTGGATGGTAACTAGTGGCCAAAACTTGTTGGAACACATATTATTATTATAGTACCACCATATTACAAATATATAAAAATATCGTAAATATTGCTATTTTCTGATTCTTACGTTATGGTAGTACCGGGTAGTACTCCCAATTCGTTATGGTAGTACTCTCAGTATATCATGATAGTACCATTACAAAGCTGATGGTAAACTAGCGGTCTAAACTTGTTGGAATACATATTATTATGATAGTACCACCATATTATAAACATATAAAAATATCATACATATTACTATGAGTTTATTTCTGATTCCTACGTTATAGTAATACTGGGTAGTACCCTCAGTTCGTTATGGTAATACTCCCAGTATGTTATGATAGTACCATTACAAAACTTATGGTAATTAGTGATCTAAACTTGTAGTAACACCTATTATTATGGTAGTACCACCGTATTACTAACATATAAAAATATAATTGATTATACAACAACCACTATTTTGTGGTAGTACCCTCAATAATGATGTCAAATGCAATAAAAATGAATGAAAACTTATTATACAAGAAGATAAGTAGCACAAAAGGTAGTTACATTTATGAAATTGAGATGTCATTACATAAAATGGTGTCATGAGTGTATTAAGCATTTATTACTATTACATACAATTTGAACTTGACATGAAAAAATGCGATTACATCCCAAATATCAACTAAACAATCCCGCTTTTGCAAGCTTCCCGAATCCACTTGTATTCTTCATTACTTTTATGCGTGATCAAGGTGGAACATGTATTTAACAATGATATTGCATTTGAGACTGAAATGAAAAACAATAAATTAATGAACCAATTCAACCAAGAATTAATGCATATAGTTTAAGTACTTTTGATATATAACATACCGGGTCTATAGCATATGTAAGACCCGAGAAATTCCAATTTCTGGAAAAAGGGCAAAATCGTAATTTCGATTACAAAATTGTTAATTTCGGTTAAAAATCCATAATTTATTCTCTAGATCTCGGATGACGAAACGAATTGCACCGTTGGAATCATCTCGCAAAATCTAGCTAGCACGTAAAATTTCGTGAAATTCCGAGATAGTCGGAGTTGACATGTTTTTCTAGGCATCGCGTTTCGGGTGCCGTAAAACGATTTTTGATGCGACGAAAGTCACATATAGCACGTACTCATGTACCATAAAAGGTATGAGTAGAGAAACGATGAAAATGGATGGCCGAGATAGTGCCGAATGTCAAAACTGGGAATAGAGGGACATAAACGTCATTTTAGAAAAGTTTTTAAGTCACTAAATGCCAAATGTGAATATTGTTTCTCCATTCAAAAGAACAAAAACGTGAAAAAAAGAAAGAAAAAGATGCAGTGAGCTCCAGATCTAGTTTCTAGTAAGAGAGAGTCGTGCTTCTCTCTAGAAATACACTGATCCAACCATCAAGGCTCTTCGGACAAGAATAACCGTTTACACGGAGAGGGCTTCGTAAGTACTGGATTTGAGTTTTGACAAACCCAAGAGTGCGGGGTTTCTCTCATCAGGGTTTTTACGCTTATTTAAGGTTCTACAATGCTTCGCTTGTTTGCGCCTCGAATTTATCGTTGATCTTGCCTCCAAAGCTTGGAACCGAGATGTTTGATTTGAAACCTATGTGGATACCCGTGACTGGCCCACGGCTGGCGGGTCTTAGTTTGTGCATTGTGTGAAAATGTGTGCTTGATGTGTATGATACCTTAATCGCCGAGAAATACGTTCACAAAGTGAATCGATAAATCGTAGCTCCTGACAGAACAAGAACCTAGGTTTCGTTCTCAAACAAAGGGTCACGAAAATATATTTTTGTGAAAATATGTGTTTGGTCGAGTGATTTAAATTAAATTACTCCTGTATGATCATTAGCCCAAGGGAGCTAATTTTGATGTGGAAATGTGGAATTTACATGACATGATTGTGTGAATTGAATGTTTTGTAAATATATGCATGTTTATATATTTACATGCGAATTAGACTGTATTGGAATTGGCACATAGATTCCATATGCACCGAACATCCTAGACTATGTGGAGTTAAAGGTAATTTGCATGAGTCTAGAGAAATGGTCTCTGGAGGGTAGTCTAAATATTAATTATCTGAGGGTAGTCCAAAATGAAAATATCAATCGTCGAGCTACCAACTGGACATTCACCTGAGGGTAGTCCATTAAACAAATAATACATCAATCGTCGAGCGCCCAATCTGATATATATACATCGGAGGGTTGTCCACTAATAAAACAATAATTCTCATACAAGGCTTACGAATGTGAGAGTCGTGAGGACTCAGGATCTGAGTTGGTCATGTAGACATTCAAGTAGGATCATGCATTTGCTTGAATGTGTGTTTAATTTGGAACATTGCACCGCACTTAGGTGGAGAGTAGCCCACTTAGGGTGATTCCACTACTGAGCATTAGCTCACCCTGCCGAGTGATAGCTATTTTACACAAAGGGAGAGGGCAGGACTACCGTCCCAGGCGCTAAGCTGTAAGAAAAGCCGGATTGTGGCTTTGGTTTTGTGGGATGCTTACATGTATTAGAATTCGTGCATTTTAATATATGTCAGATAAGAGTAAAACATTTGAACTCTTAGAACTATTGGATATAGTTGGATTCATGGTTGGTATGTATTTACGCAGATTGTAGTATACCCAAGAGGTCGTTTTTATCCATATTTGTATCATTGTGATTATATCGACTCCGTTTGGGGGATGTTTCATGCAGTATTGTATTCGGTAGAACTCCTGACAAAGGAGGCTCGCTGATTTTCAAGTGGCGCCGGGTAACCCGACATCCACTTGTATTCCGCTGGCCGACGGCAAATAAATCCACCTTCTGAATGGGGCGTCACAAAGATATGCAAGGATCAAAATATTGGTAATTACGATATATCGGCATTTGATTTTACGATATATCGGAAATATTGGAGAAAAGTCTGCTGATATTTTGACAAAATAAACAAAAATTAACAAAAAATACTTAAATTCATGGAAATACTTTATTAAACTATAAAAAAGACATAAATAAGCAAATATACACTTGTTAAAGATTATATTCATTATAATTTATCAAAAAATTACATTACAATAGTATTTTAAAACCAAAATGAAGACTGATGTGGCTCTATTACATTATTTGATGAAGGGATCCCATCATGTTGAAGAAAATATTCAAAACCAAGATCTTCAAAATATTGTAATAAATTACAAAGAAAAATAATAATTTGAGAGTCAAATGGAGTTTGGATGTGTATGAATGAGTTTGTAAAAAATTTGTATGATTTTAGGAGTATTTATAGAATTTTTTGGAGTCAAAATAGCTATTGGATTGTCAAAAAACTATTGTGATTTAATTATAACCATTGGATTTGATTTTGGTTCAAATTTGACCGTTGGATCATCATATATCCGTTGGAGATCAATCTAAACCGTTAAATCAAGTTTCAAATTTAAAATCAACCATTGGATCATCACATATCCGTTGGAAATCAATATAAACTGTTAGATCAAGTTTTAAATTTAAAATCAATTGTTGGACTGTATCATATAGCCTTTGGATGCTTTTAAAAAAGAAGATGAAATCTGGACATTTGGATCAAAGCATGAATGAATCTGGGCCGTCATATTTCTGGTCAAGAAGTCAAAGGTACGGAATATCACGACACATATTCCAATATTTCCACCGATATATTCGATATTTCACCGATATTCTTCCAAAATTCCAACCCACGACGCTGAGGTACACTCGATATTTCTCCAAAATATTGACGACGATCGATTTTTGGTCGTTGGCAATCGACTTTCGATTGGCAAAATCATGTCGGTACCAGGCAATATCTTATATTTCGACGATATATCAAATTTTTTGTTCCTTGAGCATCAAATAAACCACAACATATAAAATAATTAACATTATGATCAATTACATGTTTGTATGGAGTGTTTGCAAAAGTTATGCTAATATCAATTAATACCCCTAGTATTGATTGATAACAATATATTGTATATGTAAAAACAATAACAATGTAATTATAGGTTAGTAATAGTTGTTTCTAATTTTTAATGGTAGTACCAATTATTACCCCCAATATGTTATGGTAATACCGCCAGTATGTTATGGTATTACCCTAGTATATTATGCTGGTACCACCTATATGTTATGATAGTATAACTTCCAAATATGTAGTGGTAATACCTCAATCCGTTGCTAGTACCACTACTAAGTTATTGCGGTACCCAATATAGTATTAGTATCGAGTGGTACATTATATATAATACATTATATTTGGTATTTTTTTACAATTTGGACATTTTCTCATTATGGTAGTACCAGGAAGTATCCCAATATGTTAGAAGGGTATCTCAATATTGATGTGACTCTTCCTAAGTGATACAGGAAATTCGCCGTATTAACTCCACAAAGAACCTCCCGCCCAAGCTCACTGACCGACAAGTTACCATGAAGCTGTCGCAACCGCGAAACTCGCATTTGGAAAACGGGTTATAAAATTTTTCACTTTTCTATCAAAATCACACATTTTGATTTAACGTAAAATCCCAAGAAGATAACGATCAGACCGTAATACTCTCCAAAATACAAACCACCGTAAATAAAATATACACCCTACCACACAATGTCCAACTACACAATAGTGTTGACCTCCGTCCTCATCAAAATATAGATATGATCAATCCAATGATAATTTTTATCGCAACCCGTTTTTCTCAAAACCATGCACATATTTATATAAAAGATATTTACTTGTTATAAAATGTCATATTTTAACTTTACTATTTTTAATTTACACTCATTCTATATATAATCACAACATAAACGCCTGTGACTAAGGATCCCGGAAAGATCTTTCATCAAAGAGACTGTGACCAAAAAATTGTTTTAAAAATAAAACTCGCGGAGCCAAACGGGCTCAATGAGTACTATAAGCTGTAAAATGTCATTGTCGCTTTTGTACCACAGAAAATCAGACAGAATGGTCAGAAAAACTGCTTATGAGAAACCGAAGTTTTTACTATGAAAACCATTTCTAAAACTCGTGGCCGAAAACTATTTACGCCACGAAAAAATGTTCAAACGTTATTTCACTACCAAAACTGCTTCAAGCAGGGTTAATATCCGAGCAAGACTGAAAATCAAGGCACCAACTAATCGTGGCCCATTTCAACACCCTAGACGATGCCATGGAACTTCTAATCCGACATCTGAGTGAACCCCGCAACACTACCCGGGCTTAAGATGGTCCTAAGTGAACACTAGCGATCTATATAATAATAATGGAACTCTGAACTAAAATGCCCAATGATGGAACCTGAACCACAGACTCTTCATCGCCACTAAAGTTACGAATTAATCCATATACCCCGAATGTGCAGAGGGCGCACTCAATTATATATTCTGTGATCTAACCCCAAATCAACACCAGGCAATATAGTTAGTCATAATAGCTCATAACACTTTGGCCATAACCAAATACATCCGACTGAAACTCCGAAATATACATCTAGGGTTTCGCTAAACCATGCCAAACTATCTTAAATAATCGAACCTAACTTTTCTCCCAGTATAATAACTGAGGTAAAACGCTTTATAAATCTATATTTTCAAAGCACTTCATACAAAATTGTAATTTAAACACTTTCGCTTTAAAAAATGATTTTGAGTACTACCTTTTCTACTAATTTACAATTTTCACACACTCTAGATTCCGCTTGATGGCTCAACCGCCTACACAATCCATACAAAGCACGAAATGGGTCAACGCTTAGAACCATGCAAATATACATATGGCTTTCAAAGTGACTATATCGAATGAATCCTCGATTCTAACAAAACTTTACGTGGCTAGTCTCATCTGAGCATGGAGACTACAATATGATGTGAAATTGACCAAAATGTCCATACACATTAAATGCCCCATAAAAACTATCCGCTTTAGTAAACTCACTCAATGGACTCTGTGAGTCTCAAAATACCTAAACATTTTTGAAAATTTTATCCAACTATACTCGAAATTTCAACCTCGAACCTGTCTAAAATAAATCCTAAAATTCAAATTGATCACTTAATAGCCCCAAAATCTTAAAAATTTTAAACTACCTAAAAATTTTTGAGAATTAAAGCCACGACCTTTCACTTCGCCTCTAAGAAAATTTCAAGTCATTACATAACCTTTAGGTTGAAATAATACAAGAGGCAAATTTTCTACTTTTAAAGTTTGATAAAAGGCTAAGATATTGCAATTTGCGCGAGCCTTCGTTAGTCTAACTCTTGCCTTCATTCGATGAAAGCCTACTACCCAATTTCCGTGAACTGAGAAAGAACGAAAAAAAGAAATAAAATATAAACTCCTCTTCCTACTTCGACGCCTTCATTCATTCTGGCCCAAGACAACTTTTGATTTTATCTTGTTTTTTTATTTTTGTTTTAAATTATTATTCTTTTTCTTCAATTATTATTTTTCTTATATATTTATTTCTATTAATTCTATTCCTGGATTCATTTCTAGCCCGAAAATTTATTTCATTCCCCGATTTCACTTACTTATCCTAATTGAATATTCTTAAATATTTGCCATTTTGAGATTTTCCAAAATCCCGCTTTCTGTGTTTCATTCTAAACTCTGCTCAGAAATTGTGAAATATTTCAATTATCCCTTGTAATTAAACTAAACTTTCTAGGTCACTGTATTTCACGAGACGAACTTAATGGCGTAGTCCGTTTCGTCATCCGAGATCTAGAGAATTTTCTTTGTGACTCTAACTATTTTTGATAATTATTATTATTTTACTATTTAAACTCCATTAATTATACTTTCACCTCCACTTTCTCTTTAATTGCAAAAAGTACCACAATTTTTTGAAAACTTTACAATTTTATCCTTTACATTGCACTGTGCACATATGCGCCTTACAAGATATATCAGGCCTCATCTGGATTCCGGTGTTGGCAATCCTCCTCCTTTAGAACATTTCGCCCTCGCCAAATGAATAAACTAAATTCAAAGGAAACAAACACCTTATTAAGAAAATAATTGGAGGGTACTTGAACACGATCTCGAGCCTCGACCTAATGTGAAATTTTAATCCCACATGATTCCCCCATACAAATTTGACTAGCTGAATGACCTTATTCCGCAGAAAATCCGCTTCCCTCGTACCACTATCCGCATCGGGTCGCTCTTTATAGGTCAAATTATCCCCTTTAGTCCCATCGGTCGATCTCCGAAAGTATGCCGGGAGGGATCCGAAATGGATTAAGGAGCATAGATACATGAAACACATTATGAACCTTAGACAACTCGAGGAAGGTCTAATCTATATATGCTAACGGTCCCACTGGGCACAATCTCATGGCCCCTATGTATCAAGTCCCTCGCCGCGGCTTCCAAATCGGCGACACCTTCCAAGGGGAAACTTATAAGACCCTATCGCCCACCTTAAACTGTAGATCCTACGCCGTGTTTGTCCGCATAACTTTCTCTCTCTCGGCTCCCGTCCCCTCGCTATCTGAGTCCGCTCCTCGACAATCCGGATCTTATCTAAGGTAATCTGCACTTCAACTCCGCTTAATACCTCTCCTACTATCCCACATACGCGAGTACGGACACTTCCGCAAATCCATACAATGTTTCAAATGGAGCCACGCCACCGGGATTGATAACTCGCGTTGTCAGAGGCAAAACCCATCGAGATAAATGTGTATCCCACTTCCCTTAAACTCTATCACGCATGCTCTAAGCATATCCTCTAGCTGCCCGAATAGTTCTCTCGACCGACCATCGGGCCTCCGAGGATGGAAAGTCAGGCTAAAGTGCACCGAGTCCCTATGCATCCTCGTAAACTGTACTCAAAATCCGGATGTGAATCGGGTCTCTGGCCTCGAGACTATCTATAGAGGAACACCATGTAATCTAACTATCTCCTCCACATATAATTGGGCCAACTTGTCCAATGGGTCATCATTGCTAACTAGGAGAAAATGCGCTGATTTCGTTAGTCTATCCACTATCACCCATATAGCATCGTGTCAAGTTCTCGAGTTCTCAAGCCTCTGTGAACAAAATCCATAGTAATCTTATCCCACTTCCACAGAACTGGCGCTGTATCTTTCCCGCCGTTTCGTGCTCGCTTTTTACCGTCGACAAAAGTTAGGCATCCGGATACGCAACCCCCAAATCTCCCTTTTCATGCTCCTTCCACCAATAATGTTCTCAAAGTATGATACATCTTCGTGCTACCAGTAGATGGCATATGCCGAAGAGTGAGCCTCTTCCCAGGATTTCCCTTTAGTTCACCTTATTCTCAGTACACACGCTCGAATTCTCTAACTATTACTTATCGTTCTCCGACTGAACTCGGTTTCTACCACCCTCACCCGCCCTCAACTTAATCATCTCCGAAACCCGTCGACCTTCCTTGATCCGATCCACAAGAAGAGGACGAACATAAATGATGCCAATAAGTGGTCCTCGTGACTTGCACCGCAACCGAACTCCCAAAGATCTCAACTCTATCAACAATGGGAGATATACTGTCGCCAGAGGTTATTAGAACCCCTCCCGGGTTTCCTGCCAAGATCGCCACTACATCGGGCCTTCCCCCGATGGTACTCTATCGTGGCAATCATAATCCTTAATCAACTCCAACCACCCAGACGCTCTTGCTAAGCTCTTCGAGTAAAGATATTTTGCAGCTCTTATGATTAGTGAATATCCGACAAAGGAACACCGCATAGATACTGCCCCAGATCTTTAAAGCTTCTAAAACCATCACGCTAGTTCTAAATCATGGCCTGGGTAGTTCCGTCGTGCTTTAACTGACTGAAGCATAAGTTATCACTCTACCATCCTGCATCAAAACACACCTTAACCCTTGTCTGGAGGCATCACTATACCACATAACCGGCCCTTTCTCCCCGACCAGAGTGCCACATCGAGTTGTCAGCCAATCCCGGCTCCCGCATCCTCAAAACCATGCCGGGCAAGATCTCACCACCGACTTCTCGATCCTTTTAATAGACTGGTCAACGGGTTGCTATCTTCGAAAAATCCTTCTCAAAAAATTTCCCGTAATAACCCCGCACCCAAGGAAACCGCGACTCGTAAACATCTCGCGGCGTCCCGGGCCTCACTATAGCTTCCGATCTTCCGAGAGGATCCACACCACTCCAATACCTTTCCCGCCGAAATGACATGACCCAAGAAAGCTACTTTGTCCAACCAAAACAGGCACTTACTAAACTTAGCGTATAACCGACGCTCTCTAAGAATCTGCAATACTATCCAGAGATGCTCTGCATGTTCCTCTGAACTGCCTGAGTACACTAGAATGTCATCAATGAATACGAACAACTTATCTAAATACTGATTGAATACCCTCGATTAGACGCCCAACCGGGGTCCGCGACTACCCGTCAACTCGCGGAATGTTAAGTGGATGTCGGTTACCCGACGCCACTGTAAAATTCCGCGTAGCCCTTGTAACGGAGCTTCAATTAAATACAACACTGCATTTAAACCCGCCCTGGGCGTACCAATATATCATCACATGAGTAAAATCCGCCACTCGCCCAATAACAATACCATCATCATACAACAACTATATCTAATAGTTTCAAAAGACAACAATTCTTTTTATACAACATATATTAAAATTAGAGAATTTAATACATGTATACATCACAAAACCAAAGCCATTAATCCCAGCTTTTCTTCTAAACTCACTCAGACGAGCCGTCTCTCGCGGCGCTCCCGTAATTCGAAAAACATGTTCCTCGACGTGGTGAGCTAATGCTCGCAGTGAAATCACCCTGGCGGGCCACTTCTCCACCTAAGTGCGCTGCAATGTCTACAAAAATAAACACACATTCAAGCAAACGCATTGATCCTACTGGACACCCAACGATCATCTCGTACCCGAGTCCTCACCGACTCTCCCACAATCGCCTAAACCTCGCATGAGAAACATTAATTTCAAACAAAGTTATTTGTTTATATTTGTGGTCTACCCTCCGATCTAAGTAGTGGACTGTCTCCGATGTTATATTTAGTGGACTACTCCCAGACATACATATATCAATCGGGCCGCCTCCGACGATTGATATTTTTATACGTGATCACCCTCCATGTATATCAACTGCCGCCTCCGACGATTGATATTTTTAGCATGGACTACCCTCCGATCATTATTATTTTTAGACAACCCTCGATATTTTTACATTTACTAGTCTACACCCTCCAAACAATTCTCTTAAGAAACTACCTCATGCACTCACTCCTATCTCTGGGTGCCCCAGTCAAGATACAACGCATTGCGATGCCATTTCAATAATTCATATAACACATAATATATCACCATGCATATATTCACATAATTTAAATCACACAAACATGTCATGTACTTCACATTTCATACATTAAAATTAGCTCACTGGCTAATGATCAAACATTTGAAGAATTTAACTCGAATCACTCGATCATACACATTTTCACACAAAATATATTCTGTCAAGTATTCCAGAATGCGTGAAACCTCCTAGGTTTACAGGTTCCGTCACTCATTTATTCATTGGTTCACTTTGTGAACTCCGCATTTCACGGCCATTTCCGCCTCATCCAAACCAATACACAGATTTATCATAACATTTCAATAACAACCCAAATCAGCCGTGGCAGTCACGACTGCTCCATTTGGTATTCCAAAAATTATATCAATTCGGTCCCAGGGTTTGGGACCGATCTAATAGCCCCTCACGGCCTCATTCGACTCAAACATTTACAATGTTCTTAAACAAAGAGTAAAACCCAAGTAGGGAGAAACCCTTACCTCTCAGAGTTTGAGGAAACTCCCTAAATCCCGCATCCCACAAGCCCTCCGCAGAGAGCGCCTTTCCTTCTTGTCTCAAGATCGCTCATTGATCGCTGCATTTCTAGAGAGAAGGAAGACTCTCTCACTAGAAAATCAATCTGCAACTCCCCTCTCTCACGTTTTCTTTCTTTTCTTTCAAAATGTAGGGAGACACATCGTTTGTTACTCATCATTTAGCTCATTTTAAAACAAATTCCAAAAATGACCATTTTATCCTCTCATTTCCCGCTTTGACATTTGGCACTCATTCGTCGTCCACTTTCTCATCATTTCCTCTCTACTCATATCACTTATGACACATGAGTACGTGTTATATGTGACTTTCGTCGCGATCGGAAGTCGCTTTACAAGACTGCAGTTTTCATGGCTCGAAAAACGTGCCAACTCCGATTGTCTTGGAATTCTACGAAATTTTTACGCAAGAAGCAATTCTCGCAGAGATTCATTCCAACGGTGAAACCCGTTTCGTCATTCGAGATCTAGAGAATAAATATCGGATTTTTAACTGAAATTACAATTTCATAACCGAAATCATTTATTTTGCCATTTTTTCCTGCAAAATTGAATTTCGGCCCATTCTCCCCTCTAAAGGAATTTCGTCCCGAAATTCTGGACAATCACATCATTCACATGCATATGCAACGTGCACTCTACCATGCATGTAAATAGTCATTTAAATCTTAAACGACTAAACCACATACCTTCATCCCTAAACAAGAAGTGATAGGTGGCCCGCATCGTGTCCTCGCGCTCTCGCGTTGACTCCTCCACTCCATATGTAACACCCCGAAATATACCCTAGTCGTTTTCGACATGTTTAGGGTATTTAGTAAGCCTAATTTGGATCGTTGTATAAGTTAAAGTAAACGGAACGAACCCTAAAGTTACAAAACTCGAGGACAATTTTGTAATTGGTCCGGGGCAGCTTAAAAGTCCTAATGCCAAAAGATTGGTGCCAAAAGATAATAAATGTGAAATTGAAATATAAATGGCCAAGAGTAGGAGGGCCAAAAAGCAAATAAAGGAAATTAACCCAAAAATGGGTTTTGTTGGAGGGCCAAACAAGGCCTAAAGGAGAATGGGATTTTAAAGACCAAATTGGTCTCAAATTGAGGGAGAGAAAAACGTAGAGAGAGAGGGGAAGAGCAAAAGGAGAGAGGAAGAGGAAGAAGAGAAGAGGAAGAAGAGAAGCCAAGCTCCAAAAAGGTATGGAAACTAACTTTGGCTATGGATTCTAAGAGATTATCTATGAATTGTCATGCTTGGTTGGTTATTAGTTTGTCCCCAAACATGGGGTTTTGCTAGGGTTTCATCTTAACCCAAAAATGATGGCAAGTAAGGTGGGTAAACCTCATATGGCACACAAGAAGCTCATGAAATCCTCTTTCGAGGATGAATTCATGGTTAATTAAGAGTACTGAATTAGGTTTAGAATAAATCCTAATAAATCCTTGAGTTTGATTTGTGTATGAGTTATAACCCATATTGGAATGGGTTTTGAAGTAATTCATGATAAGTCTTTGAACTAAGATAAGTATTGAAGGAGTATTTGAGTAGAAAAGTGATTATAAGATGAATTTGAAGTGATCTTGAAGTGATTATGAGGTATGTGAGTTGATTGGGGTTGAAACATATGGAAAAAGGTGAAAAACACCCATTCGGGCATTCTTTTCTGTGTCTCCTACCGGGGTAGGACTTAAGTTCCACCGGCAGGACTCGGATTTTCCGTCATTTGGCCAAGTCCTGGCACGGCAGAGAAGTTAAGTCCTACCGCAGGACCTCCCTCGGTTTTCCACCACCACGTATTTTGGCCATAACTTCCTCATTTCATCCGATTTGAGTGATTCAAGTGGCTACGTAAAATGACTTCATGAGAACCAAACTTTTAAGAGTAGGGGCTGGGTAGTATTTCCAACTTCTGACTCTAAGTGGTCGAAAATCCACTCAAAGTGAGAGGCTATGTGCAAGCCCATTTCCTGCATCGCTTGATCATAGCGCAGCCCGAGTTGTTTCTCGGATGCACTTGAGCTCCTGCTCAATCGGGTGATTCCAGTTGGAATAGAACCCTTAGCACCTTAGCTTTAAATAAGCACAAGGACCTTAGTGTCAAAATATGAAGTTAAGACCCCGGAAAATCACACAGTAATTCAACAGTAGTCCTGAGTGTAAAATCTGAAACCGACAGTTGGCATGAAAATGCCATAACCCGAGTTTGGAAGATCCAATTGAATGATTCTAATTTCAAGACAGATTCATAGAAGAATAAGAATATATGAATATGTGATTACATGCCTCATCATACTCAACAAGATATGGATTACGACCAATATGAACGCATAAAGTACAACAATGCCCTATTATAAGATAGTAAGTTATCGAACTCATATAGTCAGGAAACTACCTAAGACTAGTTATTAAATGACACAAAGACTTATTCCGATTAGTACTTCCTAGATTCCGATTAGTGCTCCCAAGACTCTCGATTAGTACTTCTGCAAAGATTCTCGATTAGTGCTCGCACCTCGATTAGTACTTCCTAAGATTCTCGACAAGGTCTCTAAGACTTCGATTAGTACTTGAGATTCCGATTAGTGTCTCAAGACCCGATTAGCAATTTCTAAGATCCTCGATTAGTGCCCCAAGATCCCGATTAGTACTTAAGATTCCCGATTAGTGCTCCTAAGACTGACAAGATTTCCTGCAGATTCCCGACAAGGCTACGCACTCCTCGTTTCGATTAGTGCTACTAAGACTCGTTCGACTAGTGCTACTAAGACTCAGACCGCGGTAGTATCTTCTGGTACTTATTGTGCCGTGGTCTTACTTAATCCGTATTAACGGTCTAGTGAAGTCAAAACAGCTTATATGATAAGTCTCTAAAAGTCTCGCTAGCATCTACCGTACTCTCTCGCATCCGATAAGTCTGTCCCTCGTATCCCATCCGGCTCAGAGCACCTACGTACTCCCGTATCCGAGCAAGCCCATAGTACCTTACGGGTACTCACCTCTCATTAAGCCTCAGTACCCAGTGGTACCCCGCATCTCGTATAAGTCCCAGCAGTACCCACGTACCCGAATCCGAATAAGTTTTCAGAGTACTCCACGTACCCCGTATTCATTGCCTCCGTAGAAGACCTACTCGCATCCCGAATCCGAATAAAGCTTCCGCTTTATCCGGGATCCGGTCTCGCAATACCTACGGCACTCCTCAGATCCGACAAGTCCCCGATCCGGGACCGCTCCAGGGGCACCTACGCACTCCCTCTCAGATCCGACAAGTCCCGCATCCGACCGCTCGTATACCTACGGTACTCCCGCATCCGACAAGTCCCGATCTGATCCGTCCCCCAGAGTACCTACGGTACTCCTCGTATCCGACAAGTCCCGCACCGACAAGTCTCCGTCCCGCGCATCCGATCCGTTCCGCAATACCTACGGTACTCCCCGTAGACCGGTCATAACCGTAGTACCCACGCGCCCCCGTATTTGAATAAGGTCCGTGAGTACCTACGGGTACCCCCGTGATTCGAAAATGTTCTCGTGAGTTCACTCGTACTCCCAGATGACCAAGTCTCCGTCTCCGTTCTGGCCTCCGATTGTCCTCAGAAGACCCACGTACCCCCTCGTAACCGATAACCCCGTGATCCGATAAGTCCCAGATCCGATCCGCTCCGTAGTACCCCCACGGTACTCTTGTATTTGATAAGTCCCAGACCCGATAAGTCCCAGAGACCTACGTACTCCTTCGTGATCCGAATATGTCCCTGTCTTTGATTTTGTTCCCAGAGTACTCGCCTTACCCCCGTGATCCGAGTAAGTCTCTCGTCATGCATCCGATTAAGCTCCGTAGTACCTACGAGTACTCTTGTATTTGATTGTCCGGTAGTACCTACGTACTCAGACAAGAAATAAGTACAAGTTCAGAGTACCCACGAGTACTCGTATCCGTAAGATGCTAAGTCCAATGGTACCTATCGGTACCGTATATGAACTGCTCGTAGTACCCACGGTACTTTTTATACCAAGAAATGTTCTCTGTAGGTACCTACGCATTCAGATCCAAATACATATATAAGTCTGTAAGACCAAGATAAGCCCAGAAGACCGCATGTCTGCAAGACAAGTATTGCGGTTCGAAATACCGCGATATCGCCTCCGTAATCTCTGTGGTACCTACGGGTACCTCCGAATAAGTTAAACTCCGTAGCATAAACATAAGTTCTGTAACTTCTACGGGAGTCCTGAATGCACATAAGTCTGTTATAAGGATAAGTTCTGCATAAGAATAAGTACCGTATAAGTTCATAATATAAATACATAAAATTTATATTATTCGTTATTGTTTATGACAAATGTGTATATGCATAAGATATGTTTCCCCACTAAGCGCAAAGCTGCAAGACGGTTTTAATCCGTGTAGGTACAGGAGAAGACCAAGATCTCCGCATACCGGCTAACACACTTGTAAGGGTTCAACACAGGTTCCATGCTCGATTTGTAATGTAAAAGTTCGCTTTGTATTTGTAAACTGGACTCGCCATATGTATAATATTTGAATAGTTATAAGATGTGGGCCATACCCACAAAAATTCGCCTGGCCTTTAAAAAAAAATAAAAAAAATAAAAATCGTAAGGAGTCCGCGCATTTGTCCGCCAGCCCGAAACCGGCTCTGATCCGCCACCCGTCAGACGAATGGGAAGTGACACCATAGTACCGCCTCAAAGACTTTCACTAAACCCATGGTCTTGCGTCGCAAAACTTGATCACGGCTATCAACAATGCACACTAGTCCCTCCTCGAAGGTCTCACCCGTGTCAATCTCAATCTGTCCCCAATCCACCACAGGAGCTGGATCTGGAGTATATTTCCGGAGCATGGAGACGTGAAATACCTCGTGACACTGATACATCGGGCAAAGCACGCCAACCGGTACGCTACATAACGCCTATCCTCTCAGCATCTCGAAAGGCCTACTAAACCTCCTGGGCGTATAGCTTCCCGCGCTGTCATCTAGCCACTCTCTCTAGGCATCACCTTCAAGAAAACGTGATTCCTATCCCTCGAACTCTAAGGGTCGACGCCGCAGACATCGCATGCCTCTTCTAGCCGCCTCCGAGCCATGATAAGACATTATCGTATCGAACTCACCTTCTGGGGAGGTGTTCAACGATCGCACCCGCGACATGTTCTCTCTTCCACCTGGTTCAACATAATCTGGCACCATACGGCCTCCCATACCATGCCTCATATGGTGCCATTTGCACACTCGCCTGATAACTGTTGTTGTAAGCGAATTCCACTAAGGGCAATTGCTCCTCCCAGTTGCCCTTATGATCCAGGACGCATGCTCGCAGCATGTCCTCTAACACCCGTATATAATCCATACAACACGTAACCCTACACAACCCTTGCTTGGTGTGTAAACGCTAACCTCTCCAAGGTCGATAAATCATCGACAATCCAATGGATCGCCAACTCCAGTCCTATGTCATGAATGACATCCATATACCGAAGCCTCGCTACCAACACGGTTAATATCTGAGAAATTCCACTTCTAATAAGAAAATCGTAATTTCGACATAAAATTGTTATTCGGGGTTAAAAATCCTGACTAATTCTCTCTAGATCTCGGATGACGAAACGGATTGTATCGTTGGAATCGTCTTGTGAAATCTAGCTTGTACGTAAAATTTTGTAATATTCCGAGACAATGGAGTTGACATTATGTTGAGGCATCGCTAAGCCGTGTCAGAAACGATTTTCGATGCGACGAAAGTCACAGATAACATGTACTCATGTGCCATAAGTGGTATGAGTAGAGAAATGAGGAAAATGGTCGGCCGAGATAGTGCCGAATGTCAAAACTGGGAAAAGAAATGACAAAATGGTCATTTTTAAGTTTGATTTAAGTCACAAGAAGACGAAATAGTGAATAGTCTTCATCTCCTCAAATTGAAAAGAGACCAAAACGCGCAGTTATTTAAAAATCAATAAGCTTTAGTCTGATTCTCGCTTTTTTTTGTGGAGAGAGAAGCACCTCCTTCCTCTAGGTTATCTCACCATCCAACCGTTTCAGCGGGCAGCCTTCTACATACAAAAGGGAGAATGCCTACGCGAAGAGGGTCAAGGCGGTACTGATTTAGGAGTTTCTTCAAACTCCTGAGGTAGGATTTTCCCTCACTTGAGTTTTATTCCTATTTTATGTTTTGTCGATGTTTGAGTAGAATGAGTCTGAGGGTTGCTGACCTGGCCCCAAACCTTGGGACTTAATTGATATAAATTTAAACAAAAATTGGTTACCGTGTACGGGTACGCTATTTGGGTGCGCCATGTAATTCGTGCATTAAATGTTTGTTGGTATGCATTGAGCCAGAATGTCGCGATTGCTGTTCACTAAGTGAATCGCTGATTGGGATTTTTCTAGAATAGTAAACTCGAGGTTTCACTATTCCCCAAAATATGTTCTTAAAATTATATTTTTGTGAAAAATATGTGTTTGGTCGAGGATTTAAATTAAATTGTTAGGTTTGGATTATTAACAAGTGAGCTAATTTTTATATGTTTGAAATGAAATTACATGACATGATTGTGTGATTTTGATATTATGTGAATATAAAGTAAGCTTATTATTACTGCATGTGATTAGACTGTGTTTGAAATGGCATACATGACCCATACATCGGAACATTCTGCAGACCATGTAGTGCTGGAAGCCAAGATGGGACGGTGTCTAAGAGAAAATGGTTCTGAGGGTTGTCTAAAAACATTAATTACTCCGAGGGTAGTCCAAATTTAAGATATCAATCGTCGGAGCGGCCCACCCGATATTCATCGAGTGGTAGTCCATTGTGTAACAACAATATATCAATCGTCGAATAAGAATCGATATATATATATACATCGGAGGGTTGTCCACTAATAAAACAACAAATTCTCATACAAGGCTTAGCGAGGTGAGAGAGTTGGCGGTGACTCCGGATTCCAGGTCGGGTCATGTAGACATTCAAGTAGGATCATGCATTTGCTTGAATGCAAAGCCGAACAACAGTCGTACAAACATTTAGGTGCAGCACTCACTCAGTACACTCCACCCAGAGTCTTCTACTTCTGCACTCTCGTCTGCATCCCTTTGAAGTACATGAGTGGCGGTGAGTAATTTGCTCCTTAGAAAATATGCTCTAGAAGAAAGCCGGATTGTGGCTTTGATGACTTCATACATGTATTAGAATTCACTACTTTTAATATATGGGTTGTATAAGAGTAAATATTTGAACTCTTAGAACTATTGGATATAGTTGGATTCATAGTGGTATGTTATTAAGAGTATTGCTTCATGGGCCCAAGTGGTCGTTTACTCATGTCGAAATCATATTGGACCCGTTCGGGATGTGTATATGCAGGTATCAGATTGGGTAGAACTCTCCGTACAAAGGAGACTCCGTCTCGATTTTCAAGGGCGTCTGCAACCCGGTCCACCAGATTCGCGGTCGACTGGGTATCAACCCGACCCTGGTTTTAAAAACGCTACACAACAACACCCAATGCAATTTCCAAAGGTATCCAGCAACTTCGAGTCACCCCCGACCCATCACCGACTCCCAGTTCGCGCGGATAACCGACCTCCCGTGTGTTTTCATCTCGATTAACATAACCTTCTGGGCCACACTTCGAGCCTCACATTCCTAAATCGAACTATGAGCCTTCATCGATTTAGTCCCAAAGACAAACTCAATCCATACTCAACAAGAGTGGTGAATGACCGTGACGCGGCACCCACACCCGACTCGACGCGGATGTTACCGCGGCATCACCTAAAGTAATAATGCCATACTGTGACACCCAATCCCGGGGTCCACCATGAGCAGAATCTCGGAGATCCCTCACTCATAATCCCGACCTATTAGATCAACTCTCACCTTACATCCTAGGGAAGAACATCTATACATGGCTTCTCTAAAGGCCTTAACCTCTAAGCCCAATTCTAAGGTCGTGTCGGGTATGACAACCCGGCTAAGATCCCAGTTACTGACAACCCGATGGCTGTCAACTCATCCATGTCAAGCCTGACATCAACAACCAATATGTCTACCACCCTAAGGTCCACCACGCCCGTCACGTAACCCCGATCTCTCCCTTGACTTCGAATTCACACCGCCCCTCTCGCCTACCTGCGGTCGAAGTGCTTGTATAGCACTTAAACCGTTCCTCCGACCCGCACTAGGTGTGGAGGAACGGAACCGCGTATACTCTCCCCTCGGGGTTTCTGACACTAACTGGATCGCTACCGTCCCAAAGTCCCGGATCCCTGTCTCCGGGGCAATCCCGCCCCACATGCCCAATCTTGGCCCCGGTCCCGAAACTGTGAGCAGCCCCCGCCTTCCCCGAACTATTGAAGGTCGATCCTCCCTCTGCTACCAACACCCGCATCCCGAGTGCCTCGAGCATCCTCATCCTCTCTCTACGGTCGTGGCTTCGTCCCAACCATGGAGTCCATGTCCCATAGGCGAAATCCTACAATCCTCATTCCTAATGGACAACTTCAAATTCCCATTCTCAACCCTCCTCGTAATACCCACCATCACCAAGAAACTTCAGATCTCAAAGATTGACATCTCGGGGTCTCTCCCAACTCATATCACCGGCCTCAACCTCTCTGGTCGACCGACCTTCTCGATGGTCGACCACCACGCATCCCAAAAATCTCACCTCGCAAGCCAAACCACTTCATCGAACTCGCATACAAACCTGATGGTCTCTCAACAACTCAGAAATCCATCCTCAAGTGATACTCATGCTCCCACTCCGATCGGGCATCACATGTCATCCATGAAGACGCGATAAACCGGCCTAAATAGTGTTGGAATATCCTATGCATGAGATCCATGAATGCTGCTGGCGCATTCGTCAATCCAAAGGGCATCATCGTGAAACTCAAAGTGCCCATAACGCCCCAACGCCGCCTTAGGGATATCCGTCTCCGTAATCCTCACTGATGGTAACCGCATGGTTGTCTTATCTTGAGTAGACTCGCGCTTCCTCTCAATCGACAAACACCATCAATCTCAGAATAGTACCATTCGATCGTAACTCGTTCAATCGTCTGTAATCAATGCACAATCGGCGTCCCTGGTCTTCTTCTTCGCAACAGAACCGAGCGCCCATGGTGAAGTGCTCGGTCTAATGAACCCCTTGTCCAATAACCCCGTAGCCGGGACTCGGTTCCCGCAGCCAATCGGCGCCATCCTATGGTCATGTAGACGTGGGTGAAGTACCAGGGTGTAACTCGATACCGAAGTCTACAGCCCTCTGTGGAGGTAATCCCGGTAGCTCGTCCGGAAAAACATCCACATACTCGCACACTACCCGAGGTAGATCTAAGTCTGGTCTCTCCTCGTCCTCTAGGGTAAGGCTCACTAGCCAACCCGCTTAACTCGGCCCTCGACACTGACTCAGATACCATCTCGGGGCAAAACGTCATGCTCGGTCCCCCGAAATACAATTCGAGTACCGTCCTCTCGCGTAAAGGCGTAACCCTCCTAATAGTCACGCCACAATCGATCACCCACTCCCGTAGTCGCCACATCCATCCCTGATGACATCGAACTCTAACATGTCCATGATCCTCGTGTCCTTGTGAGTAGAGTCCGAGATCTCCAACAAGAACCTCGACATATCATCCTGTTCCCTAATCCCTGGGAGAACTCACATACAAGGGCTCCTCTAAGGTCTCAACCCCTAAGCCCAACTTCTATCACAATCGATAGTGTTAATGAATGAATGCGAAGCACTGCACTAAATAACACTCGCCATGTCATGCCCTAGGTTTCTAGGGAGGTCCGCCTAATTCCACCATACTGGGGTTCACTTTCTGTACTCGAACGCAGCCTAAGCCCCATCCTCGTAGTGTCAAAGGTAATCTCCATAGCCTTTAACATCTTTCTCAATCAGATGAACTAATGGTCTCACACTATCGGCCTCTCCCCCGTGAATGCTCTGAGGATGATGCGCCCTAAACCTTTCGGAGGTGCTACTGTAACCTCCCCGACACCGCTATACCAATGCAGCGCACCGTCAGATTACCCACAAATTTCGCAAAGGCCTCGCTAATCAAATAATCGGGTGGTGCCTCGACCAAGCACTGGACGCCCTTCACGCCCTCGCGCCTCACCACCCATCTACATATTTCCAATGGCAAACAAGAATTATTTAATTTTCATTTCGCCTAACTAGAAAATGCACATGCCAATTACTAATAAGACTTGTCAACCATGAACCGAATCTGCTCATTCCTAAGCTGGCTAAATTCCAACCACTAATCTACATTTATTTCAATAAAGCTCTAAGCTTGCTCATTTCAAAGATCCAAATCCCTAAGTGTCATAGCCTAACCCAAGATTTCACCCTTTTTCCATACGCATTACACCATGCATATAATTTCCATATCCATCACACCGTGTATAAGGTCCTTTCACGCACTTGAAATACAAATCACGCGAATCAAAAACATGTACCATTAATGACTTATCCCAAGGGTGTAAATACGCCCCGTAATATTCATACACAGAACATTTATATACTATGTCATTGCATTTATAGCAAATGCATTAATTTTATCTGCACATCAAATCATATATTTATCAATAAAAATTTAATTTAATTTTTTTTTTGTTTTTTGTTTTTTGTTTTTTTTTGAAAATTTCATTTTTTTTTCTTCTCATTTTATTTTATTTTATTTTTCAAAAAAAAAAAATTAAATTTACTCTGCTCACAGCTTGACCAGACCGTTATCGCTCACGACCGCTGACTGCTAATGCTCATATTTGACTGCTTGGATCATATCAAGTATTACAATATTAACCCACTCTATTGCAATACAATACCCTACTCTTTCAATGCCTCGGTCACAATACAATAGGTAGCCTTGCAATACACCCACCACGCACCAGCTGCTTCGCACACACCTCCGGTCACACACTTGTGTATCAGAATACAACCCTGGGTTGCTTCCCGCTATTGCAATACAAATTTCAGCCTACTGCACTCTCTATTGCAATACAATGCAACCCTTGCAATACAATTTTCCCCTAGGCTGCAATACAAAACCTAACCACTGCACACCCAAGGTTGCAATACAATTTGTTGTATCAAGTAATACAACTCCACTCCCCTCAAGTCTTCTTTCAATACAATTGTATTGTAATACAATTTTCAAGTCTCCTAGCAAAATTAGCTCCTTCCACCCTATTGCAATACAATACCGCCCTCAGAATACAATTTTTTTTTTTCATTAACACAATCGGGCAAAGAGCTCCAACCACTCACAATTTTTTTTCATTATTATTATTTTTTTTTTCATTTGTTCCAGCAACTGGAACATAACAAAATTATACACCTATAATTTTTTTTCCCATTTTCCATAATACTCAAATAAATTTATAAAAATTTATTTTACTCCATTTTTTACAACTTGTAAAACCTTAGAAAATTATTTTCACTCATAACCAAATAAATTTATAAAATTTATTTTCTTTTATTTTCTTTTTCCTTTACAATCGTAAAATTGACTTTATATATATATATATATATCACATATATATATATATATATATATATATATATATATATTTTCATTTTCAATAAACCAAATAAATTGTTTAAAATTTATTTTGTTTATTATTATTTTTTCTATTTAATTCCCGGAAAAAGGTCCGTAATTTCCTCAAAGCCTCCTATATAACACTAACCCTAGTGTTCAACTCAAATTTATTAAAATTTGATTTCATTATCCAACAACTCAATAAATTTTGTCCAAATTTATTTATTCTCCTTTTGTTCTAATTTTTTTTTTTTTCATTTTCGTAGCCTCCTTGTTACCATACATGCAGTGGGCTTGAACACCGCAATTCCTACACTCACAATTTTATGAGTTCACTTTAAATTTCATTTAAAATTTTATTTCATTGTCCTTAAACCAAATAAATTTTGTAAATTTTATTTCTTTTATTTTGTTCCAAGCTTACACACTCGGTAACCTGTAAAATTTTCCACACTTCATCCTATGCTATCAACCAAGCATATCAATCATATAATTTCAATTACATAACACCTAACAATTCATGTTATGCACAACCAAGCATGCAAGCACACTTCACAAAATCCAATCACACAAAACACACCAACACATACATGCAGTGTCCTAGTTTTGTCCCGTGATTTCCTAGGCAATCTCATACCTAAACTCAACATCGAACCACACCTAGTGGCGATGTTCTTACACCTCAAAGACTATGGCCTAAGCCCAAACTCTCAATCTCTAGGTTTACATATACCTATACTCTACATCAAACCACCCAAGTGGTGATGGATACCCAACCCGAGCTCCCTGCGACTGGGATACCTACGCTTCCGATACCGCCGTGACGCCCCAAACTGGGGTCCGTGACTACCTGTCAACTCATGGAATACAAGTGGATGTCGGTTACCCGACGCCACTTATGAGGACCCGCAGTCTCCTTCAGACGTGAGCTCTACCCAAATACAACACCTGCATGAAACCTGTCCCAAGCAGTCCAATATATCATCACATGAGTAAAACGGCCACTTGGGCCCAATAACAATACTCATCATCATACAACAACTATATCTAATAGTTTCAAAAGAGTTAATCAATTCTCTTTTATACAACATATATTAAAATTAGAGAATTCTAATACATGTATACATCATAAAACCAAAGCCACAATCCGGCTTTTCTTCTAAACTCAACCTCAGACGAGCCGCCTCCCTCAAAAGCGCCCCCCTCGTGACCGAAAATATGTTCCCCGACAGTAGAGCTAATACTCAGTAGTGGAATCACCCTAAGTAGGCTAATACCACCTAAGTGCAAAGCAGAATGTCTGGGTGGTAATAAACACACACATTCAAGCAAATGCATGATCCTGATTTAATGGTTCAACTGATCATCTGCACCAGTCCTCACTGACTCCCTCTCACACTCGCCTAAGCCTCGTATGAGTAAACATTAATTTCAACAAAGTTATTTGTTTATTTGTGGTCTACCTCCGATCTAAGTAGTGGATTGGTTCCGATGTTATTTAGTGGACTACCCTCCGAGATATATTAATCACGTCTCTCGAACATCGATATTTTATATGTGGATTCATCCATGTATATCACCAGCCGCTCCAACGATCGGGATATTTTTAAGATTTACCACCTCCGATCATTATTATTATTTTTAGACAACCCTCCTCGAGATATTTTACATTTACTAGTCTACCCTCCCAACGCTCTCTTAAGAAACTACCTCATGCACCCACCCATCTCCTGTGTGGTGCTCCCAAAGGCATATGAAATGCATTGTGATGTCATTTCAATATCTATATAACACATGCAAATATATCAATGGCATATTCACATAATTTAAATCACACAAACAGGTCATGTAATTTCACATTTCATACATTAAAAATTAGCTCACTTGGGCTAATGACGCACAGCAATTTAACTCGAATCACTCGACCAAACACATTTTCACACAAAATATATTTCCGTGTCACTATTCCTAGGAACAGTAAAACCCTAGGGTTTACGGTTCCGTCACTCATCAATTCATTGGTTCACTTTGTGAACCCGCATTTCACGGCCATTTCCGGCCTCATCCAAACCAATACATGATTTAATACAACATTTCAATATTTAACAACCCAAATCAGCCGTACTAACCACGATCGCTCCATTTGTGTTCCAAAATTATATCAATTCAACCCTGTGGTTTCGGATCGATCAAACGGCCCCTCACGGCCTCATTCGACTCAAACATTTACAATGTTCTTAAACAAAGAGTAAAACGCAAGTAGGGAGAAACCCCTACCTCTCAGAGTTTGAGGAAACTCCCTAAATCTGGTACCCACGCGAAGCCCTCTCCGCGTAGAGCAGCTTTCCTTCTTGTCCCGAAGATCGGCACGGCCGATCGCGTATTTTTAGTGGGAGAAGGAAGACTTCACTCAGAAAATCCAACTCCCTCTCTCACGTTTTCTTTTCTTTCAAATGTAGGGAGACAATAATCGCTTTGTTATTTTGTCATTTAGCTCATTTAAAACAAATCCAAAATGACCATTTTGTCCTGCACTTTGACATTCGCACTATCTTGGTCAGTCCACTTTCATCATTTCTACTCATATCACTTATGGCACATGAGTACGTGTTATATGACTTTCAGATCGAAACCGCTTTACTTCAAGATCTCGAACGTGATGCCTCGAAAAACGTGCCAACTCCGACCGCTCGACTTAACAATTTTGACGCTAGCTACTCCCCTCGCGAGATCTATCTAATCCAGAAACCCGTTTTCACATCTAAGATCTAGTGAATAAATTTCGATTTTTAACTAAAAATTACAATTTCATAAACTCGAAATTACGCATTTTGCCATTTTTCCGCAAATTGAATTTCTGCCCACCGATCATCAAATCCATGAATGCAGCTGGGGCATTAGTCAATCCGGGCTGGTGGCATCACCAGGTCCTCAGTGACCGTATCTCGTCCCGGGCGCGCCTTAGAAACATCATTCTCCGACCCGACCGATGGTAATCACCTTGGGGTCAATCTTAAATATACCCAGATCCATGCAATTGGTCAAATAGCTCATCTATACGAGGAAGTGGATACTGGTTGCGTATTGTCGCCCGATTCAATTTATCTATGGGGTCTATACACAACCGTAGCTTCCATCTTTTTTCTTACGAAGAGAACTCGGAGCTCCCTACTCGTGAGGTACTCAGGTCGATGAAGCCCTTGAAGCTTAGCAATTCCCCTCCAATTGTTTTCAATTTTCAACTCGCTGCGCCATTCTCGTATGGAGGAATGGATATTAGCTCGGTCCCCTGAATCGTCAATAACGAACTCAATCAACCGGGGTAAACCCGAAATAACTGAAAGACATCCGGGAACTCACTATGTGGATGTTCTTCCACTGTCCCCTTGCTTCCTATACTAAAAATGCCAAATAACCCCAACCTTCCGAAGCATTTTCCAGGAGGTCATGGCATTAATGAGACCGGGCGATCTCTCTTCCGACTCTCGAAATATCACGCCCGTTCCTCCGGTCGAACCAATCTTACTTCTTTCTTATAAGCACCCATACTGTATGCCCGGATAACCGCCCATACCCAAGATTATTATATCAAAATCACGGATACCTAACACTATCAAGTCTGCTGGAAAAAATCCTTATTCGATCACCACCGTTACCCGAACTATCCTTTCTGATATCATAGTATCCCCATTGGTTACTTAAACCACTATACGACCATCTATAAGCCGGGACTCTATCTGCGCTCTGAATGGTACCGAATAAATGAATGAGTGGCTCCCGGTCCACCAATGCATATGCATCATGATCGTGAACTCAAACTACACCAGACCACGTTCGCGATGATCCGCTCTCCCGTCAGGTGATCAGAATACCCGAGTCAAAGTACGAGTACCACCAATCTAGCTAACGGTACCGCCTCTCGCTCCGCACCCCATCGCGACCTCTACCAGGTCAGACTCCACCTTCCTCGGCTTAAACCACCCTACCAGCCCTGATCAACCTTAGTACTGGGTAGATGCCACTGCATCTACCTTAGAGGTCTCGCAGCCGCTTAACCTGTGGGACAGCCTGATAAAGTGACCTTCCGTCGCAATGGAAACATCCCACATATTCATCCCGCACTCTCCGAGATGCGCCTAACATGTAGCACAATGGAAAGATGATCCGAAGATCTACCACCTCCCTGGCCGCCGGGTGATCGAACGATCCCCTCGCTAAATGCTACCCGCCCCGAGCCCCACCGGTCCACTTCTTTCCTTTCTCACTAGACTGACCAGGTCCTGGTCGACTAGTGCTCTGAGCACCTGGTCTTATTGTCCGTCGCCCTAAGTTAGAACTAAAATCGCTCCTTCACCGCTTTTCCGAGGCTCCCGTACCGACGGGTAGTCACAGAAATTAGTATAACCTGATCCATCTTCAAGGTACCACCACTTAAGTCTGCGGCCCTCGATTGTTCTGCTGGGGGCTGATTCATTGAAGCATTTTCCGATCTAGGGCTCGTCTCACATATCCTTCTGGGTGGTGCCTCCTATGAAGTCCTAGATCGACATCTACCACCTCGTCCGCACATAATGTCATGAATTTCAAGATTAAAGATTCAAGTGACACTTACACATGATGTATGCAAGGATTAGCAAGCAAAACAATGTAGGTTGCAATAGGAAAATCATTATAAAAAACAATTCTATAGGAAATAATCGTGGAAACGTGAGAAAACAAAAATAACTATCATTTAAAACTTCTATGATACAAACTTGACAGACCCCCTTCCTAGTGACAGGAAATCGCGGCAACTCCACAATAACCTCCCAAACCCAAGTCAGCCGACCGACAAGTTACCATAAAGCTGCCGTTAAAATCATCGAAACTACTGGAAAAAACGTGGGTTATAAATTTTCACTTTTCTATCAAAATCACACCTTTGATTTAACGAAAATCCTAAGAAGATAACGACCGCATTTGGTCAAGCCCCAAAATACAAAATCACTAGTATATAACAAAATATACACCCCAATGTTTTCCAAATGTCCAACTACAACACGGCCAAAGGACCTCTCGGGTCTTCATCAAAATATAAGATATGATCAATCCAACATAATTTTTATCGCGCAACCTGCTTTTTTCTCAAAAACCATGCATGCAATATTTTACAAAAGAAAATACCTATACAAAATGCCACATTTAACTTACTATTTTAATTTACACCTTATCTTATATATAATCACAACACACAAGGATCAAGGATCCCGAAAGATCTTCTATCAGCACCGCACTAAAAATTGTTTTAAAAACAAACTGTAAGCCAAACTGCCTGAGTACATAAGTTCTAAATGTCGCCGGGTCAGCCGCTTGTACCTCCCAATATGAAAATATACATAAATGGTTGTAAACTCGTTTACGGTAAAATTGGTTTTACTATGAAAACCATTTCTAAAAACCGTGTCGAAACTATTTATGTCACAAACTCCGTCAAAACTATTTCGCCGCCGAAAACTGCTTGCACACACATCTCAAAGTCGGCATCGAAATCAAGTACCAACCACCGTGGCCCATTTCTCAAATACCTCAGGACGTGATGCCATGGAACTGAACCTCGACACTGAAAACTTTCGAACATTCACCGCTGGGCATGGTCCAAAGTGAACACTGGGCGGATCTATATAAACATAATGGAACTGAACCAAAATGCCCGCGATGGAACCGAACCAACACCATCACATGTACTAAGTTAAGGCTTAACTATATACCTCAATGCGAGGGCGACTCACTATATATTCTAGATCTAACCCCCAATTGCCGACCATAACATTGCCATGCACAATCCGAAATACATCCTCGACCTAAACTAAGTCACATCTGTGGGTTTTCGCGAACCAGCCAAACCATATCTTAAATACTCGAATCAAAGTAACTTTTCTCCCGAGTATAACAATCGGGAGGTAAAAAAATGTTTTTATAAATCTATATTTTCAAAGCACTTTACAAAATTGTAATTTAAACACTGCTTTAGAAAACGATTGAAGACTCACCTTTTCTCGACTAATTTCTTACAATTCTGCCAAGACTCTAGATTCTGCCTGATGCTCAAATCGCCTACACAATCCATACAAAGTACAAAAATAAACTTTTAACCATAAACATACTACGCTTCAAAGTCGACTATATCGAACTTAACTTCGATTCAACAAAACTTTACGCTGCTGGGCCTCATTCGAGCAGCGACATCACACATGATGCGAATTGACCAAACTGTCTAGTACACATTAAATGTCCCATAAAAACTGGTCTGCTTTAGTTAACTTTAACTTAAGGGACTTTCCGTAGAGTCTAAAATACCTGAACATTTCGAAAATTTTAACTGACTATACTCCCGAAATTTCAACCCGAACTCGGCCGAAAAACAAATCTCCAAAAATTCAGCCCCGACTGCTAGGAACACAAATTCCAAAATTCCTAAAATTCTAAACTCGCCTAAAAAATTTTGAGACTAAAGTTTACGACCTTTCACGCCCTAAGAAAATTTTGCCCATTACATAACCTTTAAAATAAATAACACAAGAGGCAAATTTTCTACCTTTTAAAGTTTTGAAGGCTTAAGATATTGATACTCTAAGGTAGCCTCTTCAGAAATCCAACTTTGCCTTCTGCTCCGATGAAAACCTACGGTCCAATTTCCGTAAATCTGAGAAAGAACGAAAAAAAGAAAATAAAAATATAAAACCCTCCCTCTCACTTCGACGCCCTTCGTCCGTCCGTCCAAGACAACTTTTGATTTTATCCTTTTTGTTTTTTTTTGTTTTTTTTTTAAATTATTATTCTTTTTCTTTAATTATTATTTTTTTCATAAACGATTTCTATTACCTCATTCGGATCCATTTCTACCCCGAAAAATTTATTTTGTCCCGATTTCAATTTCATTTATCTCACTGAAATATTCTTGTAATATTTCCTCACATTTTTCGAATTCTTTTCTAAAATCCTGCTGCGCTTCACTCTAAACTCGCTTGTGAAATTGCAAATATTCCGACTATCTCTGAATTAACGAAACTTTCTAAGTCACTAGATTTCAGTGGAGACTAACTTAATGGCCTACCCGTTTCACATTTGGAGATCTGTGAGAATTTTCGAGACTTCGAACTATTTTCGACACTTATTATTATTATTTTACTATTTAAACTTCCATTAATTATACTTTCACCCTCCACTTTCCTCTTTAATTGCAAAAGTGCTACACTTGAAACTTTACAATTTTATCCCCTTACACGGCAGACTACGCACATACGCGCCCCATGTGCCATATACACGTACCGCGCACCCCCATCGGACACTACAAATACGTTACTAATTATTATAGCACCTAATACCCTCGATACGTTACGGTGATACCCATAAGATGTCAGAGCTACATCAATGCAACAACGAATGCCAAACCAATTACAAAAATAACAAGTGTTTGTTAAGGTAGTACCGAGTAAGACAAACCTTGTTTAAGCTAACTCACAATTTGACCAATGATTCATTAGGGGTAGTACCCCCAATACGATATGGTGATACGAACATTATATTATGGTTGTGGGTATTCATTCATGACACGATTATTGGTAAACCTATATACGATAGTTCCACCAATAAGTTATGGTGGTACCCCTAGTATAGTATGGTAGTAGATAGGTCAGATGGACATAGCAAGCCCACATACTCATACATAAGATAGTCTCCCATGTTTTTTTACAAATCTTGCTAAACAAAGGTAGCTCATTTATATGAAAAAACAAACAAAGAATGCTTAAAACTAATAAAGGTAACTCTTTTATATGAAAAAACAAACAAAAAACACTCTGAAAACTAATAAAGATAACTCTTTTGTCTAAAATCCGAACATAGAACATCCGAAAACTAATAAATTTAACTCCTTTATTGACACAAAAATGAACAAAAATTTAATGTATATATATAAAAAATCAACTTAAGAACATAAACTACAGCTTTACAAATATGGAATAGTCTTCTTTCCTTGCAAACTATGGATATTGTTTCGTAAACATGAGATGATAAAACAAGGGGAGGGAAGTTTTAGCAAAATCGAGAACAGACGTTATAGCAATATGAAGGAGTAAGAGGAAGAAGGGAAAAAGTGAATTGGACAAGGGTAAGGCAAGAGCCAAGTCAGAAGAATGTGAAAAAAATTTAGGTTTTTTTTTTACTTTTGTTATTAGATACTGGATTATATTATGTATGGTATTTATATTGATAATATTATATTTTAATCTAAAAATTAATAATTTTTTATGATAGCATGGAAAACAAAAACTTGATTATGATTTTTATAAGAAAAATTCTATTTACACCCCATTTATTTTCTTGATAATCAATAAAAGCACTCATAAAGGAAAATACAATTTACTCCTTAAACCTATTTTCATTTTTCTTCATCTTCATTCATAAGACTTTAACCCTATTCTTCCGGCTGCCATTGGAAAATAAATGGTAATCCACGAATTACGCCAAAAATAAATGGTAATTAACGCCAATGAACTTTAAACGCGAAGCGCACGAAAAGAGTTGAATAATATTCGCACATTTGCAGACTTACTTAACGATTCAATCCGATATCATAACATTCTCCGGATGTCAAATCCGAATATACTCCACAAATCCGCATTTCTAAACAACCCGATCACGCATACTATCCCTGGTTATCAAAACCTAATAATTTGTTATAACCGACTGTAATCAAACAATTATTTGGTCTGTTTTTAATAATTTTCATAATAAAGATCATTTTATTTATATTTAATTTAAAATTAAATAAAAAATTAACGTAAAAATTATTTTTGATTTTCAACCCGACGTGAAGAAGAGTTTTCCGGATTTTGAAACTATTTTAACATTTTCTGATTGCATTTTTAAACCCAACCTTCTGATTAAATTTTCTATCATGGGTAAATTTTCTACTTATGATCCTTATAGAACTGTACTATTTTTGATTTCATAACCAAATTCATTTTCACTTTTTCTAATTTTTTTAAATTTTCTAAATTAGTTTTACATGTATGATAAATTTATAAAATTTAAGTATATTATATAAATTATAAAATTTATTATGCTTATAATAAGTTTAAAGATGCACATTTTTCAAAAATATATTTGGTGATTTAATTTAAGAATTTATTTAACAGATATTTGGGCATGATATTGAACCTTCTTATAATATCGTAAGATACTAAATATAATTCTTCCTTTCAGGATATGGCCCGATCATCTCTGTCTGTGTCTCACAGTTATCAATGCAAAGACCCCTCTGATTGGTTTCCAAACCCCAAGACACTCCCTCCCATCTGTCCTTCTTGCTCTCCTTCTTGCTCCAGTGTCACCTCTAGCTTTCCATTTAATTGAAATTATTTACTCTTTACGATGCTTTCCTCAATCTATTAGAAATTAGGTTTCAATATGGTATGTCACTGAATTGCATTTGGATGTGTAAGAAAGACGGCAGTCTGGGAACTGAAACCACAATTTCATTGCTCTTCAACGCGCCCTGCAATGTTAAAGATTACATTTTTGACTGTGGTTCGGTGTTGGATTAAGAGCATCATCGAATCAGAAGCTGGATTGTGTGGGGCACGCAATTAAGTGTTTCACATCGACGTCGTTTTATTGTGAGAGTTTGTTGGAGGACAACCCTGTTACTTTAATATCTGATCAAGAGTGTGAAGCTGCCGTTGTGGCCGGAAATGTGCCGGAAGCGCCTCCCGTCCAGCCCAAACCGGCAGCGCCAGCTGGAACTCCTTCGGTTTCTTCTCTCGTGAGTATTTATTTGTTCTATGGTGATTTTGAATTGACTGCATTGCCAATTTTTTCTTGCGTAAAGATTTAGTGAGTATGTATTTATATGAATCGAGCTGAGAAATGTGTCTTTTAGAGGATGGACCGAGGTTCATTGATCGATCGAAGGCTCCTCCTAATATGGCTTGGTCGCCTTTTGTTGAATTTTTGGAAGAATTTAGGCTATATTTGGACGACAGAAATAAAAGAAAAGCGGAAGTAAAACACTGCTATGTTTGGTTCTTTGGAAATTTTGAGGAAAAGAAAATAAGGAGGAGATAAAGAAAGAGGTGAAGAAATACGAAATAAATAGTTGCATTTATTTTATTAATTCCTTCAAATTCTTTGCATATATTTGAACTTTTTTACATCGCGATTGTAATTTGAAACTATAAAAGTTTTTGATTAATTTTAGTTATTTTTTTGTCATATTTTTCATAGGAGAATCAAACATGAAAAACTCATTTTTCATAACACTTTCTTTCTTTAGTTGATAGTTCCTCAAACCAAACATAGCATAAAAGGATATTAGTGTAAAATGGATAATTCTTTTGAATAAGATTATCTAATAGTTTTTTTGATAAGATATAAGATTATGTAATAGTATTCCTTTTTGATAAATAAAGAATTTCAAAATGTATCAATTTTAATACAATTCTCATTCATCTTTTTTTTTTCTTTTCCTTTCCGTAATCCTTTCATGTTCCAAACAGAGCCTTGTTGTAACTTCGCCAGTATGGAACTACGTTAAGTAAAACAATAGAATTTGAAAAGATTAATTCAGGCTCTCTTAGGATTCTGGAAACTTTCCACTAGCATGGGGAAAGAGTTCAAAAAATAAAGGAAGAAGGAAGAAAAAACTTGATCGATTTTTCACATGGTTTTCCAAATGTAGTTCTCTCCTTCGTTCCTTTATAAAGAAATACGAATTTGGAACTGCATTGTTTCTAAGTTATTTTCCTCTTACTCTCCTTTATAAAAAAAAAAAAAATTTGAAACTACATTGTTTCTAAGTTATTTTCCTTATATATAATTTTCCTTGTTCCTTCTGGGTAAATCAAACTAGAGATTATGTATTTCTTGATACCTTTCTTGTACTCGTGGTGATGCAAACCCCGTTTAAGGGCTTCATGTTGTGTTTCCTTGAGCATTGCAGCTATATTGAGTGGCCACAAACCTTTTTTAAGTAAGAACGGTTCTGAAAAAATTGAGCTTGAGAATGAAACTTAAATGTTTGAATCTTATGTGATTTATGTTGATTTAACTTCCAAAACGTAAAAAACCCAGCTGAAGTTACGCTAATTGCCAAAGTAGTTTTGACTATAGTAAATTAATTGTTTTCTTGGATCACAATAATTGAGAATCTGGATGCAAAACTTTTAGTTTCTATTCCTTTCCTACAGTTTATACACAGCCTAACACAAACTTATTTGATATTGGTGGTGGTTTTTACTCTACTGCATTATATATTGTCATTGATTCTTGATCTCACTCTACCAACTTGGTAATGTTTGTTTGTCAGCCACTTAATCGACGCCCTCGCCGTAATAGGAGGTCACCTGTATTGAGAGCATCATTCCAGGAAACAAATTTATCGCCTGCAAATTTTGTCTACCCACTTTTTATTCATGAAGGTTGTTATTATTGTCTTTTGGGAAAATTCCAAATAAATAATTTTGCTCCTATCTTACTCTCTCTCTCTCTCTCTCATGCACTCGCACACATATATTTCTGTCTCATTTTATGAGCCTTGCAGGTGAAGAGGACACACCTATTGGGGCCATGCCTGGATGTTATAGGCTCGGCTGGAGACATGGACTTCTGGAGGAGGTGAGTTAGATCACTTTCTTTGTCTCATGCAAACGAGTTGTGCTAAATTTTGATATCAAATGTATTGGTATTCTGGCATATAAATTTACAGCACAGAGCCACCCAAAATGAAATCTGGTTGAGGGTTGACTGTTAATATAATAAGCTTATATCTGGTTATATATGGTTGTATGGTGAATCCTGTTTGAGCTTCTTGGTATGTCATCCATGCACTTTCTAATCATCTTTCAATGAAGGTGGCAAAAGCCCGGGATGTTGGTGTAAACAGTGTAGTGCTCTTTCCTAAAGTTCCAGATGCCTTGAAGGTTCTTATTCTCCATCCCAGTTTCCTTTTCCAGATCCATAAAATGATATAATGGTGTCATCACTGTCATGTAATTGCTTTTTGCACACTAGTCTCCCACAGGAGATGAAGCTTTCAATGACAATGGTTTAGTGCCCCGGACAATTCGATTGCTCAAAGACAGATACCCTGATCTTGTAAGTTGAAGTTGTTCATTTGGTAGTTTCTCTACTTTTAGCTTATAGGCCTCTCCAGGTTAGGGTGCTTTATGCATGGAAATTTGGCATTCTCTTTGATGCTTTGATCTGTCTTTCGTCAGGTTATCTACACTGATGTTGCTTTGGACCCGTATTCCTCTGATGGGCATGATGGTATCGTCAGGGAAGATGGTAGGACTTGTTCTCAACTCTTACAAGCTCAAGGATATTACATCTTGATTATTTGTATACAGTGTATATGCTTTTATGTGCCCTATTATTTATTTAGCAATTTTGATATATTTGATCTTTCCCTGTAAAAGGGGGGAAAAGATATTAATTTTGGATTAAGTTGGTTTTATTCATAAAATGAAGTTGTCCAGTGCTCCATTTGAAAGCATTCTTTCAAATCAAGTGCTGGCTAAGAGAGAGAGAGAGAAGAAAGAGAGATATAGAGACAATGAAGTATTTTTCTCCATATATAATTTACCCTTAACCCTTCATATGGTTACAAATTCTATATGAAGCATGAGACAATGAAGTATTTTTCTCCATATATAATTTACCCTTAACCCTTCACATGGTTACAAATTCTATATGAAGCATGAAGAGTTTCTTATGCTCAATTCTCGCCATTTGTCTTAGCAGTTTCTCCAATAAACTGTGTTCTTATTCTTTGTGCGTTCATTTGAGATATTTAGGCTATAATGTGCTGCCCTTTTGTGAGTTTATATTTGTGCAAAAATGTCTAGAATTTGCATTAAT
Organism: Tetrastigma voinierianum; assembly: GCA_016808115.1. Lineage (NCBI taxonomy): Eukaryota > Viridiplantae > Streptophyta > Magnoliopsida > Vitales > Vitaceae > Tetrastigma > Tetrastigma voinierianum. The sequence goes on along the minus strand of JAEQBH010003899.1, from coordinate 1,426,901 downwards.
ACATAGTAAATATATATATATATATATATATATATATATATTTTTTGATAAGCAACATTAATACATACTAAATATGCTAGTAGAAAACACATTCTAAGTAGTTTGGCAAATAAACATAATAATAGTATCACAAGCTTCATAAAAATATAGATAGGAGCATGAGAGAAGACATCGATGGAAGAGCTCCTGAATGAAACTATAACAAACACCATACGGCAATCCACAACCATAGCCATACTGATCAAAAAAAAAAAAATCCACAACCATAGCCATGCCAATTTCCTGGCCATTAATTCCGTAATTTCTGTCTTTACAACTGTGTCATGAGACTATAAAGAAAATTTCCAGACATAAACTTCCTAGACCCACCCCCATTCATTGCAGTGCGAGCTTCCAATCTCTTTCATGTTAAAAGAATTGTAGAGAAAAACACAATTTGGAGTCCTGGTTTGTTCTTTAAATGACTACATATTTGCTAAGAACCTTCCATTTACTCTTGCATGAGTAAGTTCCATTTTCTGTGCATAATATATTCATATTTTTGTAAAGCATGCGGTATATACACCTGAAATTGGAAGAATGGTAGATTGATGTGAAGGATTATTTTTTTCTTTAATTTAAAGGTTGATAATTTGTTTCCTGATTTTAGTCAATATTCTTCCATAGAAAAAAAAATCAGTTAATTGCTTTAATTTTGTGAACCATAAATTAAGGAACAACTAGTTTGCCTTTTGGTACAATATTATCCAGTTCCTCATGGGAAAACTAGGCATTGCATTATCTCTCTCTCTTTTCCATTTTTCAATAGGTATAATTTTTTTGTCCATATTGGGAGTTGAACCTAGAACATCCTGTAAACTCTACCCATTGCAGTTGTTTTAACTGCATTGGAATAGATTCCTTCCTGCTAATCAGTAACTGCAGGAAAAAACTTTATTTTTGCAATCAATGATAAATTCCTTGGCTGCATCTTCGTTGCATGCTTGCAACTGCTAAGTTCGTTTTCATTTAGTCATATTTACATTTTCCATTTTAACCGAACCTATAAGGAAGATGCCAACATTTCTATCCAAATTTAAAGGCTTTAGTTGGGAAGTGAAAACACTTTATTAGTAACAAAAACTTTTATCTTTTTGCCTGTTTGTATCAGATATGCTCTTACTATTTTGTAATACATTAAGCTTCACCAGCCAATTTAAATTACTGTCTGGTTAAAGGGGAAACTTCTTCCATGATCAGAGCTTCTCTACTGTTACTGATTGCATTTGAAATCCTTGGTATCCTGTAGGAGTCATAATGAATGATGAGACAGTGCATCAATTATGTAAACAAGCTGTTTCTCAGGTAATTTTGGAAGAGCTTCTATAATGACATTCTTTTTGTGCTTTGGGAAAATGCCAAAATCTCCTGATGACGTTCTGGATTATCACTTCTTTTCCTGAGATTTTGACCTGGTCATTTGATTCTCTTCATGAAAAGTATTCATATAACTTTTATTATTTTTCTTGGGACAAGTCTATAAACTGGAAAGCCTAAATTTGCTCAACTTAAAGTGTTTGACAAAATTAGCTCTTTGAATATTTCCAATATTTACCCTTGACCTTTTTGTTGCTTGAAAACGCATATTATTCAATGCTCTGCTGTGGCCTAACTAATTTGTGATTCTTCTATTTGGACATACTTTTACGAACAGGCCAAAGCAGGAGCAGATGTTGTTAGTCCCAGTGACATGATGGATGGTCGTGTAGGAGCAATTCGATCAGCTCTTGATGCTGAAGGCTTTCAACATGTGTCAATCATGTCGTATACAGCCAAGTAATGTACCCATGATTTATGAATTTTCTTCATCATCTTGTGCTCTTTGATTAAACTGTATCACATATATTAATTAATGTACTTATCCCTGTACTTGCTATTCAGGAACAGCCTTTTCAGTAACATCTTACCTCAATAATTTTTCCTTTTTGTAGTGAGGAAATTTCATTGTTTATAGCAAGTACTTATATATAGCACAAGCTGATCCTGAATTGAAACATACCCAGGATATACCCAGGAAAAATTTTATTGTAATTTTTGGTGATGTATACATACCCTGTGCATGTAGTGAGGAGAGAGTAATAGCTCTTTTCTTAAGGTAATGGTCCAATTCAATAGATATTGTACATGTTCACAAGCCACTAGAGCAGGATGGTAAATTTTCATTTTAATGGATGTCTAAACAATCTTTTAATTCTTGCATCGTGTTTAACTACTACTAGTAACAGTTCTAGTGTGTTTTTATTATATTTCCTTCCCTATGTTGATGTCTTACTTTGACCAAACCATTTTGGCATCATCAAAGGTTTTTCTTTCAAGTTTGCTGTTTTGATATTATTGGCAAACCCTATTCTCACTCATTTCCATTGATTATATCGTCAATTGGTTTTTTAACGTGATAATCTCTACTTCATTGCAAACAGGTATGCGAGTGCATTTTACGGTCCATTCCGAGAAGCATTGGACTCAAATCCACGCTTTGGAGACAAGAAAACGTATGCAATCCATGAAAATTGAACTTTATGATTAGTTTGTTATTTAATATTGCTGCTGCTCACTTCTACGTATTATTGTGGCATGGTAAACAAAAGTTACCAGATGAACCCAGCAAATTATAGAGAGGCTATGATTGAAGTCCGTGAGGATGAGGCTGAAGGGGCTGATATCCTTTTGGTGAGTATAGTATTAATCTCCAACTGTGAATGCACACGCTCAGTGGCTGAAATTCCCATTATACTGAAGTTACTTCAATTGGGTTATATAGGTGAAACCTGGTCTACCTTACTTGGATGTCATAAGGCTGCTTCGGGATAACTCGTCCTTGCCAATTGCAGCATATCAGGTTCTTCAACCCTAGTTGATTTCCAATATCGTATTATCCTACCTTATTTCATTCTTATATAGTCCTTAATTGATGAATTTGTGAATCTATTTCTGCATCCGGTGTTTACTACCTTTTTCCTTTCCCTTCTTTCCTTTTGTGATGCATCGGATTGCTCCATCATCCCTGTTAATTTTCCCTGGATCTAGGTTTCTGGTGAATACTCAATGATCAAGGCTGGCGCTGTTCTCAAAATGATCGATGAAGAGAAAGTCATGCTGGAGTCACTAATGTGTCTTAGACGGGCTGGTGCAGACATTATCCTAACGTATTTTGCACTACAAGCTGCTCGAACTCTATGCGGTGAGAAGAGGTGAGGTTGATGGAGTGTTGTCGTTGACATTTGAAGAACCTGATCGATCTTTTATGCCTTTGTTGTGAAATATGTGAAATCAGAATTATGCTAAATTTTGGGGGAAAATGCTTAGATTGTTTCTTCTTTCTTCTTGTAGAATCTGCTAAAAATAAAAATAAATCTGTGGCTTTGAAGGTGCTACAATGAGTAAGAATACACTCAGTAGATTGCAGGTTGTATCATCTTACAATAATAATAAGGTTGAAGTTGGATTATATGGTTGATGGTTTTTATCAAAAAAATGATACCCCTTGCTTCATCAGAATATTACCGCAGCATAATCATAACAAATAAAGACAAAGGGTTATTGGTGAGGGAGGATGTGGAATTGAGGTCTAGTTACAATATTGGCTCGGACTGCAACCGCTAAGCAAATCTGAGGGCATGCGAAGCTTGAAAAGAATTTATGCACATTTTCGGCAGGATAATGTGCCCAAAATTAATAGGCTTATAGGATTTGTCAGTTAGCATAATTTTATTTGAGAGAATGGACGAAGAAAAATTACAGTTCATTTGATTCAATTGCTTTTCCCGTGTCACATATATCAAGATTCGTCCTTTGGGGAGGTTGGCGGGGGGTGGAGGATGAATAAGCTTATTACATATAGCGTTTGGCAAAGGAAAAGTCGGGAACCAATTCTGTCATTGAAATTGCTTCAGATGCAGGAATAACATATGCACTTTCATTATCACCTACAACCCATTACATGTCCGTTCTTCTTGAGGTGGAAATGGAATACAATACCCTAAATATCTCTACCCCCGCAGACCCAACCAAATTGAAGTTTTTGAATGAACAACTCAAAGCAAGCATTTAGACCAGTCGAGGGGGTTATCTTTCCCTGTACCTGGCATTTTGAATGATACTGATGGTCATTTTGTGCACATCATTATAATCAAATCATCAATCATCAATCATCAATCATCATCTGCTGCGCTCATTGAGATATCTCTCGGCAATGGCAGCATGGGCTGCAGCACCCATAGGGAGAGCATCTTCATCGATCATAAAATAAGGGGAGTGGCCCGTGTGTACAGACCCCAGTGTCTCGTTCCTGACGCCAATGTAGAAGAAGGCAGCAGGGACCACCTGTGAGTAGAAGGAGAAGTCCTCAGCACCCATCATGGGTGGAACCACCCTGAAATTCGTAGGACCGAACAGATCAATGGCGACCTTCCTCACATGCTCATACATCCCCTCATCGTTCACCGTTGGTGGATATATGGTGTACTCTTTCTCAAAGAAGTCCACCGTTGCTGAGCATCTGAAAACTCCGGCCTGCTCCACTATCACCTGTTTCATTGGATCATGATATCCGTTACCACTCTCTTCTTGGGCTTGTTATATAAATTTCCGATAAAGAAAGGGTGGAGAAGTTATAACCATTTATTTACATATATATTATATACCTCCTCTATTCTTTGGAGAAGTTGATAGAAACTTGTGTTGGAGAAGGCCCTGAATGTACCGCCGAGAACCACGGTGTCGGCTATCTTGTCCAGACCATCTCCCCCATTGAATGAAGTCACCGACACAACCTACCAAATTTAAATAAATTAAAAAAAAAAGAAAGGGACGCTAGAAATTTCAGATTTACATTATAGGGAAACTTGTCTCTTCAGGTCCATTGATTTGAGAATAGTACTGGTACTTAAGTACTACTTTAATAGTAATAAACTGTAGGTGACTTTATTTATTATGATAGTAATTATAGTATATTAAGTTAGTATGGAATCTTACTTGGAACCATGTATTTATCTTGACCTACTAACTAGAGGAGGAGAGGAGGAGAAACAGAAACAACAGACCTGAGAGTCGAGTGGATTTGCTTCCCGAGACACAATGCCCTGCAAACTTATGACCGCAGCTGAGGCGGCCAAAACAGGGTCCACAGATCGTTGAGGACTCCCAGCGTCACCCTGTTTTCCATTGATAACAGCTCTGAAGAAGCCACAGCCAGCTAGCAATGGACCAGGCCTAGACCCAATGATAGAGGTTGGGTGTTCGTGAGATACATGAACTGCAAATATGGCCTCCACATCCTCCAATGCCCCATCTCCCATCATCCGTTTCGCACCATTCCCAGCTTCCTCCGCCGGTTGAAACACCAGTACTACCGTTCCCTGTTTTAGAAATATTAACACCCCAACCATTTCTCACTTCTCAGGAAATACAGTCAAACTGGAATCAGCTATAAACCTTTTATCTAGCTCTAGGGGGTTTTCAACATATTTATCCAAAAATTATCTGTTAAATCTTGCAGTCAGATGACTATTATACCACATTTCCTGAAAGAACAAACAAATACCATAAGAATTATTTTTCCTCAACAAAGCAATTAACAGAAGAAGAAGAAGACAAATCTAGACCCCACTCGTTAGATCTGGATCGCATCTAATCAACACCTTCTTCTGCCAAGAACTGGATCTCTTTTTCGAAAAAAAGTTAGGAATTAATGGCTATATTATATGCATCACACTTAAAATACTCTGGGCTTCTAATTCGATATATCTAAGTATTTGATTTTAATCGATATATCTGATATATCAAGATATATCTAGATATTTTTACTTAATATCGGCATCTGGAATTAACTATTAAGTGATCAACCATAACCGCCATCAGAAGTTAGATTTCACTCAATTACATTTAAATATATCTCTGATATATCCCAATATGTCCCGATATATCCCGATATATCCTAATATTTACCTAAACATTAAACAAACGCCGCAGCATCTGTGACACGATATTTCCACGATATATTCCGCCCAAACCGATATATCTACGATATATCGGCTCATCAATCGACATGTAATATCAATCGAGACCATATATCGGATATTTTCATCCGTTATAACACAACCGACATGTGGGCTGTTCTATTTGTCCTAGTAGGAATGATGAAAAATAAAATTTATGGCTTCCATATTACTCCAAAAGCCTCCAAAGTTGGCTACCCCTCAGTTCTCGAAAAGAAACAAATGATTTTAAGGATTCTAGGTGACACTTGGGCCGTTCTCATTATTTCAACCAATTTCCTTGCCTTGCATGCGATAGAAAATAAAGAGAAATGTCAGATACACCCATTTTTCTCTCTTCTAAATCCACCACCTTATTTAAAAGAAAAAAAAAAAGTGGGAGTAAATATATAAGTAGATGCATAAAAAGTAGGAATTTATAAGAAAAATACACCAAGATGACCGTAACAACAAAACATTTTTACCCAACTGATCTAGCACTATTAAAAAAGCTTTAGTATTATTATATCGGAGTCAGCAAATGTTGCCCAAAAGACAGGAAGTGGTGCCAGAATTGTATGAACAGGCATCTGACCAATAAAGCCTCCAAAGTGACATCTGTTCTCCACATGGATGGAATATAAATATACAATCACGCCCATCTCCGAGTAGGCTTTTTCTCTTTCTTTTTTTTCTTTCCCTGATCCATGATTGCCCACGCAACGTGACGTGACCCCCCCAACCCCCCTCAAAAAAGCAGTGAAAATCCAAAATCCAGGACCACAAGAAAATTTAACCAGACAGCAATAGAAAGATAGGACAGAGGCAAAAAAGCACGATATAAAACAGCATCCACATGAAACTAGTCTGAGTGCCTGAGAGAATAGGGGAGGGGTCTCAACTCCTGGATATGATTCCTTCATCTCACGTGTCCTCCTTCAAAACCAAATTAATTCTCTCTCACATCATACCCGTGAATGTCACATGGAATTCATGTGACGTTTCCATTGATACCACAAGCCTATATAGATAAATATAACCCACTTCCGACTTCACCATATAACAACAAAATATGTAGATCAGTCAATCACTGACTGATCAGTAGAAAATCTAAACTTCGTAGTTTCCCCCTAAGCTAATTTAACTATTGTTGTTCAGATTTATGATGCTTTTAAGAAAGTTGATTTAAAAAATGGTGTATGAGGACTGAGGAGAGACATGGCAAGAGACAACCATAACCATAACCACAACCACAACCACAACCACGTATTGAGAAAGCAAAAAGTATAAAAAGTAAGGAATGGCATGGTGATTTAAAACCAGCAAAGCAAAAGGCCTCCAAAGGTCATGTCAAAGCTATAGAGGCAGTTACGAAACCTAACCCCCCTTTTCTTGAATCAATAATATCCACAAATTCCGCCCCAACTGAAAAGGTGGTATGATTAATACTTAGTCTGCATCACATTTTTGTTTTCTGTCCAAACCAAACCAGACTGAGAACCAATGTTAAATTTAACCATTTTTAATGGGGAACTATGTTATATAAATTCATTTAATATGAATTATTTAAAGAAAAGATTAAAATAAAATGATTATAAAATTAAACCTACTTTATAACTGAACACTTTATTTTAATAAATTATCTTAATAAGTAAACCAAAAAATATTTAAATCAAACTCTTTTGAGATGTAATAATGTAGAACAATGAAAGTTATATTTGAATAAACTTGGAGGTTGTCAAGTTTAGGTTTTAACACAAATTTAGTACATGTTGAACGAACAACGCGGTTATATTAAACAATCACATATTAAGCTCCAGTCGTAAAATGCATCTCGAAATATTTAGTTTGACTTAATCATCATTAAGCTTATTTCAACAAACTTTAAACGAAGCAGTTCTATGCTGATACTATATATATAGAGGGGTTAATTTTTCAAAATGATGTAAAAATATTTTTCATTTTTGGGTTTTAAGAAAATGGGTTAGATTTTCAATTTTGTTTTTTTGCTTTTTGTCCCAAAACACTGTCTTAATTTATTTAAAATTATGAAACAGAAGGGCGAAGAAAAGTTGAACCACACTTTTCCATATTTAGTAAACTAGGGATGATTACGCACATATCAAAATGATCTTGTATTTAAGGCTTATTGAGATTCATAGTATGTAATTATTAGACCTTTATCAAATATTTTTAGTAAAAGATGTAACTCGTGATTTTAGGTATTTTGTCTCTCATACCAGGCTTCCTTTTTTTTTGCAGGAAACCACAAAATGATAGAACTAAATAATTACAAAACAAAGAATCAAAACGTACTTGCAAACATCTTTAGTTGTTATAATCACCAAACTTTTTTAATTCATGGTGCAAACTGCCGGTTTACCTACTAGTGACCCTGAAAGTAAAAGATCCAGGAGGTATCATATGGTGCAGATTTGACAAGACAACAATGATGTTATGATCTTAAACATAGTTCATGGCCTGAGAACTTAAGAGTCCCAAGAAGCATGGCAACGTGTGCATCGTGGCCACAAGCATGCATTTTCCCTGCAACTTTGCTTTTGTACTCCCATTCCACTGCTTCCTGCAACATATCCACCCCCCCAAACATAAACATTTCACTACTCCCCAATTCCTTGTGCACTTCCCCCCCACCCATTTTCTGATCCAACTACCAAGAATATTGAATACACCCACGACCCAACTACCAAAAATATTGAATACACCCACCCTTAATGTATTTTACTTTTTTCCTCCTAAGGATCTGTACTTGAAAAGTAAACAACCCAAAAACAAAATGAAAAATTAAAAAACAATATATTTTTTGTGTCAGGGCATAAAGTCCCTGGAAGGCAACAGATTAATGTTCGGATGCTTTGACAACAACATGGCGGCAACATGGATGCATGTGAGCTGCCACTGAGGTACAAGCACTGAGTCGGTGCCCTGTTATCCAAACTTTCACAGCAACGAAATGACAATAATAATATATGAATATACTAATAATACAGATAGAGAGATAGATATACACGTGCTGGATTGGAGAGATCCTTTGTGTGGGTTTCTACACCACGCATGGGCATAAGTAAAATATTCCGTCGTGCTTCCAAATTAATTTACGCAAAGACAGTTAGTGAATTTACTTGTCCAGACCACAGCATACGATTAGACAAAATGCTTCAAGAAAAACCACACAGCAAAGACAGAAACAAAAGAAAAAGATAATTACACTTTTTAAATAATCAGCAAGAAGCAAGAATCTCAACAAAACGTGAAAATGATGAAAAGATTGTGGAAATATTACAAGAAATGGGGTTTTAGAATAAGGTATGGACTTATATTGGAACTCGTTTGAAGAAAATAGGCAGAAAAAAAAACTCCGAATTGGGAGATAGATCCATGTATCCGCCTTAATAAAGAACAACGGCACCAAAATACGCTTTGTGGCTCGAATCCCGGTCTTGGCCAACGGATGACGGTAGCTGATGTCCATCTGATCCAATTCCCGGCGAATCAAGCGGCTGGTATTGAATTCCTCGAAAGCCAGCTCCGGGAACTCGTGAATTCTCCTCCTTATGCCTTTCAACCACTCCACCGTCTCCGGCAGCTTGGCGATCCTCAGAATCTCCCCCGAGCATTCCTTACTCCAAATCACGCAGTCCGACACGACCGATTCCTTGCTCCAAACTGCGCAGTCTGACACCGCCGGAGTTTTGGATCGGACTATGGCGGAGCTCGCGTTTGTGTAAGTGGTCGGAGCCCTGGAGTTGCAACAGCCGGAGTCAAAGTAGGTGTAGTCATGATCGGAGGAAGCGGTTGTAGCCGTAACCCTATCTATACATAAAATCAAGATTGAGAAGATGATTAATAATTTCTGCAAACGAATCATCGTGATGAATATCAGCAAATAGAGAGAGATCCAGACAGAGGATTGAAGAAGTAGTTGCATATTATGGAAGAAAAAGAATAAAAGAGAGAGAGAAGATATGAGAAACAATTTATATTGGGAGCTGTAAGAAAAGGAGAGGAAGGAGAGAGAAGGAGAAGGAGAATAATGTGTGGGACAATAGGAGTCCGACCATATTTAATTACGTGGGGAATTTCTTGCTGGGTTTTGATTGATTTATATGTTTGAACTGTATAATGGTCTAAACAAACTTCTGCATTTAATAGTCCACGGTGAGACAGATCTACACTCTGCCTTCATCTTGAGTCTTGACGTCTCCCTCTATTTTCTCTTCCCCCAAATTTAAATTACTCTAAATTTTTATTTTTTTTATTTTTGTTTCTCTTACACAAAAAATTTGTTTATTTTCCATTTTTTATGTTGTGAAAAAATAAGAATAGCATCAAAATTGGTTTTAGGCTCCAAGCTCAAATTTATATAAGTATAATGGTAATGGATATAAAAATAAAAAATAGTATAACAAACTACGCCTTTCCCACTTAGCTTTGCCATAGTAGGTAAAATTAAAAATTCCAAAAAGTATAGTAATGGATATTTATGAGTGGTATGATTAATAGGGTGATAGTGACTTAATGGGGTTGAGGTACTCAAAAAAATCACATGTACCTGCAATAGTCTGACACGAAAATATGGGGTGTACTAATCAGGTTGACACGAAAATTTTGGTTTAGGCGAGATTGGTGGGGGCTATCTTTTCTCATCCCATCCTTTATTTTTTTTAGTCAAAATTAAGTTTTTTTTTTTTTTTTTAATTTTATTTACTGTCAAAATGCTACCAATTTGGTGACCTAGGCGTTTGTTTTTAGGCCCTTGTTTACATGAGGTTGATTTTTTGGTTTTTTTTTTTTTTTAAACTTAAATATCATTTCTATTTCGAATATTTTCTTCTTGAATTTGGTTTTTTCTTTCCTAATAAAATAATTTTTTCCATACTAATATGTATTTACTTTATTTCTTACGTTTAAATATCATCCAATTACGCAGAGCTTTATTACCAATCACAAGGCTATGCTTTATCGCTGATTATTCGATTCATTGATGGTTAGTTTTTTTTTTTTTTTTGGTTTTTTTATTGATAAATCAGGTGATAAAGTTCGATCTGACAAAATCATTAGAATAAATTATATTCGTTAGCATATTACAGATTTGGAATATTGGGTATTATAGACATTTTTTGATAATTAAATATATAAACCTTGAATGGATTATTTTTGCAATTAATATAAATGCTATATCATCCTCTAATATTTTTAACATTTTTTATTCTATATTTATATCGATTATATTATTAACCTAAATCAATAAATTAGTCTATTTTCAAAACAAAAAAATGCTATCTTAATCAATCTTTTAAGATTTTTAATACTTTTAATTATATGTTTTTTTCGATTGTATTATTAACTTGAATCAATAGATTTATCTCTTTTAAAAAAAAATGTTATCAATTTAAAATCACAATTTTAAAATTACCTTTTTTTTTCCTCCCAAAACCTTAATTGGACCCATCATTCCATCTGAATTTTATTTAATGAATTGGAATATGTTTATAAATTAATTGTTGTAGATAAGATAAGATGTAAAATAATTTTAAATTCTGACCACACAAGCTAGTGGTTTAGGAGGACAGCTATATATTGTTGGTTCCCACCAATCTTTCTTTTATAAATGATATCTTATCAATTGAAGTTCTCATAATTATATTAATGACTTGATTTGAGGTTTAGCTACGACGGGAAAAAAGTTAAGAAAAAGTTGGTCCACACGCTTAACAACCACCAACGTCATAAGAAATTATCCAAAACTTCCAACTGTAAAAACTTACTTTTGATTTATTAACACGACCATATGTTTGATTTTCATTTTTTATCAATTTTTTTTATATGAAATCACCCATTTATATTTTTTTTAAATAATTTTTTCTTCAATAAAATAGTTATTCCATACAAATTTAAAATTTTAATTTGTTTTTCATGTTTTTTGCCAGCATATATAGATGCGTTACATCGTCACTACGCGATTTATGTTTTCTCAAGCATCGACATATCGTTTTCTTTGTCTTCTTACGCTTTTTTATACTGGAAATGATTCAACGACAAAACATACTGATCGATTGCACATCAAAATCAAATAAATTGGCCATCAATATGTTTGTAAATTCAAACCGGTAAAATCCCCACTCTTTCTAAAAAGGGCAAAATTATAATTTTTAAGAAAACCGAAATTTTATATATCTTGACGACCGAAACGCACTTCACCGCCGGGAATCGCCTCGCAAAATCTAAATGATCACCGCCGACTTCGCCGACCGGCACACCACTACATTTTTCTCGGCGATTCAGCGATCTGACGTCGCAAAACTTAATACGCGACGTAACTCACCCATAACACGCACAACACGCTACACACGTCAGATGAGCAGTATAGAACATCAAACTGACGATCGAGATTACACACGCCAGTCAAAATCTAAAGATTTGCACACAATGAGATTTTTCTAAACGCATACGAAAAGATTTGTACCAATTAATAGCCGATCTTCTTCCCAAATAAAAAGAAAAACGCGAGGGAGATGGCAAAAGACGAGGTTAGGTTTGTGATTTTTAAAGAGAGAGGGAGTGGATCTTTCTCTCTAAGATCCCACACCTGACCGCTGGATTTCTTCTAGGTCGAAAGCCGCTTTACGCCGCTTATACCACGCGCGAAAGATTCCATTTAGGAGTCAAGAAACTCCGTGAGGTAAAAAGTGATCCTATTCGCTTTATCTCTCGCTTAAATACGGCGATGCTTGTTTTCGACAGGTCGCGAAATGCTTGACGGGCCCCAAATTCAACCGGCACGCTGCTTTGGGACCATTTGGACAAACTCGTGGCGCTGGGTGTTTGTTTTGTAAATCAGGTAATAAATCGGTTAAAGAAGAGGAACTAAATGCAGTACTGAATTCGGTCTACAGTTGACCGATAGTTGGGTGAGTGGGCGTACCCATGACAAAATTTCACCGTTGTTTTGGGATGGTTAAAATCAGTCTCGATTTGTATGAATTGGACCAAAACTACCATTTTATTGTAGCGCCGGGGGAGTTCGCTTAATGGCTTGAGTTGCGTGGAAATTATAGGTTAATGCATGAATTTAATGTGTTAACATAATGCCACAATTGTATAAATATAATTATGTGTATAGGCCATTGGAGATGAGATTGTGATTTGCTCAAGTGAGCTAATTTGGGTGTTGGTTGATTAATATTGAATGATATGTGTAATGATTGCAAATTTGAGAATATTGCATAATTAATATATTGGCATGGATTGGGTTGAAATGACATAATGTATTCCATACGCACCGTAACCTGTAAATTGCGCGCGAGCCCACGAGTATGAATTAAAATAAAACGAACATTGCTACGGCGAATTTTTGTTGCGATTGGCTTCTGAGAATTTGAAGCGAGATCATTCCACTGATCATTTCTGATTTAGACCATGACTGCTTCTGAAGTCATTCAACACATTCGCCTGGGAGTGGCAAATTTCTCCCATATTTTTACCGAAACTCGGTAGTGTGCCGTAACAACATGTTTTTGTTAAAATTATGTTTTTTCATACATGACTTAGAAGTAAGTGTGAGGGAGTCTATGAGGACTCGGTGACAGTGGAACGGACATGTAGACATTCAAGTAGGATCACGTGATTTACTGAAATACATGAGACGGGATCATCAGATACGCACCTCAGCGAAGTAATCCATTTAAGTGATTCCACTATCGCGCGATACCACCGTTAATAATCATTTTAGGTAACAGCAGCCGGCTCGAGAAAGACGACTATCTTAGAGGCCGATTTTGAAGAAAGCTCCGTTGTGGCTTGATGTTTTGGATGTGACATGTGGTTAAATCAAACTTTTTGATATATGTTTGGTAAGAGAAATGTTATAATTTTTCGAATTATCAATATAAATGGGTGTATATTTTGACGAAGATTGCCAGTGCCCACAGACTATTTTTACTCAAGTGCATGAAGCCCCGTGATACGAGCGACGTATAGATTTTCCGTGAACACACAACTGGACACCTGGCTTGGGGGCGCCACAAGAAAAACCGTTTCACATGTATTATACTATCATATAATTATCAGATGCTTTAAACTCGATTCATTATAATATTAATTTTGGGGATGCTACTATCTTTAAAGTTTTTAACGAATTTGATTCTATATTGTTATCGAATATATTACTAGTTTGAATATATATCTATTCAAACCCATGGCGATATGAGATTAGGTGCGTTTAAACCAGTATGGGATTACGTGCATTTAAATCGGTATGGACAATATATAGACAATATATATATTGTACATATAAGTTTAAATGCACCCAATGCCATGGGAACCTAAAATTAATGATTCGAGTAAAGTATTATCAATTGAGTTACCCGTCAAATTATATATTTATTTGCTCACTCAAGTTTATTTTAAATTTATTTTTCTTACTATTTTTCTTAAATTATATATATATATATATATATATATATATATATATATATATATATATATATATATTCAAACCAGTATGGGATTTGGTGCATTTAAACCGGTATGTATAATATATATATTGCATATACTGGTTTAAATGCACCTAATGCAATGTGAACCTGAAATTAATGATTTGAGTAAAGTATTATCAAATTGATTTACCGTCAAATTATATATTTATTTGCTCACTCAAGTTTATTTTAAATTTATTTTTCTTACTATTTTAGGTATATATATATATATATATATTCAAATCGGTATAGGATTAGGTGCATTTAAACCGGTATGGACCATATATACATTGTCCATACCTGTTTAAATGCACCTAATGCCATGGAACCTGAAATTAATGATTCAAGTAAAATATTATCAATTGAGATACCCGTCAAATTATATATTTATTTGCTCACTCAAGTTTATTTTAAATTTATTTTCACTATTTTGGGTATATATATATATATATATATATATATGAAGCGTTATATATATACATATATATATATATATATTCAAACTGGTATAGATTAGGTGCAGAATCGGTATGGACAATATATAGAAAATATATATATTGTACATACTGGTTTAAATGCACCTAATGCGTTAATGATTTGAGTAAAGTATTATCAATTAAGCTACCTGTCAAATTATATATTTAATTGCTCACTCAAGTTTATTTTAAATTTATCTTTCTTACTATTTTGGGTATATATATATATATATATATATATTGTCCATACCGGTTTAAATGCACCTAATGCCATGAAACCTGAAATTAATGATTCAAGTAAAGTATTATCAATTGGGCTACTCGTCAAATTATATATTTATTTGCTCACTCAAGTTTATTTTAAATTTACTTTTTTTACTATTTTGGGTATATATATATATATATATATATATATATATATATATATATATATATATATATATATCGGTGCATTTAAATCGGTATGGATAATATATATATATTGTCCATACCGGTGCATTTTGGGAACCTGAAATTAATGATTCGAGTAAAGTGTTATCAGTTGAGCTGCCCGTCAAATTATATATTTATTTACTCACTCAAGTTTATTTTAAATTTATTTATCTTACTATTTTGGGATTAAAGCACAACTATAGTATTTTCCATGATCTTTAATACAATGCTCCTTTATATTTTACCACTGACATTTTAAAACCGTCAATCAATATGAATTTTTTTATCCATTAAGTAATGAGAAGATTCTTTTCAAAAGATTTTTAAATTTTATATTATTTAATATTCATAATGATTAGTTTTTTTTTTTTTTTAAAGAAATCATAACGATTAGTTAAAATAACTAGAAGAAATTTGAAGATAAGAATAAAAATAATTTATTAACTTTTAAAATTATTATTTTTCATTTTTTCTAATGTTTTCTATAAGAAAACTTGTAATAAAAATATTTGTCAGGCAAACGTCTCTTAAACATCAAATATATTATTATTGTTATTATTGTTGTAGTTTTTTAAATTATTATTGATAATTGTGGTTTTAGGTTTAATTGAAACCTAAGTCATGTAAACGGTTTTAGGTTTTATTTTATTTTTTTCAAAAACAGTATTTTATGAAAGTCAGAACAAAAATTAAATATTTTATGTGGTAACATAATTGCATTGAAAATTTGAAATCAAATACCTACAAAATAGGTAAAGGACCTAATATTTTCATGACTATAATTTGTCGGTCCTTTCATTTATCACATCCACCTATTGTTGCCCTCTTGTTTTTTCCTTCATACAAAAATCTCTGCTTTTTGGTTGCTGTCAATATTTATGTGGTCAAATAAAGTCGCATTTGTGTTAGTCGCTGCTCTTTCTATTTTGATTTGATTTGATTTGAAATGGATTTCATTTAACATATTAAAAAGATTATTTTTTATTTATTTTTGTATTTATTATAACATAAGATTTATTATTAGTAAAAACTAAAGCTAAATGAAAGGGAATAGGTAAATATGGGTAGGGAAATATTTATTGTTAGACACGAATCTTTGGCAAGGAATGAACAAACAAACCAAGTATATGAAATTGTTTGCGGGGAAACAGAATAGAGATTAAATTAATGAGAGCATTTGCGAGATCAAGTGTGTTAGACCTTGTCTCGTAAAACAATTATTCTTGCGTAGTGGTCTTGCTTGCCCAGTATTTAGAATTTAATAAGGGATGAAATGATCTCAGCAATCGAGAGAAAACGCCGTTTGTTAGGCGTAGAGCAAAACCGTTTGTAGAACTGATTCTCAAACATATGATAATGAATATGTATATTTTGTATATCCAAAAATGAGAAAGTGTGGTCTTTATATAGACATGCTTTGCATGTGTTGGTACAGTCATGAGCTTAGAGTTCATCTGTTGGTGAGCAGTCATGAAGCTTGGAAGGTTAATGTCTGGCGGCGACGGTCATGAAACTGGAAGGTGGTATACGTTGTGCGACGAGGCGTAATCGCCTCTTTCTGAAGATGCATCGGTCAACCGGTAACCTCGCATAAAAGCAGCGGCGTTTTGATGCAAAAGGAAGTCGGTTTAAGCTAACAACTCCAGACCCAGAACCCGGCTGGCTCGGTTCGGTTCGGTTGATCTTTAGCGCGGTGTGGCAGTGAACCAAGCATGGCTAGATCTTCCTCCTTCCACAAAACTGGGGGTGCTTACGCCTTGGACCCCCAGGCCCAACTTACAAAGTGGGTGTATTTATACCCTTTAAAGATCTTGATTACCGTAGATGTGGGACGCGAGAACTTGCAAACTAGCTGATTCTTTAGTTTTGAGCGATGTTTGGAGACAATTTCTGGTCGCTCCTTAATGGTTTTGAGCAAACTCAATATATGATCTTCATCTCCTCATGGAGAGACACATTCCCATGTGGACCAGCGAAAAAAAACTTTAGGACCCAATGTAATTTTAGGCAGATATTTAAATTATTGTCTTTCAAGCCATTTTTCCAACAATATTTACTTTGATTTTTTTAGTAGGGTGTAAATGAGTCAAGTTATTCGAGCTCGACTCGTAAGATATTTGAACTTGACTCGGAGTTAATTGAGTCGAGCTTGATCTTGAGTAGCTAGAGTAGTTTTTGAGTTGAGTTTGAGTATCATAGTACTCGATTCGAGCTGCTATCGAGTTTAATCAAGTTGAACTTGCGTCGTTTTTGAGTTGATTTGAAGTTGAGTTGAGTTCAAGCATAATTATTTATTAATTTTTAATTGATTTGAGTTTTATGAGTTGAGTTTCGAATATTTGAAAAAAAAAAATCGATAGTTTGAATTTTGAGTTTTTAAATTGAGTTGAACTCGAGCTTAACTTTATATCAACTCGCTTATACCCTGAGTTCTTACGACTTAATATATCATTTCTCACGTGAAGAAACAAATAAATAAATGTAAATAGTCTTCTATAAATGTTTAAACATGTAAATTCAGATTTTAAAAGGAGGTTTAAATTTATGATTTTCTACCTAATTATGCATTGGTATCATGTTATCTGAATTTAAAATGATTGAAATTTTGTTTCATAAAATGCAATTTGCTAAGATGGTTTTTTTTTTTTTTTTACTTTTATCACTTTTACATATTATGTTGTAGTACTCTATTCTCCCATATTATGATATGTCTCAAATGCCAAAAAAATAGTTTTTATTTTTATTTTTTTGAAATAGAAAATTTATTGATTCAAACTAATAACACATCTTATTGGGACACATAATCAAATTCGCTAAAAACATTAAAGGATAACATAACATCCAAGTTAATAAGCGTACTTATGTGTTCGCCTAAAATAATACGTTTGAAAATTACATGATGACTATAATTTAAAAGATTCAGTTCTTGATGTAACCAATAGTATAATTTGAATTGATATCTTTGTGTCAAGATATGTTTTGTTAATACAGATAAGCCCAAAGCAGTGATCTTTAGTCACTGTAAGTCGATGAAAGCAACACAAAGCAATAGCGCGCGATAAGGCGATAATGAAAGCTATAGAAAAAACCAAAACAATCAAGATTTATATGGAATAGCCACTTTATTGTGCAAGAAAATGAAAGAATGGGATGCATAAATGTGATTTCAAGCCAAAATGACAAAAAAAAATAACCCCTCCTTATTTGAGAAAAATGAGCTAAAAAAAAACAAGATGAGAGAAAAATAGGAGAGGGGCGGCTAGGGTCTTTCCAGTAAGATAGTATTTTAAGCCATTGAGTTATGATTCAATATAATTGAAAGGAAATGGATGTGATAAAGATAGAAAAAGTTTTTATTTTGATTGCTTAAAGATTTATTATTTACGCAATTGCACTTATGAGAGCAACTAAAAGAATTATCGAAATTAGTTCAAATAGAAGAAAAAAAAATGTTGATAAATTAATTTCAATTTGTTGGTGATTACTTATCAAATGTGTTAAAAGGGTTAGAAGGGATTCTCGTAGTCCAAATTTCAAATCCTTATAAGTACATAATACTAATATATAATATGTAAAGTGAATAAAAGTAATAAAAAAAAAGGAACAATATTTTGAGAATAAAATTTAAATTTTAGTAAAAAATGAAATATTTTTATATGAATAGGTGTTGTGTCATGTGGCTTATATAATGAGCAGAGCGAAGAATTTGCCTTTCATACATAACTTTTTTTGTTGGGGGGTATGATACGATGTATTTAAGGTATATGATTATTTTTATAATTTAGTCATATTCATAGTTATTTTAAATACCATCCGAACCGTGTAAAATGTGTGTTTGTGTGTGTTTTTTTTTCTTTACTCAAACAATAGTTGTTAAACTAATTTCCACTCTTTGAATTTTGATTTGCTTATTATTTACACGTTAAACATGAAAACACACTTCTCCATTATCAATAAGGTTTTATTTGGTTAAAAGGAAAGTAAGAAAAAAAAAGTAAAATAAAAATAATTAATAGATTATTTTTGTCAAAAAGACTTAACTCAAGTGGTTAAGAACTCACACAAGAACAGAAAAGATAGGGGTTCATACTCCAAGGTTTGAGTCATAATGGAACAAGTTTGTAAAGAACAAATTACTATCATGTATTGCAAAATGAATAAATGTCAAAAAAAAAAAAAGATTATTTTTATCTTCTGTAAAACACGAGAAAAATTCAATTTTTCTGAAAAATGGTAAAACGATAATTTCCATTGAAAACTGGAAATTTTCTAGATCTCGGATGATGAAACGGACTTTGTCGTTGAATTCCCGATCTGCAATCTAGTTCTGCAGGTCGAATTTACGTCATATTTAGAATGTCGGTGAAATTTCCGCGTTTTTGAAGGCATTAGGTGTCGGGTGACATATGACATGACATATGAAATAATGGGAAAGATAAAACAAGAAAAAAAAAATAAGGAAAACAAAATAATAATATGATAAAAGTCAAAAATAAAAGGAGGAAAATGCTATTTTGGCCTGAGAACCCGAGGAAAGTGAGAGAAAGAAGCGTAGAAAAGAGGAATTTTTATTTTTCTTTCACTTCTTTCTAAGATCTATGATCGGATCGTAGGTTTCGTGGACGAAAACAAGTACGTCCACGTATCGAATACGGCGTGGATATCAAAATCTTAGAGTTTCGTCAAACTTTATGAGATAGGAAATTTTCCTACTTGTGTTATTTCTATCCTAAAGGTCATTTAATGGGTTGAGGTTTTCTTAGAGTATAAATTCGAGTTCAAAATTTTGAATTGATGAATTTTAGGAATTTCAGGCCATTTTGGACGTGGTGAAGCCGAGGACTGGTACCGGACAGTTAAAGTTTGAATTTTCGGGACCGTTTTGGAGCCGGACTGGATGGAGCTTTTTGGAGCTGTTTACGCGATTCGAGACTAGGGATGAGGTTTGGTTTGATCAGGAATGATGTGCCCGGGTTTTGTGGTATGTTTTGGTATTACAATAATTCGGTAATGAACCGTGAAGGGACTAAGATGTGCCATGTTTTATGTGGGTCTGAGATTTGAGCCATTTTGTGTGTTATTGTTGTAAAATATTAAATAACATGTTGTTGTGTGTAAAAATTATGTTAATATGTGCTTGCGTGATGTATTAACATGAAAATGGTGATAAATAGAAATTATATGTAGAAAATATAATTATCCGAGATTTATAAATGTTTAATGTAGCTCTTATTGTGCATGTAATATGACATAGTATGAAATGACATATTTGCATTTCATATGCACGGTCACATCGTGTTGAGTTGGGTGTGGGTGCATGGTACTGTTATTCATTATTCTTGGTGAATGTATGGTGAGTTCAGAAATGGGACAACGTCCAAAATCAAAACTCACGGTTGTATAAAACAATAATAAATATAAATCACGTGTGTTTGGGTGTAGCAAGATGGGGTAGATTCCCCCTAGGGTGAAAGACCCAAATTTATATGGTTTAGACATAAAACCGTCGGTGAAAGCCTGTAAAAAATGTTGAATAGGTGTGCGGCGTCCTACGGTGAAAACCCGAAAATCAGTGGCCTACAAATTAATAACACACGGGATTTGATAAATGAAAATTGGAGGGTTGTTCAATGGTTTAAGTCATTGGGTGAAACACCAATAACCGACTTTTCACACTTAGCGTTGCAGGTGTGAGGGAGTCGGTCAAGACTCGGGTTGTGGGCATGAGGAGTCTCATCTCATGCATAACACAAAACATTTCATATAGGATTGCATTATTTATATGGAATATGGTTTGATGTTTTATGTACGCCATTTCATGTGCATTTAAGCGGGGAGTAGCCCTTGTAGAAGAAATTTTCTACTGGACATTGCTTCGTAGTTGTGGAGACGCCCTTTTTGGTCTGAGGGGTGTATGGGGACCAGCGTTCCGGCGAGGCGTGATTGTAGAAGAAGGCCGACATGTAACGTGAAAATACTTTTATAAAAAATATTTTATGTAAAGAATTGTAATTAAATTCTTTTGGACTATTGTATAAATAGTCGAATTATGTAAATATGGTAAGAAATTTTGTGATCGGACTCTTATGGTATAATTAAGAGGTTTATTTTCATATTTTAGATTTAAATGTGAATGAATGGGTCTCGGTAAAGGGATGTATAATGGGGATATGGACAATATAGATATGTGAGACAATCTACTTATGTTGAGACCCTGGATGGGTTATGATTATATTATTATATATGTTGTATATTGGTAGAGCTCCCCGAACAAAGGAGACTCTATTCGATTTTTTTAAAAATATGGATCCCGATAAATGGGACACAACAGTGTGGTATCGGGTCATTCGAAATCCACAGGAATTCCGCAAGTTGACGGGTTGTCAACTGGACCCCCGGATTTGGGGAGTCACAACATGGTATCAGAGCTTAGGTAAACGATTACCTAGGAGTTCGGGTGGAGGTATCCACTAGTGTTTTCGGATATTGGCTTCTCATAGCTGAGTATCGAGAATTAGGTATACAAATACCTAGGATTAGTGGGCATGAGTGTAGAACACGACATTGTGTGCATTGATTGTTTTTGTGTTCTAATATGTTCCACGAGAGATGTATTGTGTTTATGTGTGCTAGTATGTGTGAATTTCGGGAACGAAATTATGTTAAGGGGGAAAGAATGTAAAATCCGGGAAAAATTCAATTTTTCTAAAATGGTGTATGGTAATTTCGTTGAAAACCTGGAAATTTTCTAGGATCTCGACACGAACGGATTTTATCATTGAATTCATCTCGGCTAAATCTAAGCATTCTATCGAATTTCATGTTCGAAATAGGTGACTTCACGCTTTTCGGCACACGCAGCGCTTCGTGACACATGGCATGACAAATGATGCACTTGTGGGAATGACTCACATTGAATTAAGTGTCAAGTGGAAGAAATAATGGGAAAGATAAAACAAGAAAAAAAATAATAAGGAAAAGAAAATAATAATAATAATAAAAGTCAAATAAAAAGGAGGAAAATCCCATTTTTGGCACAAGAACCGATAGGAAGGAGAGAAAGAGAGCGTGAAGAGAAAGGAATTTTTTTTATTTTATTCGCTTATTTTTAAGATCTATTGAAATCAAATCGTAAGTTTTCGTCGGAGCAAAAGGCAAAGTTGATCCACGCATCGAGAGCTACGCGTGAGTACTAAAATCTTGGAGTTTCAACAAACTCCATGAGATAAGAAATTTTCCTACTTGTGTTATTTCTAGCCTAAAGGTCATTTAATGACTTGAGGTTTTCTTAGAGGCCGTAAATTTCAGTCACAAATTTTTTGGACTGAGTGTAGGAATTTTTAGGAATTTTCGGATCGGCTTTCTGGACAACCGTTGAATTCTCCGGACTGCTTTCGATAGCTTGAGTTGAATTTTCAGATATTTTTCGATAGTCCTACTGTAATTTTCAACTGGTTTTAGTAGTCTAAAACTAGGTTGAGGTTTGGTTTTGATCCCGAGACTGATGTTTTCGGGTTTTGTGGTATGTTTTGGTATCACAATAATTCGGTGACGAACCGTGAAGGGACCAAGAGGTGCCCTGTTTTATATGGGTCTGAGATTTGGGCCATTTTATGTGTTATTGTTGTAAAGAATATTAAATAACATTGCCAGAAAAATCATGTTAATATAAAATACAGGATTTATTAACACATGAAAAATCGTGGATAAAATGGAAATTATATGTGTAAAATATAATTATCCGAGATTTATAAATGTTTCGTAGCTCTTATTATGCATGTAACATGACATAGTATGAAATGACCATATTTGCATTTCATATGCACCTGGCCACATCGTAGTCGAAGCCCGCGCTGGTGTAATGGTGTAATCGTTATTCACCATTCTCGTGAATGTGTGGTGAACTCGAAATGGGACCACGTCCAACATCGGCATTTCACCGTCAGAGCAAAACAACAATAAATATAAATCATGTGTGTTTTGCAGCAAGACGAGGCATCCCCAGCATGTAAAGACCCAAATTTATATGGTTTAGACATAAAACCGTCGAGGAAAGCCTATAAAAAATGTTGAATAGGCGTGCGACATCTTGCAGTGAGAACCCGGAAATCCGTGGCACAAATGAATAACAAACGAGATTTGATAAATGAAAATCGAGGGTCAGTCTACGGTTTAAGTCACAAAGTAAACACTAATGATCGTTTTCACACTTTGCATCAGAGGTGGAGGGGTCATTTAATTGGCCATGACATGCAGTGAAATTTCGCATTTAATAATGTAACATTCTATATGTGATGCATTATTTATATGGAATATGGTTTGATATTTTATGTACGTCATTCATATGCATTTAGGCGCAGGAAAGTAGCCTCAGAGAATTTTTCACCGAGCATCGCCACCCCGCCAGGACTCCCTTTAGGTACAACGGGTGCATAGAGCACGACGCCCGTGACGCCCAAAACTCGCAGCCCGCTGACCATCCGTCAACCCTCGTAATACAAGTGAAGGCCCGTTACCCGACGCCACTTTTAGAAAATGCGCAGAGCTTCTCAGACGAGCTCTACCCAATTACAATGCTTGTATAAAACCTGCATTTACCTGTCCCAAATAGTCCAATATATTCAATATATATCCAATACGGCCACTTGGGCCCATAAACAGTATACATGCCAACTATGAATTCAACTATATACCCAATAGTTCTAAGAGTTCAAATATCTTACTCTTACACAACATATATTAAAATTGGGAGACTTAATACATGTAAACATCATCAAGCCACAACCCGTGCTTAATCCACGGTCTCAGGATGAGCCCGTCCCTCTGCACGCTCCATTGCATTCGCGAAGTGATCCCAAGACTCGCGAGCTAAAGCCCGCAGGGAGAATCGCCTTGCTGGCTACTCAACACCTAAGTTCGCACGCCCAAAATAAACACACATCCCAAGAAACGACGATCCTACTGAACGCCTACACGACCAACCTCAGATCCCGAGTTCATCGACTCTCCCACACTCGCCTAAGCCTCGTATGAGAATATCTGCTTTATTAGCGAAGTAACCCTCCACGAATATATATCAATCAGTCGCCCGACGATCGATATATATTACTGTTTCACACCACCTCCGGTCGAACGTATATCAACCCATCATCCGACTCTGGCCGATATATTATTTAGCTCAGGACTACCGAAGGAATGTATATCAACCAAGCCGCTCCGACGGCTGGGATATATTATTTAGTTTGGACTACCGAGCACTAACACATTTGCACTACCGAACCTGCTTCTCTAGACCATCTCACGACTAACTCCTACATTCCTGTGTGACGTTCCACAAGAATACTAATGCATGTATGCCAATTCCAATTCAGTCTAATCACATGCAAATATATAAACATGAATATACTTGCATAAAAATTAAATCACACAAACATGTTATGTAATTATTATTTCACACATCAAAATTAGCACACTTGGGCTAATGTTCAAACACAGTTAGTCTGATTCGAATTACTTAACCAAACACATAATTTCACGAAATGTATCTAAATGACTATTTCGGAATAGTGAACCCTACACTATTCCCGGTAATCAGAAATCAATCTGCTCACCCTAGAACCCAAGAATCCCTACCATTCCCGGCCCAATCCAAATCAATCCATGATTTAAAGCACTATTTTAATTAAACACCCAAACAGCTCCTCTAAATTCTCGGGCGCCACGGCCAACACGTAAAAATCCCAAAAATCTAAATAATTTGGCCCCATGCTTGGGATCGATCAAACGCCTCACCTACCAAACCAACCAAACATCAAAAACACTTCAAATGAGAGTAAAACTCAAGAGTGGTAAAAATCCACCAAGGAGTTTGAAGAAACTCTGATCCCAGCCCACGCGTAGCTCGCCCGCTGCAGAACATTCTTCGTCTCGGGCTCGACGGCCGATTCTCCAGATTCTGCAGGCTCGCCTCTCTCTAAAAGCCTCCTCATCCACGGGGGCTACTGCATCTCCTAAATCGCTTTCCCACGTTTTTGCCATGTTTTGGCCAAGAAGATGAGCACTACTTGCCTTTGTCATCTGAAATTTCACAACATTCCAAAAATGACCTTTACGCCCCTCTTTCCCGTAATCGATATTCTGCATTACCGCACATCCATTTCATTATTTCAATTATACCACTTACGCCAGACACGAAGACATACTATACGTGCCTTCGTCACATCAAAATCGACGACAGACTCGAAACGCGACGCTCGAAAAACGTGTCGACTCGACTCATCTCCGAAAATTATGAAATTTTACGTGCTAGCTAGATTTTCGCGAGATCACAACGGTACGATCCATTTCATTATCCGAGATCTAGAGAATTAATTTCTGATTTTTAACCACTATACTGTAATCAAAATTTGCTAATTTCATTCTATTCCAGTAAATCGAATTTCGCCTTACATTCCTCCTTAGCGAATTTCGGTCCAAATTCAGATTCATCATAATCACGCACATGCATATGCAAACGACTTTATCATAACAAACTAGTCATTTAAACCTTAAACGACCAAACCATACCTCTCATCCCTAACAAGAAGGGGAAAGGTGGTGGTCCCAGCATCGTGTCCTCGCGCCCACATGTCGCCATAGCACTCTCACTAGCCTCACTGGCCTTGCTGTCGCAAACCTGGATCACGCACAAGGCACTCAATGCACACCGTCCCTCCTAAGGCCCATCCGGTGTCAACCTCAACTGGTCCAATCCACCACATAGGTCGGATCTGTAAACATATTTCCTGAGCATGGAGACGTGAAACATCACGCGGACACCGACATGCCGGGCTGGTAATGCTAACCTGGGTACGTAATAGCGCCCTGATCCTCTCGAAAATCCCCCGAAGGCCCAATAAACCCTAAGGAGTACCCGCTACCGCTCGAACCTCGACCACTCCTCCTTAGAATCAAACTCCAAAGAACTGATCACCAAACCCAACCTAAGGGTCGGGACGTCAAGACATCCGCATAGCTCTTCCTGGTTTGCTTCTCGGTCGTGAGAAGACGCCAGTATCGTCACTTTCTCAGAGGTGCGTTCTAATCGCACAGACCGCTGATGGTTTCTCCCACCCCGTCCAACATAACTAAGATCTACATGGCGCCTCCCATACAAATGCCCTGCTAAGGGAAGACAGTACACTCGGGCCTCGATAACTATTGTCAGAGGCTAATTCCATTACAAAATTAATCCTCACCTTATGGATCCAAGACACATGTTCGCAACATGCCCTCTAACACCCAGTATGTAATCCATACATGTAATCCCACACAACCCTTGCTTCAGGTGTAAACGCCAACCTCTCCAAGGTCATAATCACTCGACAACTACTTGACTGCTTAACTAATCCATGCCACAAGAGATCCATTTAACAGCCTTGCTACCAATACATCAATGCAATTTCCAAGGAAGATCCAAACCGAGTCACTCTCGACTCATCACTCAACCTCGCCTACGTGATAACCCTCGACTGCAGCCATCTCGACATAACCCTTCTACTACACTCTGAGCCTTTAAATTTCTCCCAGAAATTCGACATTTCCCGGTCTCTATTAGTCTTCATACCCAAGATTCTCACCATGAGTTAACTTCTGAGACCTCTCATTCATGACTTCACCTATCAAGTCAACTCTCACCCTACATCCTAGGGAAGAATATCTATACTGTCTTCAAAATAGCTCGAACTCCTAAGCCCAAATCCAATGCCATGGTCGAGTATGACAACCCTGGCTAAGTGTTCACCATCGACAACCCAATGGTCACAATCCACCCACGCCAAGCCCGACAATCCACAACCAATGTCTACCACTCAAGGTCCACACGCCACGCCAAGAACCGCTTGCCTCTCGACTCGACTCCACACTCCGCCCCTTTCGCCAATTCGTGCTGTCGGGAGTGCTCAGATAGCACCCCCAACCGAAACTAGCCCCAACCCTTACTAAAGGTGTGGAGGGAATGAACTATATACTCTCCCCAGATTATTTGCTAACCTGACTCCAGATTGTCTCAAAGTCTCTGATCCTTGCTTCAGCAATCCCGCCACTCATGCTCAATCTCGGGCCCTCGAACCTGAAACTAGTGTGAAGCAGAAGTCTTCTGCCTCTTTCCCGAACTAGAAGAAGCTGATCCTCCCTTCGCTACCAACACCCAGATCCCGAAAGTGTTCCAAGTATCCCACTTTCTCTACACATCGCCCCAACCATGAGTCCATATCCTAGGTGAAATCCTATGATCCCGGGTCTCCGACCGGGCAAATCCCAACTCCATTCCCTGTGGTCTCTCGTACCTAGCCAATCCCAAGAACTACGTATCTCAAAGATTGACCTTCGGTCTCTCCCAACTCATCAATGCCTCAACCTTCTCTAGGTCGACTAGCACTCCTGGTGCTGACACCACGAGTCCCAAAAACCTCCCTTCAGTAAGCTAAAACTAGCACTTACTGAACTTAGTGTACAGCTTATGGTCTCTTAGCAGCTGTAAAACAATCCTCAAGAGATACTCATGCTCCCACTCTGACAAGGAGTAGATCAAGATGTCATTCACAAAGACTATGACAAACTGATCTAGATAGTCAGGAACACCCTACGATGAGGTCTAGTGAATGCCGTCATGATTCTCAATCCAGCACATCACCAGAACCTAAAGTGCCCATAACGCATCCTAAATGCCGCCTAGTGGATATCCGCCTCCTAGCCTCAGGCCGATGGTAACCAATGCGAAGGTCTATCTCGGGAGTAGACTCGAGCTCCTCTTAATGGTCAAATAAATCATCAATCCCTGCGAATGGGCACCGATTCGATCATAACCCCCGTTCAACTACCTCGTAGTCAATGCACGTCAAGGGTCTTGGCCCTTCTTTCGAAATAAAACTCCAGCGCCCATGGTGAAGTGCTCTACCTAATAAACCTCGTCCAATAGATCCTCAGAATGACTCGAGTTCCTACAACTTCAACCTGCCATCCCATGCGTAATCATGTAGATGGTTAAAGTACCGTAGGTGTAACTCGATACCGGGTCTACATCCCTATGTGTAGGTAGTCCGTAGCCTTTATCCGGAAAAAAACATTCACGCGACGCAAAACCACTCGAGGTAGATCTAAGTCCGGTCTCACCGCCCTTCAGGCAAGGCTTGCTAGCCAACCCGCGCCAACCGTCCTGGCAAGACTGACTCATATACCGTCTCAGCAAAATATCGTGCTTACTCCCTCTCAATACCATACGAGTACCGGGCCCCCGCAGATAGCGGGGGATCCTCCTACGCCTCAATCGATAACGATCCCGTAAGCTATCGCCCAAATCCATCCTCGTGATAACCCCGAACTCCGACATAATCCTCGTGTCCACTGTGGAGTAGAAATCTCAGATCTCTAACTCGCAACCTCGACCTATTATTCTTATTCTCGCCTCTAATCCTTAGTGAGATCCCACACCGCTTCCTAAGGTCTCAGAGGTCCTCGCCTACTTCATCATATTTACCTCATTCTCTAGCTAGAACGCAAACAGTCTAACCCGGGTCGCGGCTCGAGGTAATCGACACTTCTAACACTTTCTCACTCCGCATGAACCAATGGTCTACCACCATCTGATCTCTTCCCTGTGGAATGCCTGGAGGATGATGCGCCCTAAACCTCCGGGGTTTACTAGATCTTCCCGTTTCACCATATACCGTACCGTGTTATAGCATTCGCCGTAATACTTCCATAAACCGACAAAAGTCTCCATTATCAACACCGACAGGTTCTCATCAGCGATCTCATGGATCGCCCTTCTACGCCCCGTCTTTCTACTAGCCATTTACACAATTAATATGGCAACAAGAATCATTTATTTCACTCATTTCCAACTAGTAATGCAGATGATTATCGATAGACTGACAACCATGAATCGAATTGCTCATTTCCTAAGTCAAGGCTAAATTCCAACCACTCGCTTCATTTGGCTCTCAATAAATTCCAAGTTTTCTGCTTCATTTCATTATCCAAATCCCTAAGGTCATAGTTCATAACCTTAGCATTCACCCTTCTCCTCTATGACATTATACCATGCATAATTTCCTACGCAACAATCGCAAGAATTCACTTCCAATGGTAGTTACAATACAAGTATCTCTAAGCAAGCATAGCCTCGAGACACTATTTATACATTACAAACCATCAGATATATTGTTCCTTGCATTTACAAGTAATGCAAGGCAATTAATATACATTTAAAAAACATTTTTATCAAAATTTCATTTTTGAAAATTTTATTTTTCTAAAATTTTGTCCTATTTTATTTGATGTTATTTTTTCAAAAAAAAAAAAATCGAATTTACTATTCGCTTTGACCGGTCAACGCATCGCTCACTATTTACTTATTCACTCTGCCATCGCTCATGGATTACTATTCACTGACATCGCTCATCGGACATCGCTGTCACAATACAAAAATTGTATCGTAGACACTTCCAAAGAATTTCTTGTCTTGCAATACAATTTCTTTTCCCTTGTTGTCTTGCAATACAATTTCCTTTCTAGCCCTTCAAGTCACAATACAATTCTAGCCACTGCACTCTCTTGCAATACACTTTGTTGTGTTGCAATACAACTTAATTTTACTCAAGCCTTCTTCTTTCTGATAATACAAAATCAGATTGCACATAATTTTTCACCATAATGAGCTTAGCCTTCACTCTTGCAATACACTTGCAAGACTTGCAATACAAAAAAAAAAATTTCCTCAATATTGTTGGGCAGTAGCCCAAAAACGATTTTTTTTGCCCATAAATTTTTTTTTTCATTATAATTATTATTATCATTTTTCATTATTTCCAGCAATATGAAAAATCCTCAAAATCACTAAAAATCATTTTTTTTTTCATTCTCCATAATACATCAATTAATTTTATAAATTTTATTTAACCCAATTTTCTTAAATTTTACACCATATAAAACCTGAGAAAATCATTTTCTCACCTTATAATCAAATAAATTTATGAAAATTTATTTTCTTTTTCCAGTTTTTCACTGAAAAATTTTCTCCACTAAAATAAATTTATAAAAATTTATTTTCTTCCATTTTAATGTAACAATTGTAAAATTCATAGAAATATTTAATCTCATCAATAAATAGTAAAATTTATTTTTCTATTTTAAAAGTTCTCTATCTTCAACAACCCAAATAAATTTAGGAAATTATTTTATTCACTCTTTTCACTTAAAACCAAATAAATTTCGATTTCAATTCTATTTCATTTCCGCTGTACATTGTACCACTCAAAATATTTTCTAAAACATTTTCTACACTTCCACGTGCTAATCGCCAAGCACACAACATTATAACTCATTTCAAATCATGTTATACACACAATCACCAAATGATTCACAAAATCACACAAAACACATCAACACACGTGCACGAAAGGCCCTAGTTTTGTCCCGTGATTTTCCCTAGGTAATCTCATACCTAAACCGACATCAAACCACACCTAGTGGTGATGCTCTTTCCTCAACCATGGCCTAAGCTCCAAATTTTTTTATCCATAGTCCCCATAAACCTATACTCCACACCATACCACTCAGGATGACAATACCCAAATCCCGAGCTCCTAGCATTCAGATACCCAAGATCCGATACTAAGTCGCGACGCCCAAAACCCGGTCCGCTGACCACCACAACCCTCGACATAGAAGGCGCTTCTAAGTTACCCGGGACGCCACTTTTTAGAAAATAGGCAGAGTCTCCTTTGTTAATGGGAGCTCTACCCACCATAACAATGCTTCAGATAAACCCGCATTTACCTGTCCCAAACAACCCAATATATTCAATATATATCTCAATACTGCCACTCGGGGCTCCATAAATGTGATATACATGCCAACTACGACCAACTATATACCCAATAGTTCTAAGAGGATCAAAATTACACTTTGGGCCTTTATTCCGTAAATTGAATTTCTGGGCTCCATACATTCCGATGAGGTCAGGATTGTGAAGGCGCCGACATGTGGCCTTGACAATACTTTTATAAAAATTATTTTATATAAAGAACTGTAATTAAATTCTTTTGACTATCAGAGAAATACGGTATATACATATGGTAAAGAGGGTCGTGGATCTGACTCTTAAGGATCGTAATTGCTGTTTATTTTCATATTTAGATTTAAATGTGAATGAACAGAATGAAAGGACGTGAGATTTAAGATATGATTAAACGACCAATGTGGTCAATATTAATACTGGCATTCTCACAGGCACATTGATTGTTATATAAGTTTGACAGAGCCTCCAAACAAAGGAGACTTTGCCTGACCTTTAAAAAATACTGACCTATGAACTTATTAATAAAATAAAGATTGGTGATCGGCCACCTAAATCCATGGTGACTCCAGAGGCCGACTAATGTCAAATCTTGACCCATACTGGGGTGTCACATCTTCATTTTTTAATCCTATAAATTTATTATTTAGGTACTTCTAATAAAAACCCTACCATATTTCTTTTCTCAACTTCTTCTTTTAGTCACTCATCTTCCTTTATGCATGGAAGGTGATTTTTGGTCATTCTTGACTCGAAATCACCTATCTACACCTATTTTGATCAATTTATTTCTTAATAAAGTGGTATTGTTATGCCATTTTATTTGTGTATGGACAATTCATGTGGGCAAAGAGATAACAAATATTATAACCGTCAATATATTGTAGAACTTGAGATAAATGTATTATAATCACTATAGTATTATCAAATTTATAGACTTTGAGTCAATTTATTATGCTATTAAACTGAGTGTTGTTTCATCTTTTACGATTTTTAGCAATTTAGTATCTGTGTTTCTATCAATGGATTCCCAGTCTGAATTAATAAAATTATTATTTTTTAAATCTAATAAATTTAATTTAACTCATTATTGCAAAAATTAAATAATCTAAAAATTGTTATAAATAATTCATTGAGAAATGTGAATGACCACACATTTATCGATGAATCATTATAAATGTACTTATTATTGTATTAATGAAGACCCCTATATAAATGAGATTCCTGATAATGAAAGGAAAGTAAAAAAATGACCTTTAGAGTCATCTATTTCTTCTCTCAGTTTTTCTCTTCCTTTCTTCATTTTTTATAACACGTTATTAGCATGCAGAGTTCGCATGCATTAAAGTCACAAAACCAGAAGGGTATGTATTTTCCTTTTTCCTTTCTTTCTCAGAAATAAAATTTTTATAGCCAAAGCTATAAATCGGACGTTATTCATAGTCTGCCAGAAAATTCCAAGTTGATAAAGATTTCTTCCGTCATTGATCCATAACTTGAAAATATGCACTCTTCTCTATGTGATAGAATGAGGATATTTGAACCATAGCCCTTAAGTTCTCATTTTAAAACATTATCACTTGAACTTAGATATATTATTATTAAATTTTAACTTATTAAGTTATAATTTTCTTATATTTTTTCACTTTATTCATATACTGTTAATTATTTCAGAAAATGACTAATATCGAAGCCGAATTTGCCGCTCTCGATATTTCTAGGCAATAATTATTATCGGATATTGATGTCAAATTCACTTGGATGTTATAAATCTTGGAAATACTATCAAAGAAGGAAATACCGCATCACAACAGGATCGCGCTAAAAATTTAATATTCATTTGCCATCAGCACCACGGGCGCCTCAAAAGTCGGTCATCTTACTGGCCAAGAATCCATTGATCCTCTGGAAAAGTTTGAAAGAACGATATGACTATCAAAAGATCATAATACTTCCAAGGGCCCGTTATGATTTGATTCATTTACGACTATAAGATTTTAAGTTGGTTAGTGACTATAACTCCACCTCATTCAAAATTAGCTCTCAGCTAAAATTATGTGGAGAAAAGGTCTCGGATGAGGACATGCTTGAGAAAACATATACTACTTTTCACACCTCTAATATGCTCCTGTAGCAGCAATATAGAGAGCTTCGTTTTACCAAATATTCTTAGTTAATTGCATGTCTCCTTATAGCTGAGCAAAATAATGAATTGTTATTAAAAAACCACCAATCTCGTCCTACCGAATCTATATCATTACCTGAAGCCAATGTCACAATTCAAACTAATAGACGTGGAAGTGGGTGTGGGAGTGGATGTGGATATTTTTATGGACGAGGCTGAGGTCATAGTTGTGGTCGCCATATTTCTTGGAATCAAGGTGATTATAATCAACCTCACAATAAGAAAAACAACTCCACAACCGTGTTCGAACCATTCAAAATATTGCCGAGAAAGGCAACCGGGCCACATAACAAAAAGGCTTACAGGACTGAATGCCAGATGGAATTCAGCGGTTACCGTCATGCCTGTCGTGTATCTAACAAACATTTGGTTGACATTTATCAAGCCTCCATCAAAGGAAAAGATAACTAAAGTGAGACCAACTTTATTAATGGTCAAGGGATAATGGATCCTGATGATCATTATCAAGTCTCCCTCTAAGAAGCTAACAATCAAATTGATGACAAATTCATTGATAATGATGGTGCAATACCTTTAACTCATTTTGATATCTCTAACTTCTTTGAAGATCCAAGTGGAAAAATTGACCAACTGACAAGGATGGCAATGCGATATGACAATACATATTTACATAAGCATTTCTTTTATTACATATAATACAAACCGAAAGACTTCTATTTAAATTTTATTTCCTTATTTCAAGATATATGGATCATTACCTCGAGATGTATTTCTTG
This sequence comes from Tetrastigma voinierianum, assembly GCA_016808115.1. Classification (NCBI taxonomy): domain Eukaryota; kingdom Viridiplantae; phylum Streptophyta; class Magnoliopsida; order Vitales; family Vitaceae; genus Tetrastigma; species Tetrastigma voinierianum. The sequence continues at coordinate 1,392,721 of JAEQBH010003899.1, read as the reverse complement.
TTGATTGTGCCACAACTCACGCAATTTTACTCTTGATAAGAAATACTTTCAAACTTAACTTAGCTCCATTTAACGTTCAACTATCTCAGTCCCATCGACCTAATTAAAGGCTCCAGTACTACTATCGTTCTACTTAATTCGCACTGCTTTCAAATTGACATTCCTTATTATAATAAATTTAATCGAAATTACTTAGTTCCAAGGATATTCTATTTAAATGATATCACATTGAAACTATGAATCATAATGAAAATGAGCATTTACTCATTATCGGGAAAACAAAACCTTGAACAATCGATTTCTTCATCATATGGGATTATATCAAACAACTATTGGGGATTCTCAACTTCATGCTGTTATGAACCGTAAGTCAACACCCAAACATTGTTAATGTGGTATGAATGGCTGGGACACTCCTGACTTTCAATGACGCAGGTCAGGAGAAGTTCAAAATTTAACTAAGATCCATTAACTGAGTTGCGACAAATTTTAAAACCTCTATGATTTTAGTCACATCATTGCTCTAAGGCAAATTAATTATTAGACCATAATTTACAAAGATAGGCAAATTAATTATTAGACCATCTTTTACAAAGATTGCGTTTGAATCCCTTGCATTTATAGAACGTATTCAAGGGGGGAGATATTTCAGGCTCATTCACCCACCCCAAAGGGACCTTTCGTTATTTTATAGCTTTAATCATGCGCCCACCAGATGGTCTCATGTATGCCTTCTTTCTACCCGGAATGTTGCATTTGCCGTGACAATAGCCTGCATAATTCAGCTCGTGCACACCAATATCCTATCAAGACAATTCGCCTTGATAATGCCTCAGACTCCTCATCTCAAGCCTTCCTTGATTATTGTATGTCCACTGAATAAATGTTCAATGCCAATTACTCATGTTCTATACTTAATGCAATAATAACTTTATCAAACGTCTGAAATTAATTGCTAGACCATTACTTTTGAACACCAAATTGCCTTTATCTGCATGGGGCATGCTATTATTCATGCTGCGAATTTAATTCGACCTTCGTCCTACAACCAATCAAGATTTATCCCCATTACAACTTGTTCTAGGTTATCAACCTAATATTTCACATTTACGTGTTTTTGGTTGTGCTATTTATGTTCCCCTTGCACCCACTCATCGAACTAAACTAGGTCCTCAACGTCGTCTTGGTATTTATATTGGTTTTCAATCTTCATCTATTATTAACTATATCGAAGCCTCTAACAGTGAGGTTTTACCGCCGATGGTGTGATTATCTTATAATGAAGATGTTTCCCGCCACATGAGAAAATAATTCCTAAGAATGAGACTAAAATCATGGATATAATCATCTTTTTCTCATCTTAACCCCCCACAAAGCAATCTGAATTAGAGGTCCAAAAGATAATTTATTTACAAAATCTTGCAAATCAATTTCCTGATGCATTTATTGATTTAACAAACGTTACAAATCACATATACCAACTACAAATATCCTAGCATGGATTGAAATTCCAATGGGAAAATTGAAATATAACGTGACCAATGAGCTTAAGCCATGATTAAAACACGGACGACCTATTGGCTCAAAAGATACAATTCCTAGAAAAAGGAAAAGTGTTAAATTAATGCTCCTGAAGAACACGCTCCCGAAGAGCATACAAATGTTACATGATTAAATGATGAACTAATAACCCCTGCAGAGGCATCAATTGAACAACTATCTCATGAGATTGCATTGGTACATAACAATGAAGAGATATCTATTAATTATATTCATAAGGGTAAAATATGGGATCGAAATACTACCCTTATAGATGATGCTTTTTCTGTTCGCCAGAACATCATAAGCAATGACGAAGATTGTGGAGCCACAAAATATGAATGAACGCCGACGCCGAAACGATGGCTAAAATGGAAAGAAGCAATTCAAACAAAGTTAAAATCAATGGCTAAAAGAGAGGTATTTGGACTAAGAGTTCAATCACCGAAAAGATATAAACCCGCTGGATATCGACTGATTCAGACGGTCAAATGAGCAAACGTAAATCGCTATTGATATAAAAGACGCCTGCAGCCCCAAGGCTTCTCACAAAACATGGAATTGACATGGCGAGACGATTCTCCTCACAACGGATGCAACTACATCATATTTTAATATATTTGCCGGTATTCGAAGGACTTGATATGTGGTCACGGATGTAATCACAACCTCCATTTATACTGATCGGTCATACTAATGTATATGAAACCTCATGATACAATCATTCGAAATAATGAATCTAAACCACGTAAGATGTATTCAATCAAGCTTACAACTTATTATTTATATGGATTAAAATAGTCCTATTTAATGCGCATAATCGCTTTAAGCCAAGATTTGCTTAAAAAGCAGCTGATATGTGAATAATTCAATTTGTTCATGATTTTTATCAAGAAAATAGCAATCGGATTCGCAATTATCATAAGATACGCGACGATTCACTCCGATCGGCACTCACGGAAGAGCCCATCAAAACACCAATCACTTGTTAAGGAAAGATCTTTAAAACAAAATATCGTTTCGGGCCGACGAAGACATCGCTCGACGATTTATTAATCCATCAATCAACATATACAGTAAAGTTTCCTGCCGCTTTCATACGATAAATCGCACCCCTGCCTCTATAAATGTTAGTCGCCAATACCCAAAGATCCGTTTCGCTTAAAGAAGAAAATGAAGAATTGTTTGGTCTCAAGTACCATATCTCAAAGGTAATCATGACTAACGATCTTGCAAATTATACTCGACTGCATATCAGCTTTCTCTCGCTAATTTACTGAAGAAGATATACGTAGTTCTAAACTAAGACATTGAACATAATTAAACACGTATTAAGATATCTTCGTGGGACATGTGACATGATTATTTTTATTCCAAACATCGAACAACAATTTTTCTAAGAGATAGCGCATCATCTTTCAGACCTCACAAAACTCGATCACAACATGACATATATTTATTTATTAAATACTCAAGATATCCCAGAGGCCAAGAAAATAAAACAATTTATAATACCTCCTCCTACCATTCAATACTGCCATGAACTAAGCTAATCGAGAATGGTTTCGTTGGCATCCACGATAGCTAAACACACGTAAAATCACGCTGAATTATCTTCTATTAACAAACCAACAAAGATATATGAAGATAATGTTACGATATTGCACAAGTCAAATGAGCGATATATTAGCGCGATCAACTAAACACATTTTACCAAAATTTTATATTCATTTAACTTTAATGCGTTAAATCAATATACAACATAGCGCCCAGCGATAATTCAGTATATTTATTTACAAAGTTCTCACCCACTACAACATTCGGTAAACTCAGATACCGTGACAAGATGCCACGTAGTAAGATCTTCAAAACAAGTGACATGCTACTATACGCTGGTAATCAAGCAAAGACGCAAGATACCGCTCTCTTTTTCCTTCGCCCGCGCTGATCCCATTGTGCCATTGACAAGTTTTTAATGAGATAAGACTTCAATTATCCTGCGATCATTAATCAATGAAGTTTCTTTATAACAATTTATCAAAATTACGAACGACCACATATTTACCGAATCATTGGCGAATAGGTCTATTAATTTGTATTAACGTAAGACCTTTATATATATATGAGATCCATAATAAAGAAAAGAAAGTAAAAAAAAAACCTTTAGAGTTTTTTATTTCTTCTCTTAGTTTCTCCCTTCATTTTTTTATTCTTTATAACAAAAATAAATAAATCTCAAATTTATAGAATAACTAAATATAAGAACATCAGTATCCTCACTAGAAAAGGTGGTTGGGTCGAGATTTGAAACTTTGTGACGTGTCAAAGTGGATGAGGATGAAATTATTTTCCAATTGAGCACATGCTCTTTTTTATTTTTTAATATATTTTTTCCACTAACGCCAACATAGTCAGTTTAAAGTGGGGATTGATTTCAGATGGGTATGTTTCCCTTTTTCCATTCAACATCATCTTCTATGAAAAAAACCCCACATCATAAATGACCCCCCACCCCCCTTAAATTATTACTTTCCATTAATTAAAAGTTCAATTATTCTCTTAATTTTCCACATAAAGTCGGCTTTCCATGATTTATTCACTATACGAGTTACAGGGAAAGAGGATTTTTAATTAAAATTAGCCTCGTGATCCAATAATTTAGTCCAAATAATAAATGATTTGTTTTATGAAATGTGACATTTGGGTCTATGCTTTTTGTTTCTTCTGAATGAGACATTGACTGCTCCTAATATCATTTTTCTATTGGTCTACTAAAATTTTGATGTATTCAAAGATTGTGACTACCACATGGCCTGCAACTGTCCCTTTGTTTTCTTTCCCATTTTGAAATGGTCTTTTTCCATTATTTTCCAGACATCCAAACAAGAATCATAGGTAATGTGTTGCCAAGTATGAGCTATTTATTATAACCGGAAATCAGAAAAAGATAAGAATCATTTCTATTCAATAATGTAATCTTAAATTAGGGAACAATATCATCTAACTAATAATGATCAGACTTCATAAAAGTCTTAATAAATATCATTTAACTTTTAAAGAAGACGTACGAATAAATTTATATCCAAAAATTGGTGTCTAAAAGATGGAATGTTGGGGTGTAACATTATCACTTTTAAGACAAAAGACAATAGAGTACAATAATAATAAACCATACTAACACACATTGATCGGTTTTCTAATTCATCGATTTTCTCACATACCTAATTAATATATTGAGAGGAAAATTTCAAAGGGATAACATATTAGAAGGGACAAAATCAAAACTTACTTGTAAGAATAGTCTTTCAAAATATAATATCAGGATATAGTCTTTCAAATAAGTTCCAAAACATCATTTGGGCCAAAAATGCCTTTAAGAATGTTGTTATAATATCCGGAATGTGACAAAATATTCTTGAGGATTTAGTTATCATATAAGAATTTATTTTTATATTTTTAAGATTATTTTTATAAGAGGTCATTATTACAAATAATGTTGAGATTCATTCCTTTTAATCCAATTTCCCAATTCAAAATATGCCAAAATTTAAAAACATAAAATTAAATTTAAAATAGACAAAACTGCAATTCTTATATGCATTTTAATTGGAAATTTGCACGGGCTAGTATTTGCCAAAAAAAGTGAATCTGTTTGGGAAATTTCCTTAAATGGGACTAAGAGAATGGAAACTAGGAAGAGTAGGGATAATAGAGACATAAAAGTATTATCTTCATTTCATTTCATATGTTATAAATAGGAGAATCTCAATCCACTTCTTTTGTTATAAATGAAAGAATCTTACAAGAAGTTATATATAGGACTAATTTTTTTTTCACTTTCATCCTATCAATTTATATAGTATGAAACAATATACTTTTTTTGACATTATCCTTAAATATATGTATTTTATCAAATTTAAATGGTTAAATTAAGGTGAAGCCAATAAGTTCAAAATATAATACTTAAAAGGTAAGGATGGAGCTAAGTTAAAGAAAAATCCAATAAACAATATGTTAGTCAACTAATTTTTTTTTACTGTGTTTACACTCTTGAACTGAACTATGCCCCCCTCAGTTTATCCTCTCACTACGTTGTTGATTATGTCATATCTTTATATTTTTATATGATAATGGACCTTTTTCTGTTTAACTACACATGCTTTAGCCATGAAGAATAAAGTAAAAATCTAGTAGTCGATTCAGTGGTGAACCTAGAAAATAAAGTTAGCATGTTTAGGGGACAGCATGTTTAGTGTGACGGTTAAGTATTTTATATTATAAATTAAAGTTTAATGGTTCAAATCATTTTGTAAAATTTTCTTTCCCAATTTTTAAGCCCTTGAGACAAATCATAGCTTCCAATAAGTTGAAGGATTAAAATTGAGGAAACTTGTGATTCAATTCATTGATTTATGAATAATTGTAAAAAAAAAATATAAATAATACAAAATATATGATTCAATATTATTTGATAAAAACTATTTGTGTTTTAGGTATGATAATACGTAGATATTACTTTAATTAATTGATGTATTATCATGTCTTAAATACTATCATAATAAATAATATCAAAGTAATACTTATAATTTATTACGGTACTCCCTTAATACTATCATACTTAAAACATAATTTCTTTATATAAAATTGGAATAAATAATGTATTATGTATTATTTATACCTTCTTGACACATTAATGTGATGAAAACAAGTTTCCCTTAAAATTGTTTTTGGAAGTAGTGATAAATGATGATGCATAGGAGTATTGCGTAAGTAAGACATCATGTGCTTCACTAATGATTGTGGGGTTACATAAACATGACGAAGGCAGCGATAGGGCAGGCAGCTCTTACTAGAAGCGAGGGGTCACTTCCTAGTTCCTACACAAGAGAAAAAGACCCTACCCTCCCTCCCTCCCATCTCTTCCTTATTTTGTGCTTTTAAGTTTTAACCCAATTTCAATACCCAAAAGGAAATTATTGATAAAAAAGAAAAAAAGATTTCATCAACTTTTATTTTTTATTTTTTAGTTAGGAGAGAAAGAGGGTCCCTTTCATAGTAAAAGGTCCCCACACTCCATCATTATTTCCTCACTTAGTACACTTCAACCACTTTCTTAGGGTAAACAAACTTGTCATTTGTTCATGGCCATGAGTTTTTGCATTTAGTACAGAGGGGGAAAATTCATGGAAAAAACGAGAAAGTTGGAATATATGTTGCTTTCTCTTGGGTTGTTTTCAAACACCAAATTCTCACCTTATTGGTTGATTCAATGGGTGGTGTCAGGTGTGTGATGGGTTTCATTTATTTCCATCAACTAGTAGTGACTGTTTGTTTGCTTTTGTTAAATATCCTCAGTCAAGCCTTTTTTTCCCAGGGCTACTCATCACTTTTTTTTTTTGTTGTTGTTTTCTCTATTCCCATTCAAGTCAAATTAAAACATGTTATAAAAATTTTATAGTGGAGTTCCAACCCACTATTGTTAGTGAGTCTAGATCTTTCTCAACCATTTCACCTCATAATTTTAAAGAAAAAAAAATTTAAGATCTGTCTAATGATTATTTTAAAAATTCATTCTTAATGTTTTTTAAAATGAAATCTGTTTGAAGAACTAAAATATTTTAATAAATTTTTACTATTTTAATCATGTTTTTGAAAAAATAATTTTTACGTTTGACATTTTGTTGTAATTATTTTTTGAAATACTAAATAAAAATGTAAATTTTTTATTTATTTAGAAAACACTCGTTTTTTCTTTTCAAAAAACATAAGTTTTAAAATCAAGTATTAAGACCTGGACAAATATATTTGTTTTGCTATAAAACAAGAATGGTTGAGATAGTAAATCACAGGGATTGTGAGGTTTTAAATGGGTAAAAAAAAAGTAGTTAAAAAATCATGATAACAAAGAATATAAGAGCCAGAAAAAACAAATCAAAATTATAACCTATAGTGTTTTTATAGATAAAGGCACAAGGATTTTTTTAAAATATTATGCAAATAATTAAAGAATTATTAGTATAATTGAGGATTTCATCATGGTAAGACTAGAAAGGGGTGAGAATCAATGCTTCGTTATTTAAGAGCAGTGGTACCATGTGAGGAAAATTTTATTGTGAAAGGTATGAAGGCACTACTTTGGTGTGATTGGACATTTGAATTGATTTTTCATTTCCTTTTTATTTTTTTTTACAATCTTATAACTAAAATATATCAAAGTATGAAAAGTTTAGGGGTAGTTAGTCAATATTTCTTTCTTTTTAAATATATATTCTTTGAAATACTCTTTTCAAATATTTTGTATGGTTAAAAGAGCGTGTTTAGGAATAAATTTAACAATTTTTAAATAAAAAGCATGTTTAGGAATAATTTTAACAAAATTAAAATTAAAAGTGCACCTGATGCTAGTTTTAATTAAAAAAAAAAAAGATAAACATACAAAAATTAACACAAAGATTGGTGACTAAAAAGAAAAAAATTTAATGTCTTCAAAACATGGCTTGAGTGATAAAAAGGTAGATCAATAGACGAGATATCTTACACTCAAATCCTTGTAAGTTGTGAGAATAAAATATTACACGATTTAAATGTAAAATAAATACGTAAAATGATATATAAATAAAGATTTCATATAATATAATAAATCGCCCTCATAACTCTTTGGATGTTTATGTCTTTTTTTTTTTAATGTTTTAACGTCTATCAATCAGCTTAAGACATGGGATTATATATATAAAAGAAAATTTTAAGAGAGTATAAGAGGAGGAAAAACAAAAATAAATGAAAAATAATAAAGTTTGAGAGTAGGTATATATATATATATATATATATATATATATATATATATATATATATATATATATATATAAAGAATGAAATCAATAATTTGATTTCATTCTTATTGCTTGGATTAGTTTAAAAATCTTATATGAGAATAATTGTTTATTTTTATTTCACTATTTGATAATATTAGAAATGAGAATGAAAAAGAAATAAATTGATTATAATAACCCAAAACTTTTAGAGCTTTTTTTTAAAAAAAAAAGGTTATTCATTGATAAAATATTTTAATTATTCTCCACCGTTTTCATTTTTAAAAAATATTTATAGTCGTATAATTAAAAATAAAATATTAAAAATTAAAATTATTTTTAATAGATAAATAAATTTCAAAGTATTTTCGATTTTTAGAACTGTTTTTAAACATCTTATTAGTTTTTATATAACAGTTTTATAAAAATGTATTTTTAGGCTTAATGTAACAGTTTTATAAAAAAAATTCTCAAGATTATAAATTTAGGATAAAATGAAATGTTAATGTACTTTCTCACAACAAAAGGTAAATAAAAAAAAAAAAAAAAAATCCAAAACACATCCAAGTCAATTTTTTGGATTTTCAAAAACATTGTTTTCATAAAAATGTTTTAAATTACTAATTGGAATTCTGAGGCATGATGAACAAAATGTTAAAGATAAAATAGTAATTTTAAGTTTTTATGTTTTTTAAAGAGAATGATGAGTAGTTATCAAAAAAAATGAGAAAGGGTGAATTAGAATACCACATATATATATAAGAAATTCAAATCTTACTTAGACGTAGAATTTTATTATTGTTTGAATTAGTTTCCACTCCATTCCTTCTTATTTAAATTCCATTAAAACATAAGAATAAATTAAAAAATAATAACATTTTCATTCCACCTCTTTATTCCTATTATACAAACACACCCAAAGAGCACGAGGGTAAAAGGAATTATTAGGAGAAAGATAGTGCAAATAATTAAAGATTTATTGGTGCAATTAAGAATGGTGGTGGTAGCAGGAAGGAATCGAAAGGAGTAAGATGCTTCGTTATTTTAGGAGAGGGTGGTACCATGTGACAAATAATTTTCATTTGAAAGATATTGAGGCACTACTCTTTCTTGTGATGGGACACTGATTTGATTTTTCACTTCCTTTCTTCCTGTCTTTTCTAATTCTATAATAAAGAGTGATTGGACTAAGATATTTTTAGGTATTGCATGACATATTTTTGTTTTTATACATCATTTTCAGAACTACCTACTTTTTGAGAAATCGTATGTATTTTCTAATGTTTCAAAAGTATTTCATCATATAAATAAGATATTTGATATAATTTTAAAACAAATTTATAATCAAAGTTGTTGTTTTTTTATATTTATTTCTTTTGCATTACAATGATGTATTATTATGTTATTATGAAGACTTCAACTTGATAATTTTCCTATGTTATGTCTGGTTCTTAATAATTGAGCTAAGCCTTATTAATTAACCAAAGTTGTTACAAACAGGAATTTTTGAATAAATATTGTTTGATTTTTTTATATGGGATATTTTTTTCCCTTTATGACATTACTTTTGAAAATAGTAGCAATGATATTTTATTCTCTTTCTATAAAGAAAAGGAAGAAGGATATGAAAAAAAATGTATTAGAGGATATTGGAAAATTTTATGTTTCTTATTTTTTATTTCTTTTTTATATAATTTTTATTTATTTTAATTCATCTATGAGGAAAAAAAACCCCCCTTTCTCTTTTCTCTTTTCAAAAATTTAATCTATTATTTTAAGTAATAAAATTGACATACTTTACTCTCTCATTGATTAACTTATTCATTTGATTAATTTTAGCTTATATTTTATTTTCCACTTACAAAATAATCATAGTTAAAGTATTGCAGATGAATTGTATATTCATACAGTACTTATCATAAGAAATGAACTGTGGATTTAAAACCATAATGTTAAAATATATTATAAATAAGGTAACAAAATATTTCAAATTCTAAATAAGTTAGTTAGTTTTACTTAATACTTAAAGTAAATTTTAATTTTAATATGTTGTCACACCAAACAAAGTTTTTTTTATAACTAAACACTTTGTTATAATATAGTACTCTGTCCCACCAAATATACTTAATACTAAGTAATATTAGTTTAAACTAAATCACACAAAAAAAATATAGAGAAGCAAAAAAAAGAGACAAGATTTTTAAAAATATTTAGGAGTAGTGGCAGGGCTTTTATGTAATTTAGGATTTAAAAAATTGATTAACTAACCCTTGGAATCACACTCTTTTCATGTAAGAATCTCATTGCTCCAATTAGAGAAGTACCAAAATGCAAATAAATAAAGGAAATGGAATCAATTCCTTACATTTGATTCATTAAGAACCAAATGAATTGGCCCAACAAAGAAAGTTAAAAACAAACATGGAGGGCTGTATTTGCATGTCAATCAATGCTTCCTTTTATTTATTCATGTTTTTGAAAAGTTTGTTACGTATTGATACCTAGCTATCCTATGTTTGTTCAAAATATCCATACTGTTGGTGCATGAATTGTCCGATTAATTTGTCTAGACACGCTTTTTCAACACTTATGTTAGTTGAACACTTTGTGAGTTAAAACATCTGAACTTTATCGACATAACCCTACTACAATCCTAGAAACAGACATTAATCGCTAATATCTATAATTCTAATTTTTGTTTATTCTATTTAAGTTAAACATAAGTCAGTCTTCCTCAATTATAGGAATCAAATCTTCAACACCTCTTTTAAGTCGCGCGCATATACTATTACGCCCACTCATGGCAAGTAGCTCAAAATTCGACGAAAAGTCTGTACTGGTAATGCTCAATTATTTGTTGAACTGAAGGAACGAGAATGACATGCAAATAATACCTTCTTCAAGTTTATTTTTTATTGTTGGTATCACCTCAATACGCTAGTCAATGTTCGTATTGAATTATGTGCTATGCATTACTGGCCATATCACACTGTGCCTTTATCGACTCTCACAGCCTATCTCAACTAAAACTTGTTTCAGTCATAACATTTCATTTCACACACACCATTAGTCATAACTCGATACTTTGCCTTCACACTGTTACGGGCTACAACACTTTGTTTTTTGCTTCTTTATGTGATTAAATTATTTTATACAAATGTACACAACTGATGTTGATTTATATATATATATATATATATATATATATATATATATATATATAGAAGAAAATTTTTGAGAGAAATATGCAGGAGGAAAACAAAAATAAATGAAAAAATAATAAAGTTGGAGAGATTAGGGTAGAAGGGATATATATATATATATATATATATATATATATAGACATCTATTCATTTCGAATTATTATGTTTTGGATTCGATGATGGTTATTCCGCATATCGAACCTACCTCTTTATCATTTCAACCATACTCAAGGAGCATGAGGGTAGAAGGAATTATTAGGAGAAAGATAGTGCAAATAATTAAAGATTTATTGGTGAAATTAAGAAATGGTGGTGGTAGCAGGCTGGGATAGAAAGGAGTAAGATGCTTAGTTATTTTAGGAGAGGGTGGTACCATGCGACAAATATTTTTCATTTGAAAGATATTGAGGCACTACTCTTTCTTGTGATGGCACACTGATTTGATTTTTCACTTCCTTTCTTCCTTTCTTTTCTAATTCTATAATAAAGAGTGATTGGACTAAGATATTTTTAGGTATTGCATGACATATTTTTATTTTTATACATCATTTTCAGAACTACCTACTTTTTGAGAAATCAAATGTATTTTCTAATGTTTCAAAAGTATTTCATCATATAAATATGATATTTGATAAAATTTTAAAATAAATTTATAATCAAAGTTGTTTTTTTATTTATATTTATTTACTTTGCATTACAACTATATAGCATTTTATTTTCATAGAAAGTCGAACTTGATCATTTTCCTATACTACGTCCAATCCTTAAAAATTGAGTTAAGCATTGTTGATTAACCGAAGTTGTTATAAACATGAAATTTTAAATAAAGATTGTTTGATTTTTTTGTATGGGATATTTTTTTCCCTTTATGACATTACTTATGAATATAGTCGCAATGGTATTTTATTCTCTTTTTATAAAAAAAAAAAGAAATATATGAAAATTTTATTAGAGGATATTGGAAAATTTAATGTTTCTTTTTTTATTGGTATTTTTTATACAAAATTTATTTATTTTAATTATCTATGAGAAAAAAAAATCCCTTTCTCTTTTGAAAAATTTAATTTATTATTTTAAGTAATAAAATTGACATAGTTTACCCTCTCATTGATTAACTAATTCATTTTGATTAGTTTTAGCTCATATTTTATTTTCCACTTACAAAATAATCATAGTTAAAGTATTGCAGACGAATTGTATATTCATACAGTATTCTCATAAGAAATGAATTGTGGATTTAAAACCATAATGTTAAAATATACTATAAATAAGGTAACAAAATATTTCAAATTCTAAATAAGTTAGTTTTAGTACTTAATACTTAAAATTAATTTAAATTTTTATATGAAGTTGTCACACTAAGCAGACTTTTTTTTTATAACTAAACACTTTGTTACAATGTAGTAAACCGTCCTATCAAACATACTTAATACTAAGTAATATTAGTTTAAACTAAATCACACAAAAAAAGTTATAAAGAAGCAAAAAAAATGAGACACAAGATTTTTAAAAATATTTGGGAGTAGGGGAGGCTACTAATTTAGGATTTAAAAATGATTTAAACAACCTTGAAATCAATACTCTTTTAATTTAAGAATCTCATTGCTCCAATTAGAGAAGTACCAAAATGCAAATAAATAAAGGAAATGGAATCAATTCCATACATTTGATTCATTAAGAACCAAATGAAATGACCCAACAAAGAAAGTTAAAAATAAATAATGGAGGGCCATGCATTTGAAGAAGGTCAGCAATCAACATCGCTTCCTTTTTATTCATTCATATTTCTGAAAAGTTTGTTACATATTGATACCTAGCTATCCTATGTTTGTTCAAAATATCCACATTGTTGGTACATGAATTGTCGGATTGAGTTGTCTAGACATGCTTTTTCAATGCTTATGTTAGTTGAAGATTTTTGTGAAAGGGAAAAAGCTGAACTTTATTGATTTTTTTGTGTATAAACTCTCGTACAAGGCTGATATTTATAGGACTTTAGAAAGCATAGCTCTACCACAATCTTAGGAAACCGAATAAAATAAATAAGGAAACAAAATAATATGAATCGGCTAATATCCTATCTCCTAATTTAGTTATTCTATTTAAGTTAAACACAACCTCACTCTTCCTCACCATGCGAATCAAATCGCCTTTCTCACCATGTGAATCAAATCTTCAACGCCCTCGCCGGCGTATATTTGTCAAGCTCCAACTCCCTTGTAAGAAGCTCAAAATTCGATGAAGAGTCATTCGTGAGTAATGTTATTATCCGTCGAAATTTCATGAACGAATCGACATGCAACAACACATTCTTCAAGTTTCTCTTTACGTAAGTTGGACAATCAATTTCCAATATGTTTATTTCTATCAAGTCGTATTGATTTGTGCTACGGGATATGCGTATTTGTGCCTTTAAAGATAAAAGATATATCATGTATGTAAAAGATGCCTATTCATGCAAGTATACGCGTGTCAAGTAATACAGTGTATTGAGCGTACAAAGATCGATCCACAAGGAAAAACAAGATGCTAAGTACTGAAATTAGATTACTCATCTAATATCCAAATGATCAATAGTGATGATTGAAACTGAATTTAAACTAAACTGATCTAATTTTAATATGGCAATTGAACTACGCAAGCCCAACTCCCTTGTAAGAAGCTCAAAATTCGATGTGAAGAGTCATTTGGTGAGAATGTCAGTTATCTGTTAAGCTGAAGGAACGAATGACATGCAAATAACACATTCTTCAAGTTTCCTCTTTACGGCTGGACAACCAATTTCCACATGCTAGTTTCCCATCGCCCGTATCGGACAGGTGCTACGGGGATGCGTATTTGTGTTTTCAGGCATAAAGATATGCAATAAGGTATGTAAAAGATGCCTATTCACGCAAGTATACACGTGTCCAGCACATAAACAGACAAATGTGATAGAGATCGGGATCCACATGGAAAAATAGGATGCTAAGTACTGAAATTGGATTACTCCTCTAATATCCAAATGATTAATAATGATGATTGAAACTGAATTTAAACTAAGCTAATCTAATTTCAATAGGGCAATTGAACTAAGCAAGCCTAACTCGCTTGTAAGAAGCTCAAAATTCGATGTGAAAAGTAATTTGGTGAGAATGCCAGTTATCTGTTGAACTGAAGGAACGAATGGCATGCAAATAACACATTCTTCAAGTTTCTCTTTTATCAAGTGGCAATCAATTTCAATATGTTTAGTTCTATCAAGCTGTATTGGATTGTGTGCTATGGGATATGCGTATTTGTGTTTTGTGCATAAAGATATGCAATAAGGTATGTAAAAGATGCCTATTCACGCAAGTATTTTTCGTGTCAAGTAATATAGTGGATTGAGTGTACAAAGATCGATCCACAAGGAAAAACAGGATGCTAAGTACTGAAATTGGATTACTCCTAATATTCAAATGATCAATAGTGATGATTGAAACTAAATTTAAACTAAGCTGATCTAATTTCAATATGGCAATTGAACTATGCAAGCCCAACTCGCTTATAAGAAGCTCAAAATTCGATGTGAAGAGTCATTTGGTGAGAATGTCAGTTATCTGTTGAGCTGAAGGAACGAATGGCATGCAAATAACACATTCTTCAAGTTTCTCTTTTATCAAGTGGCAATCAATTTCGATATGTTTAGTTCTATCAAGCTGTATTGGGTTGTGTGCTATGGGATATGCGTATTTGTGTTTTGTGCATAAAGATATGCAATAAGGTATGTAAAAGATGCCTATTCACGCAAGTATACGCGTGTCAAGTAATACAGTGTATTGAGCATACAAAGATCTATCCACAAGGAAAAACAGGATGCTAAGTATTGAAATTGGATTACTCCTCTAATATCCAAATGATTAATAGTGATGATTGAAACTGAATTTAAACCAAGCTAATCTAATTTCAATAGGGCAATTTGAAAATTCGGCGTGAGTAATTTGCAGAAGAAACGCGCCGATTCTAATAGCGAAGAACGAACGGCATGCAACAACATATTCTTCAAAAGCTTTTAATAAGCGGCACCCGGTTTCACGACGCTGGTTTAATGCCTATATCGATCAGTGCTGCGGAGGCGCATTTGGTGTTTGTGCAAAAAGACATGTAAGAAGAAGCCAGAAAAAAAATAAAGTATGTGTATTGGTCATTTAAAGTATGCCGTACCGCAAATATAGTGGATTGAGGTGTGGGGTGCATCATCCAGCAGCGAAAAACAGAGACGGCACTAAAATCGGATTACCCTTTCGAATATTCAACGACCGGGTAGTGATGATCAACTAAATTAACCAGACACCGAATTTCACGAATATGGTACCGAACTATGCAAGCCCAACTCGCAGCTCGTACCTCGATGCAGCGTTTAGTTTGGTGAGAATGTCGCTTATCATTGTTACGGTCGCAGCGTATGCGCAAATAACATTCTTCGTTTTTACCGCGCAAACAATCAATTTCGTATGTTGCAGCTTCATCGTTTCAGATAATGGGTACCAGTGGGATGGTGCGCAAGGATTAGTTTATGTGATAGTAATAAAAGGTAAGATGCTATCAATAAAAGACATGGGGTAATATAATGTGTATTATGATGTGATCATCCACAAGGAAAAACAGGATGCTTAGATTTCATATTAGATCCAAAATAGATCAATAGGATGATTTGAACCCACTGAAACGCTAAGTTAATTTAATTTCAATATGGAAATTAAATCCACGCAGTCTAATCATTTATATGGAGAGCCTAAAATTCGAAGGTAAAGAGTCGCCCGCAGAATGTCAAGATTCCGTTATTTGGCTGGAACTAATTATGGCGTAAATAAACGATCCGAAGGTTATGACTTCACTGAGATAAAAACCTCAAATAGGCAGCGGTCGTAAAGGTAGGTTGTTACTAACATCACGCAGCAAGCTGACATTAGCCATAAAAATATATCAGCTCTTTCAAATATAGAGACTACACTATGCCCAGCTCGCCTGTTTTGGTACACAAAGATTTCAGTCGTTAAAAAAATGGAGTGAATACACAATGGTTTGGTGATAATTCTGTGGTTCTTTCTCTATAACCTCGACGTCTCATCTTGGCCTTCTTTCGTCTCAGCTTTTAACTGGTGACTCATATAGATACAACACACATTTTAAGATTTTTCATGCTGAATGAGTTCATAAATAATTCATTCTTCTTTTTAGTTTAAGCTAACCACAGTAAATTGTCAAACAAACTGAGGTTCTTTTTCAATATCATCGCAATAATTCAACACATATACCGTATTTCTTATACAATCATTTATGGTTCATTGATCATTCAAATATAAAACTTCATATGTAATAAACTAATGAAAATCCATTTTGGTTAAAGGTCGTTCTTTCATTTCAATTTGCAATCATGCTTCAATCAGAATATATCAGTCAACTTCAATCAATTCGCCACCTAATAATTAACTGCAGTTGTGATATGGATATCAACTATCCACACTCGCCCCAAACGGAAGCCGCGTCGCACGTAAAAACATTGATTATGGCAACACATTTCGGTCCTACCCGCCGTCGACTGCTGATGTAAATCGACTCATAACACTTACCGATACCGCCCGGCCAGTCACGACATCGAGCGGTATTATCAGTCACGCGGTCGCAGCGATTTAACGAATCTTGATGGTATAAATTAACATCCAGATAATATAAATAATAAATACAATATCGGCGTATATCACAACTCAAAGAAGAAAATACGTAACATTAATATGCGATTTGTATAAATACCATTTTCTTTAATATCATAAATTCTCAGAAGAAAGTAAATATTTTGCCAATCAATTAAACAAACTCACTTTAAAACAAATCAATATGCTTTTCTTATAATAGTTTGTGAACAACAAACATTTTAAAATTTTAATTTAGAATGATAAGAGAGAATAAACTAATCACCATTCAAGCTTCTTTTTTGCCTTGCCAATCTCACAAATAGGCATCCCCACGTCCCTGCAGCAAAATCACCACACACATCATATTTAGTAACAAAGACTACTCAGCACTTTAAAGAGGTGCACGACACGCTTTTCATTTAGTTTTCAAGACTTTATTTCAACCCCATTAATAAATTTTGTGGTTAATTCCTAAACTTATCGGGTATGAATACGAGGTGTTCTAAAGTCAAACTAAAATTTTCACAGGAATTAGCGAGCGCCGCGGCATAGCTTTGCTACGCCGCGCATCAGGGTGCCATTTTGGTGACTTCACCTCGCCGCGATGAGGCAAACCACGCTGCTAGGTCAATGCCGGCGCGGTTCCTTGACGCCATGAGCGAGGTTCGGCTGCGCTAGATTTCGCTGTTTTTTGAGATTTTTCTCAAAATCGCTGGTCTAGCGAAACGGAATCACATCAATAACATCATTCTAATATCATCCAAACTGAAACAAAGAGAAACTTAGTGATGCGATTGAAGCCAACCCAAACACTAAATATAACTTTCTGTAGTGTTTAGTCTTACACTTAATCTCGAAACTTTTTCGGCTTCTAGCTTCCTTTCTTCTTCCTCCTTTGTGGACGGTCAGAAACAAAATGGGATGATCAATTTCAAATTCACTTCTTCTTGCAACCTAAGCCCTCTCACCTCTTTCTTAAAACGCAGTATGAATGCCTTTCAAGACTAAGAGGTCAAGTAGGTGTTTTCAACATGTTTTCAGTTTAACACTACAAATCCCATTTTCATTTTTTCACTCAAGCTTTGACAGCCCTTAATTTAATATTCTATTTAGTTATTTCACACAAAAGATTTAGTTCTACTATTCAATCTCTTAGGTCCTAGATGGCTAAAATTTCCAAAATGGTTCTTTTGAATTCGGTTTATTTCCTAACGTTCACTTCAGCGAGTTATTTAACATTTTAATCATATGCTCACATATTCTTTCGATCATTGTACGCTTCCTGGGAAACCTGAAAGTTTGTATTCAAGAACTGATAATCTTAATGAGAATAAATACGTAAGTTCAGGGTATTTTTGGTGGATTTACAATCGAATCCACGCAAGGGTTCAAGAGATATAAAGCTCCAGTGGTTTCGTACTGAAACAATCAACATAAAAGACTTGGTCGTAATAAGTTTTCGAGCCTCTCAGCTATTCTTAATTTTAATTAAATTCATCACCTTCTTCCTAACGCTGGATAATCTAAAACTATTTACCAGGTCTTTTGCTTCCTAGTCAACTCCCCAAGCATAGAGATGCTTAGTCCCAGAACCTCACGCCCCAATTACCCGGTAAGGCTTAATAGGCGAATAGGTTGATTCTACCCATAATTTCACTCCTTCGGCACCTCGCAGATAGAACCACTAACATTATATTAATAGATACTGCTGTTGTAAAATGTAAAACTGTATATATAGAATAAAAAGAGGCCAACTGATGAAACAATGTATAGAAACCTCCAGAATTAAAACAATGATGGAAGCTTCTGCAGGTCTGAGCAGAACCAAAACTCAAATTGTGTTTAGAAACATAATGAGAATCTGAAACACCATGGTCGTATGTTATGGAAAATAAGAAGAAACTCAGAATGGAAGATTTGTGTGAATTTCGTGATTTTCCTTCTGATCATGAATTTTTCAATCATCGGTCAACCTTACGTTGTTTTTTCTTTTCCGGTAACCAACCTCAAGGTAAACCCTTATTTTGTCTTAAAAACTTATATTTATATCCTTCACATGAGCCACGACGTCAGTTAGACCATTTGACCGCCTTCATTTTCGGGTTCGGCTTCTATGAACATCTTCGTTGCGACGGAGTCATCGCGACGAACCGTAACTCCAGACCACAACATTTTCGCCGCGCAGGTAGTTTGTCGGCACAAACTTTATTAGCACTTATTAAGCGTTTTCCTCGTTCATGAGATTATAACAGAATAGGTGAGGTGTGTAAAATAACCTTCGTACACGCTTACTGGCACGACCATTTCCTTACAATGATGTCAAAACTGAGTTGATCAAATGATGTATGTGTAAAGCCAACTTTGAGCACTTTACAATGGTTAATTATTCATATTCTTTGGTTAGCAGCTCAAAAACATTATTTATGCAAAGAAAAGATTGCTTTGGTCGCCATATAATATTGCAATTAAAACCCGTGGCCTTGAATCACTAAGTTTACAGTCAACAAGTAATAAAGTGGATTATAAGTTTAGATATCATTCTATAGGGATTGTGATAGTAAGATCATAACATTCATCACTCTGAATATCAAAGAGAAATCATCACATTGAATCATTGTTAAAGATTTGTAGAACAGTTAAGAAATCCTGAATGAAATGTTTTTTAAGAAAATTTTCTTTAATTAAAGGAAAATCAAGTAACTAATCAAGATTTGAATTGAGTAAAATAAGATTGGGAAGTAAAGAAACTAATGTTGGTGATTATCGCCAGCACTGTGTTCCTAAGAAGAAAATTATGAAGGACATGAATCTTGGATTTGTCCAATATGTAGAGGTAAGAAGTCATGGTTAATCTCATACTACAGTTATTTCGCAGCTTGTTTGTATACCATATTTTTTAAAAAACCGAAGTTAATAAGTCCCAAATAGCGCTTTATAGATTGATCTTCAGATTTAATCGTTGCCTGGTATCTAGTACTATAGCATTCTGTGGATCAAGATCGCTGCCCCAGTAAATAGGGTAAACATAAGCTTCAATACAATTGATACCATATACAATTCATTGTGTAATGTTTTCTCTGATTAAAACGTTGAACACGTGATGGGGCATTGTTTCACAATTGAGATGAGACTCTAAATATTAAACCGATATATCAAAAGAGAGATGGTCTAAGGTACTTTGAACACTGAAGAACACTTATACATGCCAATTTTGGCGAACCTTCAACTGGAGGTTGAACTACCAACGAGATTTAATGGCGATCCTGGAAAGTATTAGTGAATGGATATTAAAGGCAATGTACCCTGGAAGTCACGCTTTTGCCAAAACAGCCCATCCCCATGCATTGAGATCCTAAATGATCCCAAACAGAAATTCCTTTTCCCTGATGTTACAAAACATTAGATATTCAAACAATCTATTACAAGAAGTACTAATTTTAAACTAAATCAAGCCATATACCAAAATACCATTTAATACGGTAAACATCATCAAAATTTAAATAAATTCCTTTCCTAGGGAGCTCAAGAATCTTTCCATAATCGATCGCAAATGACAATGACTAGTTGATCAAAACAAATCATGAAATTGTAAACGATCATAATAAAACTAGATTCCAAAATTTCTAAATTCAACAATTGAATTCATATAGAAATGAAACTCTGAAGATACAATGATCTTAGCTTCAGATTGGGCCTTGGATTTAATTACCATCCAAATGGTGAAAGAAAAAAATCTAGAAAATGTACAAAAATACAAGGAAAAAGAAAAGAAAAAAAAAGAAAAATACAGCGATTTAACTCAAAACTCAAACCAGTTTAAAGCTATTAATATTTACGCACCCTAGAGCTTTCAGTACATTTAGAAAATCTCAATCTATTAGGCCTTAAAAAACAGCGCCAAAATGAATGCACTCGTGTATCAGTTAATTTCACCTAACAGATCGCAATGTCGTAAGAAATTATTTGCAATGATGTCAATAATCGCTTTTCGTACGAACTTTGAATTTTTTTGTTTTGGTCCCGGCAATGCTCGTGATCAGTTGTCACTGCCGACAGTCATAGATGTCGCTTCCTGGAAGGGCAAAGACCTTCAATGGTCAATAAAAGAGCGAACCAATCGTTATTACGCGACTTTAATTTCCAGATGCCACATTAAGCCACGATCGCTTTAGACCGCTTTCATTTTGATGCCTTCACCATGGTCGCAACTTGCTTTTGATACGCGAATATTGGTCAAACTTAGCTTCGTTATAATGATTACTCTTGTTATATGTACTTTGGAGTTTTTTTTTTTTTTTCGTTATGCCTCATTTCCAACTTATGTCGCGATATTGAAATTCTGTGTTACTGTGACTTCTGCTGATATTGCAACATCTCCTCACATCGAAAAGTCGTGACATTGATTGATAACGACATTGATGCTTTCCCTACATTTTTGGCGATTTTTGAAATTCATGAAAAACATGGGGCATATAAAGATTCCACATTTTGCATTAAATTGAATTCGGTTCGGGTTATTCTAAAGAAAATGACCTAAAATATATAGAGATCTGTAATTCATCGGTCAACGGCAACAACTTCATGGATTGAAACTGGCATCACTTCATCACCGAACCCAAACGGTGGTTTCGGTAATAGTTTAAAGCGACTCAAGGCAGAACGTAATCCAGATAATCTCGACGCCATCACCACTTTGTAGCTGAGGCGCTAAAATACGTATCGCACCGGACGTTGTAGTAAAGCGGTCGATTTCCCACTTTCGCTGCAGCCCACTATAGCAATGCCGGGCAATGGCACTAATCAGTAGTGGTGATGGAACATTTTATGGCTTAGACAATATTGAACATAAAAATAAAAAAATCATAAACAGCGATAAAATGAGTATTTGAATACCATGCTAACGCCGCCGCTTATCAGGTAAAACGTCATCGGGCTTCAATGATCTTTAGCTCAACTAAATCAACAGGTCAAATTACAATGATTTCGCACACACCAAGAAACATATTTGACACTCGCACCCCTATAATCGCCACTATACACGACGTTTCATTCGCGGTTCGTTAATTTCATATAACAAGAATGAACCTTGGTTGACTCTTCTATCACAAGATTGATCCCGGCCAATCGCAGATTCATATAAAGTGTTTCACGTAGTCTTCATCTCCCTTAAACTAATCTCGTCCCGAAAGGCACCCTTGGCAATTTCAAACCAAATATTGCATCATGCCTTTCATATGAGAGTAATAATCAGCTTCCAAATACCTCACTTCGAGAAGTACAGTATCAACATCAGCAAGGTATTGGGCAAATAAGCTCATTTCCACTAGCTTTTGAGTATCAACAAGAGTTCCATATATTGAAGATTCATTTAGTTTAGATTCGGAGATCCATGTAGGTTGCAAACATCCATCATCCTCAAGCTTCCTTGAAGGTTCAATATTTACATTGGGACATGAATTAAACCTTTCCTAGTGACTAAGCTACCTATCCCTAGGAAATATCAGAAGGCCCTCAAATTTTATCTCAAACGGTAAGACTTTCTTCTGTCGCCCATCTATATCAAGTTACCCTATGAGGATGATATCATCCACGTACACAATGAGTATTGTTATCTTCCCTTTTTTCTAGTGTTTAACAAACATTGTGTGACCACTTTAAGCTTGTGCATAGCCTTGATCTTTGACTGACCTAGTAAAATTTTCAAACCAGGCCTTAGGAGCTTGCTTTAGGCCATATAATGATTTTTTCAGCTTGCAAACTCTAGATTGAAACCTTAATTCAAATCCAAGGGGAGAGTCCATGTATACTTCTTCCTCTATATCACAATTCAAAAAGACGTTCTTTACATCAAGTTGTTGAAGTGGCCAATCAAGGTTTACTGCCACTGAGAGAAGCACTCTAGCAATGTTTAATTTTGCCACCGAAGCAAAAGTTTCAAGATAGTCAATGCCAAAGGTTTGAGTAAACCCTTTAGCCACCAACTGAATTTTGTATCGTTCTAGTGTCCCATTGGATTTGCAATACAAAAATCAGGACCTTGATATGGAATACAAAATATATCATATTCTACAAGTTCTCTACATGTCATGGCCCCCCCTGAAGATGATTTTCAAAAAAAGGTTTGTCTTCAAAAAATGTTACATCCATGGTTATAAATTTTTTTTTTGAAATAAGATCAAGACACTTATATCCCTTTTGAGTGGGTGCATATCCAACAAAAATACATTTCCTTGCTTGAGGATCTAACTTACCCCGACCATGTTTATGATTATGAACAAAGGCAATGCATCCAAAAACTTTTAATGCGATTTTAGATGTTAATTGAGAAATTGGGTGAGGTGTTTTGAAAAAATTTAGAGTTTGAAAATTCAAAATTCTTGAGGGCATTTTGTTTATGAGATATGTAGCAGTTAAAATAGCTTCACCCCATAGATATTTAGGAACATTTAAAAAAAAAAAAAAGTAATGTCCTCACCACTTCCAAAAGATGTTTATTTTTCCTATCAACTACTCCATTCTATTGAGGAGTATCCTTACAAAAGCTTTGATGCACAATCCCTTTTTCAAGAAAAAAATTTCCCACAATTTTATTAAAGTATTCTTTTCCATTGTCACTTCGAACAATTTTAATTTTTTCTTGAAATTGTGTCAAAACCATGGTGTAGAAATTTTGAAAAACATTTTCAACCTTTTCTTTCTCTTTTAGTAAATACATGTAACAAATCCTTGTGTGATCACCAATAAATGTAACAAACCATTTTTTTCCAGACAGAGTCGAAATTCTATAGGGTCCCCATATATGAGGGTGTAATAGTAAAAAAGGTTTTGAGGGTTAATAAGGTTGTATCGAAAACATAGATCGATGATGTTTAGTTAATTCACATATTTCACATTGAAAGAAAGCTAGATCCTTATTCTTAAACAAGTTTGACAATAAATATCTCAAATAATAAAAATTAAGATGGCCTAGTCTAAAGTGTCATAACATAATCTACTTATTACTAGTAATAGAGATAGAATCGTAACATGTATTTTGACTTGGCCTTATCATACTTGATCCGTTTTCAAGGAAGTAAAGTCCTCTACTTTCTCTATCACATCCAACACCCTCCGCGTGGTCAGTTCCTCAAACTCACGGAAAAATGGGAAAAAATTAGCTCATCACTTAAGATCACTAGTTAATTTACTTATGGATAGCAAATTGCATGACAAGTTTGGAACATGAAGGATTTTATGGAGTGTTAGAGTAGGAGAGATGCTCTTGAGAACCCATGTCGTATCACGAGATAATGATCAGATTAACAATGTTGATATTTTTATTGCCACCATGGGTATAAGGCGAGAATAAGCTGTGTGAGCTACATTCATGTGATCAGTGGTCCTATAATCAATAATCCATGAAAAAGATGGATTTGATGTTTTACATAAAAGAACAACAGTAAAAAGATTACCATTTTGAGCAAAAGAACAAGTGGGAGTGACTGAAAACTATGGAGACTTGAAAAGTTTGTACAATTGGTTCAATTGTTCCTTTGTGAAGGTTGGTGTCTTATTAGCTTGTTGCTTTTGATAATCCTCGCTCATAATTTGCAACGCCCTGCTATCACCTCCATATTTTTTTTTGAAATTCAACGGTTTAACATGTAATTTCCAACATGTGTCCTTGGTGTGCCACGACCTCTTACAGTTTTCACACCAAGGCTTCCTTCATTTCTCTCCATCTAAATATGTCCCTCTTGAAACTAGAGTTGAACTCTCAGTTCCAGGTTCTGCCTTGGACTCAACTTTCTTTAACATCACTTTGCGTCTCGTTTCGTCTCTATGAATCTTTGAGAATACCTCCAAATGGAGGGGAGAGGCTTCTTGCCCAGAATCCGACCTCTCACTTCGTCAAGTTCTTGATTGTGTCCAGCAAGAAAGACATAGACTCTGTCATTCTCCTCTCTTTTCTTGTATCGAAAACTGTTTGTAGGGCAGTCTCATTCATCCTTGTAATAAAGGTTCAATTCTTATCATAAAGTTACCATCTCATTATAGTATGTTGTAACATCTCTATCTCCCTGTCTTGATTTCCACAATTTTGTCTTGAGCTTGAAAATTTGAGGCGAATTCTCCACATCATAATACATATCCTGAACAACTTTGCACACATCTTTGGTTGTGGGGAAAAATAATTGCGGTTTTTCAATTGCTAGTTCCATAGAGTTTATCAACCAAGCAATAATTAGAGAGTTCTTTGAACGTCATCTCTTCAAATTGGGATCTCCAACGGTTGACTGTTTTATTTCTCTGGTAAGATGGCTGAGTTTACCCCTACCCTCAATGGTAAGATTTATGGATTGGTCCTATTCCAGATAATTAGAATCGTTTAATTTATGAATGGTAATCTGTAGGGAAGAATTTGAAGAAAAAAAAATGTACCAATTGTAAGAATCGCAGATTGGGACATGGGTTGAGTAACTTCTGGAGATGTGGATGAATCATCGATTGCGAGGGTAGTAGAGTCCTTGGATTCGGTCATGGCCGCTCTATAATTCATGATTGGGGACTAGTAAAGAGTCGAGGCCCTGATACCATGAAGATTTTTGTTAAAGAGAAAAAGCCGAACTTTATTGATTTTTATGTGTATAAAACTCTTGTACAAGACTGATATTTATAGGATTTTAGGAAACACAGCCCAACTACAATCTTAGGAAACAAAATAAAATAAATCAGGAAATAGAATAATATGACTCGACTAACATTGTAACACCCCCATCCCGACCACAGTGCCCCATCCACTGTTATGGTGGGCTCACTGTGTCAAGCGAGGAGCGCCACAAATCTGAGAGCTATTATCCAAAACTTATGACAGTATTACTTTTATTGTTTTTTATGATAGGATTACCCTTTTATTTGAGGAAATAATTTCTTTTCAAAATATTAAAAGTTCATATTCATGTATAACATGATTATAGTAGTGTTCAAAAACATTATTTACATGTCATACATTTATCTTACTATTATGAACTCAACTTTACATTGGTAAGGCTTCTATTGTTGTGTTGGCCTTGACGGATGCAAGATGTCCTTTGCATCAAACTTTATCTTTAGTACGTACACGGATAGAACACCCGTGCTAAGCATATAACTTAGTGGGAAAACAAATACGATATGGACAACCACTCACAGCGGTCGTCGAAGACATAACACGAATATGAGTATATTTAATTAATTAATTCATACTCATAATATTCATTATTCCAGTAGTAGTGAATGACAAAAATTTAGTACAATAGGTACCTGTAGGTACATCATAGTACATTACAGATATGTATCAACTTCAGAATTAATCATTTTCATGTTTTTCATTACCAATGACCCATTTCATATAAAAGTTAGCTTGAATATCCCAATAGAAGGTGGATAATGGGAAATCAGTATATAGTAGGTACATCACAGTATAATACAATATTGATCCAAATGGGATCTAGATCATGACCAGCAGACCCGAAGAAGCCATTAACGGGCGAGAGAATAGCGAATAGGTCCCATGTAGTTACCTAAAAGCGGGGTTTAGACGTGGAAACGCAACAACTATGAGCTTAGGTCGGCTTGATATTCTCTAGTTCTTTTACCTCTGGAGGGATCACCCCATTTCCCGACTAATCATTTCAGATTTCTCAACCCTCATAGCCGCTTGCACCAATTGATAGAAATTCGCTGGTTGTAAAGAAGTAATAGCCGCAATGTACCTTTTGATAGATTCATTTAGGCCATCCTCAAGAAACCCATGCACATCGAAACTCGGTAAAGTTATTTCTTGAGCATATTTATTAAGAATTGGCAAATTATTTCTCATACTCAAGCTCTTTGTCATGTTAAGTTTGCTAGATTCATAAATTGCTTCACTTAATATAAGCATATGTGATAAATTTCATTTGAAATTCCTTGACGAAGAAATCCCAAGTAATCGGATCTGGAAGTAGTGGATGTCTTAGAACAAGTTTCCACCAATTGTAAGCCGAACCTAAGGAAATCAGTAATATTGGTCAATATATCACTTAAATATCAGATATCAGTCGGTACCGACACGATATTGCTAACCGAAAGTCGATTGCTAAAAAAATAGTCAAAAAATCGAAAAAATTGCCAATATTTCGTCGAAATATCGAAAAATATCAATATTTATGTGAAATATCGAGCATATACATCACGCGCGTGTGAGCGAAAAAATCCAAGAAAAAAAAATTCCAAAATATCGACAATATATCTCTGATATCGGCTATATATAGCCTTTTTCTTCTCTTTTTTTGACCTCTCACATTCTCATTTTCTCACATTCTCGAAAACATCGACGATTTCTTCGTTCTTGTCCATGGTGACGGTGAGTTTTTTCTCCTCGTCGCCCTTCAGAACCCTATTGACGACAACGACGTGAAAGAGGCTATTGACGGAGAGGCCTTGGAATTCGCTGAATATGATGGTGAGTTGGGAGGAGAAGTAGCGGGAGAGGTGGCGAAGGGTGGAGGAGAAGTGACCGTGGACATCCCAGGGAGGAGGTCGATGGTAATGCCACGGAGGAGCACAGTTGAGGCGACGAGAGAGGCGACGGCGGCGACTACACTACTGCTGCTCTGTTATGGTTTTGGAATGGTAATGAAAACATGGAGATTTTGAGGTGGATGTGAAGAAGGGGATGTGAGGTTTTGTTATTAGGCTTCTCGTCTTCTCAATTCCATTATGTTAGTTTGAGGTGGATTTATTATAGTAGAAAGTTCTGAGATTTTTTCTGGGTTCCATTTTCAAAGATTTGAAAGTTATTGAAACTGATTTCAGTGTAAATTGGGAAAATGGAGCTTCAGGAGCTAGAGCAGGGGCACATTTGATGAAGGCTACATGTTTCCCTTGCTTGTGAAGGAGCAATTAGACTGCTGGCCTGAGAAAAATGTTAGGCAGAGAAGATGGGTATGCATAATATTCATTCCGTAAAGGCAATTTTGTAAATTGAAGTGGTGAGTTTATTCAGATTTGTTGCGGAAATTTTGGGTATTTGAAAATCTGAAATTTGGGTATCGGAACACCATGTCTTGGAATGAAAAATGTCTTCATCAAGATGAGATCCTTTCATCAAATAATGTAATGGAGCCACATCGGTCTTCATTTTGGTTTTAAAAGACCATTGTAATGTAATTTCTCGATAAATTATAATGAATACTGTCTTCAACAAGTGTATATTTGCTTATTTATGTCTTTTTTATAGTTCAAGAAAGTATTTCCATGAATTTAAAAGAATTTTTGTTAATTTTCGCTTTATCAATATTTTTCTCAAAATATCCACCGATATTTTATTGATTTTTCCGATATATTCGTAAAATTCAAGAACCGATATATCCGTAATTACCGATATTTTGTTCCTTGGCCACACCTTAAAAGTGAAACCGCACAGGTGACCATTTGTTCAAGAGGACACTTCACTTCATCCAACACCCTTCGTAGTTTCTCTAGCCAATACTTGGCCTTATCAGATTCTTCTAAACTTGTACCATGAAATTCTTTAGCTTCGTGCTTTCTCACCATATCAATTAGAGCTCTGAGGGCTGTTAGTCGATCTAAACCTGTGCCATATCATGTGAAATCTTAAGCAAGGCTTCAGTTGACAACGGTAGGAATAGTCTGATCACCTCTAGCCGGCTCAGAAGGACGGAGGCTGATGGACCTTGATCTTTAGGGTGAACACTTTCGGCATTTTTCTCAACATTGTCTAGGGGTCGTTCCATCTTATTCACTATAATGGGCCAAAGAATGACCCAAACGGGGCCCATGTAGTTACCCGACGGGGTCGGAAGCGGTAAGTTGCGACCTTGATAGGTCTCTATAAGCATGCCCATCTATCCACTACACGGTCATAAGCAGACATTCGGTTATATGTGTTTCAATAATGATTATAACAGTATTAGTAATATTTATATGGTATTCACAGTCAATTTTCATGATCGAATAATAATCATGTATGTGGTGGAGTCCATGTGACCTAATTTTTATGTCCATATTTTCGTTAACATATACATTATATATATAAGATTCTTTAGAACGATTTGTAGAGTTACTATTCACATTGGGGGTACTATTCATGTGAATAGTGAAAAATAGTGTTGCGACACACTTTAGTGTCTTGACTCTCACACTCCAGTGTCGCAACTTCGACTCCAACGTCACGACGTCCCCATCCAGCATCACGACGTCACCCAAGAGTCGCAACTCTGGAATATTAACTAACACATCCCAAGTCCATTTCTAACCACAAATTTGACATAGTAAACGAGGTTTATAGACAAAGTGATCTTCTAACAAAATGTTCACTGATTGCTTAAGTTTCCAAACGCTCACAGATCAGGTCATTTGGACCTTTAAATTAGGAGATATGACCAAAACATTTCAGACTACTCCTGAACAATTTTTAGTGATAGTGTTGTGTTCTCAATTGGACTAATTTCTTGGAACAATAGAGACATAATATGACCATACTTTCTTCATGAAAGTTACTCTCCTGGGTTTCTAGTTTTAGTAGGATTTTAATTCACATAATTTGGATCAGTATGATCCAATATATGGTCCACAATATGAATTACTCCCATAGAGGAGATAAAATCAATATCTTACTGTAAAACTCATTTTCAGGGTTTTTAGAGTAGGCTTTAAATCTCGATATCTTTATAAATTTGTAGTTCTGGTTCTTAGGTTTCATCTCCAACTGGAATCATCCAATTTGGAGGTCCTAAGGCCAAGTTATGTCTAAAACAAGGACACGGGCCTAGGGAAATTTTGGCAGAATTTCCCCTTAACCACCCACATATCATTTTTCACATCTTTGGTCCTTACTAAAGACCACAACCAAACCAAATCACAAATAAGCCAATAAATACACAACAAAACTGACTCAATAATCACATACAGAAGAGTTAGGATTTTCCCTAACCTTTGTTTGCTCATTTTTGCATCAACCACACTTTCTTCTCGTATTTCTCCTTCCCCCTTATCTTCTTTCTCCTTCTTTGTTTTAAGGGGATAACCGGTTCTCAAAGCTTAAAGGTTAGGGAGAACTTCCTCCCACCTTCTTGATTCTTTTAGCACAAGTGGGTGGCTTCTTGTTATTGGTTCATCATTTTCTAGAAACTAAGTGTGTGCCTTTATGTGATTGGTTATTTTCTTTATTTAGCCCCTCATCCTTTAGTATTTGATATACATGTAACACAATTCATACATTAGCATACAGCTTTTGTTTATGTTTTTAGGTCATAATTGATAAATTACCAATTTACCCTTAACTCTTCGATTAATTCCGGTTATACCCTTTTTCGCACCTAATTATTTTAACCATCGGATTACACAATTTTGACTTCCAAATACCCTAAACATGTCATAAAACTATTAGAGTATAAGTTAGGGCTTTACAAATATTCTATCTCCTAGTTTAGTTATTCTATTTAAGTTAAACACAAATCGGTCTTCCTCAATTATAGGAATCAAATCAGTCTTCCTCAATTATAGGAATCAAATCTTCAACATTAGTCTTTGCGAGAAAAAATAACCATATTTTCTAGACATTAATACTTTTAATATCAATATATTTTTTTCACTTCTATTCACTTTTGCATATTACGTTGTAATATACTCTATCCTTATAAGAATTAGATCATGGATTCTCTCGTATGTCCATCTCATGTTGTGAGGAGGGGGTTATCCAAAACTATTATATCTTGCAAAGGATTCTTCTTAGCCATTTCAGGCATATCTTGTCTTGATCTAGGAACTTCTCGAAGCCCTCTGGAGGGGTTTGCTAGTGTAGTACTTCTCTACTATTGTTTCTTCGAGAGATATCCAACTCACCTTTTTACCATTTGAATCGGACCTCTCAATAATTAATTTTCAATAAATGATATTTTTTTTAGTTAAAATATGTATGTTTGACAATCAATCAATCACCATAATTAAAGTGTAACAAAATCAAACATTTACTAGTGATAAATAATCATTGTGGAGTTCAGACAGTAGATGGTGTTGGAATCTCGGGACATCCATCTAGAAATCTATGATTTCATACACAACGGAAGCAAAACCATGAACAATGAAATAAAAATATATTTTATTAACTTGGTAAAATACATTCTAATCAGAATGGAACTGATTCGTGAATCTTCTAGGCAATAATCGATTTGCAAGTCTTTACCACAGAGTGTGGGCTCCAAGAACAATCCAACGTCTTTTTGCTTCGGATCTGGGACATAGAGAAATTCTCTTTCCCCCTAAAATTAGTTTATCACCCTAAACCTAAATATAATGTTATATTTATAATAGGGTTTAGTGGGCCATTGAATCCTCTTACATACTTGGGCCTATAATTAGCCCATATAAGTTAAATGATCCAATTTAATTAAAACTCTAGTTTGCTTATTTGAGCTTAGTTATAACATTCTCCCACTAGCCCTAAAGCAAACTTGAAGACTCATATGGATCATAAACTTCTCATAACAGTGGCCATTTACAAATGGGTTTGCCCGGGGACCCATTGTACTTTCCAATTTTGGCTCACGTGTAATTATTAAGACATAATTCCACAATAGGTCAATCAAACCACTATAGTAGACCAACTGCACTCCAAAATAAAAAACTTCTCATTCCAAATCATTGTGGAAGATTACCAAGGCCGACTAATTACTCACACCAACTCCCCATGAATCGTACTAGTAATTTCACACATTATACTATAGAATATGAAAATTACCATTTTACCTTAAGGCTACAAGCTTATCTTTTGACTTGATCATGATTGTAAGTCCGCCCCAAATTCAAGTGGGGCCGCCCTGGTCAGGGACAACTATGATCAATCACCTTTTAAGTTACCCTAGGTTGTGTACTGCCTTATAATTAGGGTCATCATGGTTCCCATGTTTGGTCAAAGCAAGATTCTATGAGCCGAAGAAGAAGCCATCCAAGATCACTTTGAGTGACTATCAATAATAAATAGTCATAATGAGCACTTCAAAATGACAACCTACTCCCCTCAACTCTCCAATGACCCGTAGGGTTAAGAGCCTATATGAGATAATAGTCAGGGGCAAAACTGTAACGCCCTTTCCCTTGACTGCAACAGGTGAGGGGACGCCACACAGAGCAGAAACATGTTAACTAGAATTTCTAGCATTTTTGGAGACCATTTCAAGCATAGATTCATAATTGATACAAACTTGTTTCAAAAGCCATAATTATGAAAATTTTAGAATACAAATCATAACTTATGGAACTACCACTATAGTGGTGTTTAAAATGTCCTGTACAAATATGCTTGAGTCTTTGACAACTTATCTACTTACAAGTTTTGCTATAACAAAATATTACATTTACTATTACAAAATATATGGGGCAGTGGACCCACATAAAGGAGACACCTAAGGTTGTGTTAGCCTTGCCAGGTGTGGGATGTCCCTGACGACTTCTCCAAAACCTACACGGATGAAACACATGTGCTAAGCATATAACTTAGTGGGAAAAAAAAGATAACATATATATATATATATATATATATATGCATGACATAAAAGACATGTATAATCGCTTACATTATTCCTCAATTTCAGTATATAAGCACATATAATTATTTTCACATATCATATTATTCATCTCTCTTGTAGTGTATGTTTCATATGAGAAGGTACTCATAGGTACCTAATCTGATCTGGGTCTTTGCATCAGGAGTTGATTACATTTGTGTTCATATTATTCATTATTCAGATGCACATCATATAAGTATTTGCCTGCATAAAATAGTAACAATGAATGAGCCTTGGCATGTAAATTTTAGAAGGTATGTCTGATATTGAGCGAAGTGCCGAAGCACTAAATAGACGTGCCTGCAACACAAAACATGAGTGTCATAGCACTATGCAGGAGTGTTGTAGCACTACACAGACATGCCTGTCACACGAGCAAAGTCTTTGGGTATCACTAGGGCAGAGTGTGAGAAGCATTAAACAGATAAATACACATTCATTCCTGTTAGTCTTGGACACAATTATATGTGGTTGAGCATTTATGCGATCTTACCAATATCCATGTTATACACTTGGTCACTTCTTAAGACTACACTTTCCTCATTCATATTGAATTGTCAATGTCACGTACATTTTTTTAGTAATTAATAACGTATAACTTGTATACATGTACTCGCCCTTTCATTCACTTGTTAGGATTGTTAATTAATCAAATTTCATGCCTATTGTTCACCTCAATCGGAGTCCTAACAAAGGAGTAATGGTTTCTAGAATTAATAGAAGGAAGGGGGAAAAATGGGACTTCATGTTTGCCTAGGCGAAGGGGACCCTTTGCCTAGGCAAGGACCTTCGTTAAGGCGAAGCAACCTTCAGAGACTGGGCAATTTTGAGCTTCGGGAGGTCTGTTTGCCTAGGTGAAGAAGTGGAAATTAGAAAGAATACCCTTACCCTTCGCCGAGGAGAAGGACTATTCGCTTAGGCGTAGGGCTTGAACAAAAGTGTCACATTTAGCCCTTTTTCGCCGGACAATTTCAAACCCAAAATGAAACAAGATCAAAGCTAACCTCAAACCCAACTCAAACCAACCAATAACACATTTATGGGAAGAGTTAGGGTTTTTCCTAACCTTGTATTATTTTGAAAGCTTCAACTTAGCTTCCCTTTTCTTCATTTTATTATCTTCTTCCCTTCCTTCCCTTTCTTCTCTTTACATGAACAAGTAGAGCCCTAAACAAAGGAAAAACGTATAGAACTTAGTTCTCATACTCCCGACAAAAATGCCACTTAATCACGCTGGTTTCTGGTCCAGGCACGAAGGCGAATCTGACAGAGTCCGGCGGAACTATAATCTAGGACTCTTACCTTTTTTTTTTTTTAATTTGAACTTATACTGTAAATTTATCACAACAATATTTTGTAATAACGAAAATCATTTGCATTATCTGAAAAGAACACCACTAGGAGTGGTGTCCATCAAAATCTATACATATACTAAGTCCCGTTTAAATTATACAAACATACATATATATATCTAATACAAACATCGAAGTCGCGGAAAGCGATCTTTGAACACCTATATAAAGGATGGCCGTCTTCTTTGGTGTGGAATGTCCTATCCTCTTTATCTCCATCTTCGATTACCTACGGATTAGAACACTTGGTGCTAAGCTTTACGCTTAGTGGGAACATATAAACAGTAATGACCAATAACAATACCGTCACAATCTTTTTTACATTTACTTTTCCTTATGCATATAACGAAGCCTATTTGTATGTGATATGACTCATATCATGCCACATGTAGGTTTTTATCCTTTTCAGGTTCCATATCATTATCGCGGTCGTATCACTTCCATGTGTCGTGTCTTTTACAAGTTTCAATTCATATATTCTACATGTATGACATGTCAGATCATATTCAAAACAAACTTATACATCTACAATGGCAAATCGGAACATATCAAAGTCATATCAAATACATACAGGGTCAAATTAGACCGATACACCGTTTAATTCATTTAGTTATCGTTTTATTATATTTTCATTTTCAAAAGTGTCGTGACCCGAATCCCCGACTCGACCCGGTTGGCGGATCCAAGCCGGAGCCCGGTTTACTCCGACATTTTCAATTATCTTCTCAAAAAATTTTGTTTGGTTTTATTAAATTTTCTTTTTCAAAAGTGTCGCGACCCGATTCCCCGACTCGACCCGGTTGGCGAATCCAAGCCAGAGCCCGGTTTACTCCAACATTTTCAATTATCTTCTCAAAACATTTTGTTTGGTTTTATTAAATTTTCGTTTTCAAAAGTATCGCAACCCAAATCCCCGACTCGACGAGTTACGAACCCAATGAAACGGTTTACTGGAGACATTTTCAATTATCTTCTCAAAACATTTTGTTTGTGTTCCATTTTAGAGAACTTCCAATTCTGAAAGCACTTCAATATGGGCAAGCCCGTAAACATTTACAATTAACAAAATGCATTTACAAATAATGCCTTTATATCCACATATACTCATGCTATTCATTTTCGCATGCTTTCATTTCTAAATAATTTATCATATCTGTATGCATTTTCAATGCCATAATTCAATTCACAATTCAATTTATGAGATTTAAGCATATACATGAAATCCATTTACACTTTCGTCAATGTTGATTTATTTACTTTGATTATTCAATTCACATTTGACGATTGTTGTGAATCATATACTTGTATCATTCGATAATGTGCCTACACATTTTACATTGGTCTCATCATGGCGGATCTGTTTATTTCTGACATGTGGTATTACTTATTTGGTCTCTCATCATGATGGATGTCGTTTGGTGCGCCCGACGTAGCGTATCAGTGTCGGTCTCCCGTCGCGAGCGGATGCGGATTTAGTGCGCTGACATGGTATCAATTAAATGCCATACGGCTATCATAACGGATCTGGGTGGTGCATCCCGCCAAGTGGGACATTGGACAATTTTGGGGTGCCTTTGTGGCGGATGCCGATTTGTGCATCGATCGGTGGTTCATCGATATATCCAACAATTCACATTTATGAGTTCATTTAATGAATCAGTCTTTATCATCGTTCACATTCATTCGGTCTTCAAATATCACATTTCAATTCCATATTCACTTTAGTATTCACATTTATGGCGGTTCGTTTGATAGAATCTGTCCTTATCATCGTTCACATTCATTTTGATTTTCCAAATATCACATTTCAATTCCATATTCCTTTCGTATTATCTTTTCAAGGTACTCAATCTATATACTTATTTCATATACTCATTTCACGTGCTCATTTCATATACTCATTCATATACTCATTCAAGTATACTCATTCATATACTCACGTACTCTTTTCCTTATACTCATTCATATACTCATTCACATACTCATTCATGTGCTCATTTAT
Source organism: Tetrastigma voinierianum (assembly GCA_016808115.1). Classification (NCBI taxonomy): domain Eukaryota; kingdom Viridiplantae; phylum Streptophyta; class Magnoliopsida; order Vitales; family Vitaceae; genus Tetrastigma; species Tetrastigma voinierianum. The sequence goes on along the minus strand of JAEQBH010003899.1, from coordinate 1,356,569 downwards.
TATACTGTTGCTCTTTCAGTGCGTACTCATTCATGTGCTTGACATATACTCTTCATGTGTTTATCATTTTGTTATCTTACTACGTGTATGTGATAATAATCATATATAACTTAACCACATTATGTGTTCATGACAAATTGCCTTTCATGTTCATGTTCATGTTTCAGTTCGTTTTCATTTTCCATATCACATTCATGTTTCATGAACACATCTATACATATTACATTTCTTGTTCATATCTACATCCTTTCTTACCATGTATTCCAATTAACTTTAACCAAGCGATTAGTACACTTGGTACAAAAATTCAATTTTCAGACAAGATGTGCCATTAAATAGAATATGGTTAGATTTTAGACTCAATGAGCTTTCCATAGAGTCCAAGAATACCCATAATGGAGTCCTAACGAAGGAGTTATGCAAGTTGCAAAGCGTGACAAAAAAATCAGCAACTTCACGGCACACATGGCGACAACGACCACTGTCTTTTATCATTTTCGGGGATATTCACTTCATATTTGACACTGGTTCTTTGTACTACTTTGAATCTAAGGTGCTAAGGGTTCTTCTCCAACTGGAATCACCCAAATCGGAGCACCGAAACTCAAGTTATGTCCTAAACAACCCGGACTACTCATGTTAGCAGAGACGAAGGTAGCCCAGACATAGCCCCACTTGGGTGATTTTGGGCCACATGAGATCAGAATTTGAGGTACTATTTCAGGATGTTTGGTTATCTTAGTCTATTTAATCAACAACTTGGAATCCCACTCAAATCGGATAAAGAAATGTCTAAGTTATGGCCAAAATAGTACTTGCTGGTCAAAATAAACAGAGCACCCACTGATTAAGTGCATTTACATTGATCTTGGTACCTCTCAATTTTGCCGAGAGCTATGTGTTTTTCTTCCATTTTCCATATGTTGATGACCCAAATCAACTCAATACTCCCATATACACATCAAACCACTCGAATTCATACTTGAAATCTCTATTTTTACCAAATCATCTTTCAATACTTATCTTGCAACCCATCATGAATTCCTCTGACAAATCTATAATGGGTCATAACCCATACATAAACCAACTATAAAGATTAGTTAAGGTTTGTTCTAAATCCTAACTCAATTACTTGCAATTTAAACCATGATCCAACTCAAGGAGGATTTGTCTTGTTTTTCTTGTACCATTTGAGGGTTTTACCCACCTTACTCTCAAAATTTTGGAGTTTAGGATGAAATCTATCAAAACCTAGAAAAATCAAATGCCAACAAGAAATCCTTGTATCAAGGTTGTTCCACACAGCCCCAAAACATGTCATCCATACTAGTAATTATAGTTCCATACCTTTTACAGTATTCCTTTCTTCTTAACTTCTCTTAACCTTTCTCTTTCCTCTTCCTCTCTTCTTCTTCTTCTCCCATTCTGCCCTCTTCTTTCTGAGGTTGTTTCTTCTCTCCCAAATTGAGGCCATTTGGTCTTCCAAATCAGGGTTTCTCCTTAGGCCATGTTTGGCTCCCAAAACCCATTTTTTGGGTTAAGTCTCTCTAATTGCCTTTAGTCCTCCTCATTCTATTAATTTCACTATACTTTATGTTATTTCCACTTTGGCCTCTCATTTTATCAACTTATGACTTTTAAGCTCATTTTTGACAAATTACAATTTTGTCCTTATGTCTTGTACAATTTTCGGGTTTCTCAATTTCCATGTTTCGCATTTAAATCACGAAACATTCAAATTATGCCTACAAAATACTCTAAACATGTGAAAGCTTGACTAGGAGTTATATTCGAGTGTACGACCCCTAACTAAAATAGCCAAAATGAGAATTGCCTTTCTAAAAGACAATATGTTGTCTTAAGGTAATTTGGCTCAATTTTTCCTTTTTTCATTTTAGTCATTCCTCCTTATTCAATTTGCAAATCAACTTAACAAAATTCTACCCTAACCTATAACCTTTCCACTTAATGACCCTTAAGACCTTAATTTGACAAATTACTATTATCCTCTTTACTTCTTTAATAATTATGGTTATATCTCTTTTCACACTTAACTGGTAATTTCCGGCTTACAGTGTTATGTTATACCCTAAACATGTCATAAAACTGGAATGATTTAAGATTGTTCTGGCGGTCAAAGATAGTATATGACGATTTGTGTTCCTAAGTCCCGTTCAATATGTACCAAGTACATACTGGTATGATATCCTAGAGAACCACTCTAGTAGCTATGACAAACTACTCCCAATAACTAGACAAATATCATACCATAACTACTTATGGATTGCCGAGGCCATGAGCGAAAGTCAAAGGAAACTGACCTGAATGCAAGGAACTATATCCATGTCCTTTATTGCATCCACTGCATACATCAAAGCATATATGATATTAGCGGCTAGGCACGGTAAAGCCTGATAATATGAACTAAAACACTAATTTTATTAATGCAAGCTAATTACATTATAACCATGAAACTAAAAAACTAAAGTGTACAACCTATGTTGTATACATGAGAGTCAAACACTCTAGTCTTAAGTGCATTAGTAAAAGGATCTGTTAGGTTATCCTTAGATGCAATCTTCTCTACTATGATGTCTCCTCTTGTCTACTCAAACTATGTGATATTCATTTACAGTGTGCTTGCTTTTTCTATGATTCATGGTTCTTTGAAAGCGACGGCAAACCACCATTGTTATCTGTCTGAATCATAGGATCTGACAACCTTAGTTATGACTCCTAATTCCATAAGGAGTTTCCTAAGCCATATTGCTTCCTTAGTTGCGCGCCTCTAATGCTGCCACATATTCAGCTTCAATAGTTGAATTACCAATACATGATTTCTTATCTTTCCTCGACTAACAATAGCTACACTTGATGTAAAAACATATCGAATGTGGATTTCCTCAGGTCGCGTATAGTGAAAGTCGAAAGCAGTATATCCTCATCGCCATGATAAAATAGCATATAATTTATTTATCTCCTTAGGTACTTGAGTATATGTTTCACAACGGTCAAATGTTCCTACCTGGATTAGACTGATACCTACTCACTATTCCAACTGAAAAGCATATATCTAGTATAGGTACATAACATCACATACATAAGACTGCCAACTGCTTAAGCATATGGTACTGTCTTCATGTATTCTTTCTCTTTAGTTGTCTTAGGATAATAGTCTTAAGAAAATTAATTCTATATCTAAAAGGTGTAAATATTTTTTTGGAATCTTGTATGTTGTACTTAGATAATATACTATCTATATAATTTTCTTGAGAAAACGCAATAATACTATTCTTTCTATCTCGTATTATCTTAATACCTATAACATATTGCGCCTTTCCCAAATCCTTCATTTGGAATTGAGTAGCTAATTGGATCTTTACCTTTGACAACTTCTCAAAGTCGTTTCCAATCAACAAAATGTCGTCCGCATATAAAATCAAGAAAACTTGTAGACCCTCAATTTTGTCCCTCAACACTTGCATTCATCTTATGGGTGTCACACTCTCCTATCGTTCTCATATGACACCGTTAGGGTTATTTTAGGCTTAGTCGGTCTCCGAGCCTCGGGTGGGTTTGTATGTGGTACATTGAGTGCATATGTAGTTATTGGCATCATGTCATAGGAAGAAAGTAGGGCCTCCTGAGGTTTTAACTCAATCAGAGTTTATTGGAGTATGTTGAATAAGGAGCACTAGGGATTGTTTTGATCATATCTCACTCATCCGAACTCGGAATCATGCACCGTTTTTTTTATGGACTTTTTGTTCTCCAAGGAATATTATGTCAAAATTTAAGATTTTTTCCCAACTGGCTCAACCGGTCCTCAAAGTTTCAGTTTAGGCAGAATTCATTGAAGCATGTATAAATTCGGAGCACTTGGGCTTGTTTTGATCATATCTTCCTCATCTGAACTCGAAATCATGTACAATTTCTTTTGTTGGATTCCTCACTCATTGAAGAATTATCTGAAAAAATTTGAGAATTTTTATCAACCGGATTGACCAGTTGGGAACTGGCTCAGCCGGTTTGACGAATTCTAGTTAAAATTCATTATTGGAGTAGGTTCGAATTCGGAGCACCCCGAGTTTGTTTTGATCATATATCCCTCATCGGAACTCGGAATTGCACGCCATTTTTTTTTTTGGATTCCTTATTCTTCAAGAAACATTATGTCAAAATTTCAAATTTTTTCTTAGCCGGCTCAATCGGTTGGCATCCAGTTCAATCGGTTCATCGAGCCAGCTTGTGTAGAACACTGATTTTGGTAATTTTAGAGACCAAATCCTACATGGATTGGACCCATAAGCTCCAGATCGATCTTGGGCAATGTTTTGGATCCATTTTGGGCTTTGGCTTGGGTTACTTTCAGCCCACCATGAATCCATATGGATCCTTGGTGGTGAAGCAAGCTGAAAACTTAAGGGAGTCAGCTTGCATGGGGAATTGGTGAGGAGAGTTATTAGGGAGTGTGGTTTCGAGGCTAATGGAGCTCTTTCCAGAGTCTGAAGGTGGAAAACACCAGGTGGGCTCGGATGCTTAGGTTGGAACCAGTATAAAAGGAGGAAAAAAAATCAGAGTGTAGTTACCTTTTTGCACTTTTTCTAGGGGGGAGACTATGTTTAAGGATTTTTCTGGTTTCTGGGTAGGAGGTGTCTTTTGATTTAAAGAGCAGAGGTCCTACCTGGGAGTCCTGCAGTGCAAAGACAAGAGTAAAGTGTGAGGAGAAATAGAAACAAAGGGAAGAAACAGAGATAAAGTGAAGAGACTCTGTTTGAGGAAGGTTTTATGGTTTTGAAAGTGGGGAAATTCTTTGGCATCCGCGGGTGGCTTTGCGTTTTTTGGAAGAGTGAAAGAAACATAGGTAAGACCTGAATCCTTGCTCCACTCTATTTCATATCTCTTTCCCTATGCTCTGATCCTTGAATAAAATATATCTCTTGCTTGGCTGGCGAAGCACGATTTATCGTAAGCTGATGGTCCATGGGCGAATTCGGTTGGTAAGAAGGCTCGTGGCCATACATTGCATATTTCATTTTGATTATCTCATGAGACCTTCAAGGTCTGCATAGTTATGATAACTATGGGACTTCCATGGGTGTCATTCCTTTGAATTGAATGGTACGGTTTTCACGCTCATACTGGGGGAAGGTTCAACAGGTTCTGCTGGGCAACCCTTGTTTTAGAAAACGCATCGGATTATTTCAGTTGGTTCTCACTCATCCGGGCTCAAAATCATGTACCGTTTGTTTTGTTAGATTCCTTATTCATTAAAGAATATTATGGTAAAATTTGAGAATTTTTCTCAACCGGTTGAACTTGTTATTCTAGACAACCTCGGTTTTAGAAAACGCATCGGATTGTCTCAGTTGGTTCTCACTCATCCGGGCTCAGAATCATGCACCGTTTTTTTATTCTGCACTGCTTATGCTTCTTATTGGTGAATTATTTTCATTGATGATTTTATGGATGCTCTAGACTTGAGATTGATGCATGGGTTTGCCTTTATTTTTTGATGGTTGATGCTTCATCTCAGACCGTTTCTGTTTAGGAATGGGGTGACTAGGTTTTAATGCTTAGACATAAGGTCACTGCCTTCATTAGCTTTGGTTTTGGGTGAATGTCATTGTGACCTCCTTGCTTGTTAAGGGAAGGATTCTTATGGCCATCTTAGCTTTGGATTAGGAACTTCTTAGATGCTATATTTAGGTGGCTATGTTGGTGTGGGCGTTTCGGCCAATTGGTTTTTCTTGAAACCTCATTTGCTTGGTATTGAGAAAGAGTCTCCATGACCTTCTATGTGTTTTTTTTATTTTTTTATTTGGGGCTACCCATCATTAATCTGGACTTAAACTCCAGGTCTCGTAGCTGCATATGGAGGTTTCATGTAGCTGCATTGGGAGGCTTTAGGTGGCTAAAATTTCAGTTGGTTTCATGGGATTTAGGTGGCTGGATTTTAGCTACATTGCATGAAGTTTAGGTGGCTGTAGGTGGGGGTCAATGGGGTTGAGATTTCAGCTGGGTTACATGTGGTCTAGGGGGGGTGCTTGCTTGTAGGTTAGTGAGCTCCATGGCCTTAGTTTTAATAAGGTTGGGTGGCTCGGGTTTGACCATCTACAATGAACACTTGGTTTTGTTTTAGCCATATCTCACTCATTCAGACTCGGAATCATACGCGTTTTTTTTGTTGGTTTCCTTATTCTTAAAGGAATATTTTGACCAAATTTGAGGATTTTCCTCAACCGGTCGAATTGGTTTTACTATGTAGCTTGAAAGCTTATCCTTTTAGCTTGTTTCATGCACAAAGCCTTTGTGGCTCAAGCCCATTCGTTCTAGCACACATGTAGACCTTGTTGGGAGTATGAAACCGAGCCTAGTTTGAATTGAGGTGGACCCACCTTGAAGTTGTGAGAAATGTGGGTTAAGAAAGCTTGATTTGTTTTGATGTTTGAGACATGCACATTGTTCGTTTGGTTTGATATTTGTATGCAGACATGATGTTTAAGCTTTGATGTTGGTTGCGTACTTGTGTTGATTGGCTCACCTTTCCCTACAACGCTTGGCTAGGGACCACAGGTATGTGCTTTGATGTTGGTAGTGTATTTCACATGGGTGCTTGGTGTTTGAGTGTCATGCATGCTTGCTATGTTTGTTGGCTAACCTTTGATGTAGTGCGTAGCTAGGGACCACATGTACTCGCCATTTACTCTTTTTTTTGAGTGTTCTTAAACATGCTAGATACCAATTAGGATTGTGTGTCATGTCATTTGTTTAGCTTGAGTGACCAACCGATCTTTGACCCGTATGCTCCAATGTACCCAATTCATTAGTAGAAACCGAGTTTCGGGCTTACAGGGGTGCTACCTCACATGAGGTACCTTCCCAATAAGTAATATGATCCTCGGACTCAGAAGTCTAGTTTTGTAGACTGCTTTTTCCTGACTGGAGTCAATTAGGGTCTTTTTGTTCTTACTTGATTTTCCCCTTTGTAAAATAAAAATAAAAAGTAAGTGTCGACTCCAAACAAAACCGTTCCTCATTGGGGACGGATTTTCCAAAACTGAAAATCAACGCTTTTTCTATTAATAATAAGCGAGTGGCATGTGGATCGGGTAGGGTCCTGAAAACCATTATATCATCTTGCGTCTTTACATATACCTGAGGTTCCTCTTCATTTTTTGATCAAAAGCAAAAGATTTGATTACCTGATCAAAACGTTTGTTCCATGATCTCGATGCTTGCTTAAGTCCATATATGGACTTATGCAATTTGCATACCATGTGTTCTTGACCTTTGGTTATGAAACCATCTGATTGCATCATATAGTTGCTCTCTTCAAGATAGACATTTGCCATATTTCATAATCATAATATGCTGCAATGAATATAAGTATTCTGATGGACTTGATCATGGCCATTGGTGAATAAGTTTCCTCATAATCAAAACTTGATTTTTTACTATAACCTTTTGCCATCATTCTGGCTTTATATTTCTCAACCTTTCCATCTAGTCCTCTCTTTCTCTTGTACACCCATTTACAATCAATAGGTTAAACCCCTTAGGGTAAATCCACAAGGGTCCACACATTATTAGAAGACATGGATTCTAATTATGATTTCATAGCCTATTTTCAAAAACCGAAATTCTTATCATTAATTGTTTCGTAGTAACCTGTGGGATCATCCTTATGTGACTCTGGGATTGTCAAAGATGATTCTCTTATCAACGTGAGCTTAACAGGCGGTCTAATGACCCTCCCACTGCGATGAGGCATATTTGGTGTATCAGTATCAGGTATTAGTGGTTGTGGATCAACATGAACGACATTATCTTGGATGCTAGGGAATTCACTCTTTTCCATCCATTCATTCATATTCCCAATTATGTGATTCATGATGTATTATTCTTCCATGAACTTGACATTTGTACTCACAAATACCTTCATGTCAGATTTAATGTAGAAATAGTAGCCCCTTGTACCTTTTGGATATCCAACAAACCAACATAATTCTGACTTTGCATCGAACTTGTCAGATGATTACTTTAATACATAAGCGGGACAACCCCATTTGTGGATATGACTTAAAATAAGTTTCCAACCTGTCCACATTTCCACGAGTGTCTTTGGTACTGGTTTTGATGACACCATATTCAGAATGTAAGCTGTTGTCTCGAGGGCATATCCCCAAAAGGATAAAGGTAATGTGGAAAGACTCATCATTGACCTTACTATGTCTAGTAGAGTTCGATTTCTTTTTTTTGCCAATTCATTTTGTTGTGGAGTTCTTGGAGCACTAAACTGAGATAAAATTTCATGCTCCTTGAGGAAAGAAACAAATTCAATAAACATGTATTCACCACCTCAATTAGAATGAAGTGATTTAATATGTCTCCCTAATTGTTTCTCTGACTCAACCTCAAATTCTTTGAATTTATTTAAGGCCTTGGATTTTTTCTTTATTAGGTACACATATCCATATCTTGAGTAGTCATCTGTAAAAGTGATGAAATATTCATAACCACCTCTTGCATGATGTAAGACCCGAGAAAATTCCAATTTTCTCAAAAAGGCAAAATTGTAATTTCGGTAAAAATCCGGAATTTTTTTCTAGATCTCGGATGACGAAATGGACTTCTCAGTTGGTGTCACCATGAAATTTAGCTCTGTGTCGAATTTCGGTTGGATTAGAGGTGGTCGGGATTTAGCGTTGTTCGAGGCGTGGGGTGTCGGTGTTTGTAGCAGGTAAAGGGGATGCCATGGCATCTAGAGAAGTGACAGCAAAGCCATGTGGTCCCACTTGAAAGAATGGCTCCTGATAGTAGTGTGTGGAAAAAAGGAATTCCATGGCTATATGAAGTATGGTGATGATGTCATTGAAATGAAAAAGAAATATGGAAGGGAGAGCCGCACCTTTAATATGAGGAAATGGGAGGCAATTTATAATTGACCGAATGATGATTTCTCCAAAAAGGGTGAGAAAATGACCAAAAAGAGAAAAGAGAAAAAAAAAGGAAAAGAAAAGCAAAAAGGAGAGAAAAGAAAGGAAGGAAAGAAAAGAAAGGAAAGAATCCGTAGAGAGAAAAGGAAGAAAAAGGAGAAGGAAGGAAAGGGAAAAGGAAGATTTCCCGGGTTTCGGGCGGTCGATGTTCGAAAGTTCGAGGACTAAAGTTGGTACACGTAGTGGGATCTACAACAATCAAAGAGAAAAAAGTTCGGGAAAAAAGAAGAAGATATGATACAACAATCAAACATCGTCAAAAATCTTGGAAGTCGTGTAGACGAGGTGGGTCGGGTCAATTATTTTTATTATTTTTGTTTTTTTTAATAAAATATTTTTTCATCCTTTTTGTGAGTAACGTGGTCTTTGGGCCTAGGCCCATTACTGGATAGGCCAAGCGCCCGTGCAAGCCTAACACTTGGCCCTCCTCATGAAGCAGCTCTAAACGACCTATCATATTAAAGCCATGCAGGAACTAACTAGACGGTATAATCCTAAACCCCGTCTGGGATCCCGAGTCCCTCGGCTAGCCATCCTACCTCATATGAGAAGTTTGCTATGGATAAATATATTAAAAAGGGAATTACGAGCAGAATATTTATCCACCGATCTCCCAGTATCCAAATCTCATACGTCACAAAAAACATAAATCCTTAATAAGGGAGAATTAGTCATTGATAAGGAAAGAGAGATTTTATCACCAAAATCACGAGATTATCTTCCATATAATAAAGGAGAAATTCAAGTGTAAAATAGAAAGACTCCTCACGAAGGAAATGTATGCAACTCCAACTGCGTTAACTCCCTTCTTTATCTTCTCCACCCTTTTGCTGACTTAATCATCAGAGAGGCAGCTGACACACCGCCCTCGGACCCCCTTTTTTGCAGGTTTACATCGTGCCACTGATGCCTCGAAGGTCAGACGATCCAAGTAACGACAATTGGCTCCGTCTGTGGGAATCGAACAAAAAGTCGCATCCAAAGACTTTCCAGTAGCCCTTCGCCACAAGTAGCTTCGATGGTTTCCCATTCCACATCTGATTTATCTGACACAGTTGCAATGACCAGCAATCTAGTGATCTAGTTGCCTAAATATCAATTTCTTTATTGGCGTCAAGACATGGAGAAGAAACAGGAGGAGAAAGCAAGGCAAATGAGGGAATTGAAGGATCGCTCTGAACATCTGCAGCGTGAAAACGATCGTTTGCGGGCCTAGGTAGAAAAAAGGCGTGATCTTGGCGAATGAGACGTGCAAGACAACGGTCAAGCAAGGCACCCTACTACTCACGATAAAGGAAAGGAGCCTATCGTCCCTATGGATGCAGATACCCCAGCAGACTACGAGTTGTCCTCGGGCAGCTAGCCAAACCTCTCCCCAACAAAAAGTAGCAAGGCCAGGTCACGCTAAAGACACTCGCATTGTCCTACATTTAGTAATGTTGATAATGGCATGTTTCGTCGGGCAAGAAGAGAAACATCTTGAGTAATAATCAAGCAGAAGCGCCCGAGGGCGCGTCTGCATTACCCGTGGGCATAGTGCGCCATCTGGCTAGTATACCTTGGGTGCAGACTTATGCTCTACATACGCCTACAACAACGATTAGTCGAATGAGCATGCTCTCTTGCTCCTAGGCGACATTCTCATTCTGAGTCGCTCGCATTGTCATACCATGTTTGATGGCTCTATTGACCCTTACGATCATATGCTCCATTACAATCAGGCGGTGACTTTGAATGCCAACAATGACCTTCTGCTATGCAAACTTTTCCCGGCTAGTTTACGAGGCCCTGCACTAGCCTGGTTTCAAAAGCTCCCTTGAAACTTAATAAATACGTTTTCTGAACTTTGGGGAGCGTTCATCTCATAGCACGGATGCTCAGTGCGTCAAAAAAGGAATATTGATTCCTTACAAACTATTTTGAAACACGAAGAAGAGTCCATATGAGACTTCACAAGGAGGTCCAGGCAAGCCGTCGAACAAATAGAGTTTTATAGCATGGATGTGGTCCTTCAGAAATTCAGAAGAAGCTTGGGGTTGTCAACTCCCTTCTTCCAATTGTTGTCCCTAGACCCGCTAGTAACAATGGAAGAGTTTTACAGGCGGGAAATCAGATACTCAACGCTGGAGGACAATTTCCAAGTAGCAACCCAGACAGTCATGATCACAAATCAATCGATTGAGAAAGATAAACCGGTGGGAAAAAAGCCGTTCGCGTCCAACAAAGGTCAGAAAGAAGATTGAAAGCGACCCCGAGACCAGTCTAAAAAAAGAAGAGAGCCCCCTTGAATATCTCGTACGAAAGGTTGTTGCCCCTCATTCGAGACCTACCAGATTTCAAATGGCCTATACCCATCCAGATTGATCTTGCTCAGAGAAACAAATCCTTGCGATGCGATTATCATAGGGCCCATGGACACACGAAATCGACCGGTGCCAAAGTCTAAAGTTCCTAGTGGAAAAGCTGATCAAGACAGAACACCTTAGGAGGTACTTTAAGGAAGAAGATCAGGGGGTGGAATCGGGGTAGCCCACATGTAGAATTACAGCTAGTCCGACGGCCCCGCCGGAACTTAGACCAACCATAAACTATATACTGGGCAACTCGGCTGATGACTGGTATCAATCAAAGCGGTAGTAGAAGAAACTCGTCAGGGCGGCTATGATTAGGGTCAAGGCGAATGTCATCCACACAAAAAGTAGCAAGGGGGAAGTTGAGCCAATAGATGGCCCCATATCCTTTTCTTCAATTAACCCAAACAGGGTCATTGTGCCCCACTATGATGCCTTGGTACTCACCCTCTGTATTAATGGTTTTGATGTGCATAGGGTTCTGGTGGATCCGGGCAGTGCGATAGACTTATTGCAACTTCCGACCTTCATATAGATGAAGCTTTCTTCTGGCATGCTAAATTCAACCGGGCGAATCCTCTTTGGTTTCAACAGAGCAACTACAAAGACGTTAGGAGATGTCACACTCCTTATGAGAGCCGGGCTAGTCACTTAGCCAGTTTTGTTCTCGATTGTCGAGGACTTGGGGCCTTACAATGCCATAGTGAGTCGGACTTGGCTGCACTTCATGAAGGTTATACCTTCAACCTATCACAAAATGGTAAGCTATCTAACAAATGTTGGGCAGGTTGACCTTTTAAGCAACCAGTTGGTTGCACGACAGTGTTATCAATTGTCCATGCAAGAGTAGAGAGGGAAGTGCGATTCCAAACAGCCTCCCCTAGATGATCAGACCCGCGCATAGCAATCACAGTATGTTGCCCAGATTAGGGCGGAAGAAAAGGACCCACAGGTTGTGGATCCATTGGAAGAAATAATGTTGGACGGACCAAAGAGGTTCACATACGTTAGCTTCCTTCTGTCCAGTGAAGAAATGGAGCAAGTATGAATCACGTTGCTGCGCAACATTGATGTATTTGCTTGGAGACACTTTGATATGGTTGAGATAAATCTGACGGTGGCTTCTCATAAACTAAACGTCCTCCCCACTGGCAAGCTAGTAAGGCAAAAGGTGAGGCGATACCTCCTGGATCGACATCAGATCATTCAGACGAAAGTAGACAATCTCCTAGCAGCAGGTTTTATAAGGGAGGTAAAATACCCTGAATGACTGGCCAACGTGGTGGTGGTACCGAAAAAAGGTGGTAAGTGGCGCTTATGTGTAGACTACACTAACCTCAATGAAGCATGTCTCAAGGATAACTTCCCCTTGCCACGCATAAATCAAATTGTGGATGCAACAGTCGGGCATGGCATTCTGTCATTTATGGACGCCTTCTCTGGGTACCATCAAATTCCTATGCATTCGCCAGACGTGGAGAAAACAGCCTTCATCACACCATATGGATTGTACTGCTACAACGTAATGTCAATTGGCTTAAAAAACACAGGGGCAACATATCAAAGGATGGTGACCAAGATATTATGACCTCTTATAGGTAAATCCATGGAGGTTTATATCGATGAGATGCTCGTCAAATCCAAAGAACACCCCGATCACACAAGGTATCTACAAGAAACCTCTGAGCTATTATGAAGACACATCATGAAACTTAACCCTTTGAAGTGTGTGTTTGGTGTTGCTTCGAGCGAAATTCACAGACTTTATGGTAGCGTAATTGGGGGATAGAGGCTAATCCCATCATTTCAGGCCATAATGAACTCTCGAACTCTCTTCTAGAAAATGGGTCTGATGTGGCCAGTAGTAGTTTACCCTTGGGCGGTTCATATCTAGTTTCGTAGATCATTTGAAGTCGTTCTTTGCCACCCTAAAGGGAGCCCAGTAGGCCGTCTGGAATTAAGAATGCGACCAGGCACTCACAACAATCAAACAATATCTAATCAAACCACCAATTCTTGCTAGCCCTGAAGCCGGTGACACACTCTATCTTTACTTGGCAATCTCATAAATCTCGGTGAGTGCAACATTGTTTAAAGAAGATGAAAATTGGAAGTAGAGACCTATATTCTTCGTAAGCAAGTCCTTGTCCTAGGTAGAAAATCGATATACCTGTCTAGAGCAGGCGGCATTAGCTATTTGGGTAGTTGCTAAAAAACTTCGTCCTTACTTCCAGGCACCCTATCATTGTACTCACCAACCTCCCTCTAAGAAGTACTATACATAAGCCCGATTTGTCAGGGTGGATGGCTTAGTGGGAAATTAAGCTGAGTGAGTTTGGTATTAAACATAAACCTCGCCTTGCGTTAAAGGGGCAGGTACTGGCTGACTTTTTAGTAGAAATTCCTCAACAGGAAATGGAACCAGACAGCTCCGGCTGGTGGACTCTAAATGTGGATGACACTTCACGACAGACAGGAGCAAGACCGGGACTGCAACTTAAAGCCCCGACTAGGGAAATAATAGAGCAGGCCATACTTTTAGATTTCCATAAACCAGCGAGGCAAATACGAAGCGATCACCATTGTGATTGACCTCGCAATCTGTATCCTCCCGAAAAAATCATTATAAGGCGACTCTCAATTGGTGGTAGGAAGCGGGTAAATAGAGAATGTAAACGAGATTAATGCATGACCCGAGTGTGCGAGTACGGTGACTACAGCTCATGAAACTTCATGGCTTAGCGATTGGAGCTCGTCTCAAGAGATTCAAACGAAAAGGCAGACACTTTGGTAGTTGTGGCCGCGTACTTACCCATAAAAGAAACGGTGCTCTTGCTCGTCTGGCCACCAACTAAAATTAAGTCGATTACTACAGTAAGATTATGAAATAGACCAGCGTGTCCTTCTTGGATGACTCCAATAGTCCGCTATTTGAACTCAGGAGAACTTTCGGATGGTGGTGAAGCCCACAAGGTCGAGGTCAGTGACTCGGTTCTCCCTTGTGAACGTCGGCTATATAAGCGATCCACAGATGGACTACCTTAAGTGCCTCGCTCCAGCAGGGCGTATGTTTTGGATGCGGAAATCATCCAGGTGGCAGGACGTTGGCCCATAGAGCCCATACCCAAGGCTACTATTGGCCAACCATGTGCGTAGATGCAGTCACCTATGTTAGGAAGTGTGACCGCTGCAAGCGACAGGCCCTTGTGTCCAGGGTGCCGGTATAAGACCTAACGACCATAACGAGTCCCCAGCCCTTCGCTTAGTGGGGTAGAGACATCGTGGGGCCCGCGCCTATAGCCGGCTCGAAAAACTAATGCTGGTTGCCACGCAGGCTATTTCGATGTTAAATGGATGAAAGCCGAAGTCGAGCCTTATCCATCAAAGATAAAGAAGGTTATTCGGTTCGTATGGAAGAACATTGCTGTGCGAGTTCAAGATACCTAATTGATTATGTCAATGATAGGCCATAATTCAATAGCTATACAGAATTTTAACGAATTGAAAATCAAGCACATGCCTTACGGTACCCGAAGCAACGTAGCGAAGTGTTTAATAAGACTCTCCTATCAGCTCTGAAAAAATGCCTGCATTCAGCCAAAGGAAAGTGGGTAGAGGAATTACCAGGGGTTTTATGGGCCTATAGAACAACCAGCCGGAAACCAACTGACATATCACCATTCATCCTCATGTATGGGATGGAAGCCATCATCCCCACATAAATCGGGATGCCCATCGTACGAGCAAAAATTCTTGAGAAAGCAAATGCCGAAGCCATAGCTAAAGACTGAACCTGGTGACGAACTCGGGAGCGACATAGCGTGCGCATAATGTCATACCCGGTGAGGCGGCAAACTTGCACAACCTGTAGGTAAGCGCGTACATTCCTACGGAGAAATAATAGAGGTCTTTGAAAACATAGCCAACCCCGGCGTACGAAAGGGAAGTTTTGACCCGATTGGGAGGCCTGCGGTGGTTCTAGTAGGAACCAGCCGGGTCTTATGTGCTAAACGGACAGACGGGGCTGCGATTACTAGGATGTGGAATCTTTATGCACCTTAAGAAGTATTATCATTAATGTTTTCTTTGAGGATACTATCATCAATAAGGATTATCTTTTAGACATTTCCTTTGAAATCCTATAATTGCTTCTCTTTAAAAGCCCATATTTGGCTGTTGTCCTATTGACATCCAAAAAAGCCCAGATATGGTTGTTGTCCTACTAGCATCTTAAAAAGTCCAGATGTGGTTGTTGTTCTACTGGCATCCAAAAAAGCTTAGATATGGTTGTTGTCCTCCTAGCATCTTAAAGAGTCTAGACATGGTTGTTGTCCTGCTGGAATTTTCAAGAGTCCAGACATGGTTTTTGATAGCTAGCATTTTTATTAAACATGACTCATGCCCTGTTGACATCTTCATATTTCATTAAAATGTGCTAAAAAGTGCCAAGGATTACAAGAAATAATACGCATACTGGTGGCAAAATGACACCCCTTGCAAAAATCTCCCAAAATGACCAAAACTAACATGAAATAAATTCATGTTCCTCTAGCGACATCCTCCCTGCGGATCCTTGGTTGCCGCCGGACCTCTGGCTGCGACCTTGACTTAGGCAGTTGTTGGTGTGACCTTGAAAACGAGGGTCCCTTTGAATGGTTGTCGAAAAAGAAATATGGAAGTCTCGAAATTTGTGGGTCATCCTTTTATGTCTTGGTATTGGATCAGTACCATTTACTCGTGGACACTGGGTTACTCGGCACTACCTCGATATGTCTCTTCACGGGGACCCATTCATTCATATTTAAGTTGAAAATATGAGAATAATACACTTACATACAAACCGTAAGAGTTCGATCACGACCCTCTTACCATTATTACATGCCCGACTATATTGGCAATAGTCCAAAAGATTTTAATTACAATTCTTTTAATCAAAAACACATGCTAGAACTACTTCGTCCCAAGCACCTTTCTTTTTACAAAAAGATTTACCAAGGCCACATGTCCGCCTTTTTCCCAATCACGGCCTCGTCTGAGCGCTATCCACCGATGTCGACCCTACACCTGAAAGTGTTGTCCCATAAAGGGTGAGCTACGCCCAGCAAGGAAAGTCTTCTACAAAGGCTACTCCCCACCTAAGTGCACAGAAAATGTTCACTCACCATTTCACAATCACATTCCAATAAGAACATGCCAATTCTATATGGAATCCTACATGCCATACCATGAAATGAGATGCGACTCATCATGTACCATGCGCTCGAGTCCTCATCGACTTCCTCATACAATGCCTAAGCCCATGTGTGAAAAACCGTCATTCTCGATGACATCCAATGATCATTTTCAAAACAAATTTAATTTGTTTATAAACCAAAAGCTTTTTAGATGATACATCACAATGATCATTTTATATTCAAGATCCATGTGTCTTTTTGTGGGTAGCGGATTTTTGGTGTCTCACAATGGGCTCCGCAAACCCAGACACTTTTACAGCCTTTCATCGTTGGGGACTATGTCTGACCATAATTGGCGGGTTTTTCACCTGAGGGGGGATCTATCCCTTCTTACTGATACCCAACACATATTTTCTTTATCATTTCAATCAATCGTGCGACTTTGTTGGACGTTGTCCCATTTAATCGAGCCCACCCATCAAACACTAAACGTAGTGTCGATTCATTAACCATGCACTCACACCCATTTAATGCGATGTCCTTGTGCATATGCAATGCAATATGCCATTGCTTATTCGTACCATGTCACATATATGATGAATGCTATATGGACAATTTTATTAAACATGCATATCACCAATGCATCTTGGGAAATTATATCAAACATGCACATAATTTCCCTACATTAACTCATTCATGTTAATGTATCACACAAGCATATATCAACATCACATGCAAATAATTACTTAGTCAAGTAATGAAGCACTTTATCCTCTAGGCTAAATTACGACATAACATGTCCACAAAATAGCCCACAACATGGCATGTAATGGCCCTGTCTACACATACAATTCATCACATGTCAATATATTAATACATATATCAACATTTCATCAAACAAGCATGTCATGCCATGCAATTAGTACACTTAGTGTTATGATCAAAATTTCAGCTATGATGTGACCACCAAATGCCAATTACTGGCATATGCTAGATTCTAGACTCAAAGATATTTTCATAGAGACCAAGAGTGCATAAATCGGAGTTCGGACGAGAAAGATATGGTTGTCCGAAGTTAGAGTACTCCAGGAGGCACACTATTGCGCCAATCCATGCAATAGCGTGCCCGAGGGTTGCAGGAGCATTTTGGCAACTTCCGCAAATGTAAATTTTCAACTCAAATTCACTTCAAAAGCAGCCCTTTAAACTGGCTGCAAACCCGTCTCATGCCATTAACATGACACAACACGGTTCCAAAATCAGCCTAAAACAATAGCCCAAAGGCTAGGAATAAACCAAAGTAGGAAGAATCCCTACCTCTTGAAGCGTATCCTCTCGTTGAATCTCCGGACTTTACTCCTTGGTTCAATGAGTTCCGATCGTCGGGACGCCAATGAACCGAGAAAGAAATCGCCAGCCTCCTTCCTCTTTCTCTTTTTCTTTTTCTTTTCCTTTCTTTTCTTTCTTTTCTTATTTCCCTTTATCTCATTTCCTCCCTTTCTCTTTTCCTTTCCTGCCTTTCCCTCATTCTTCTACGAACACATCTATTTATACACAATTTCACATCCATGCAAGTTGACACATGGCTTGCCATGTGTCATGCATTTATCATCAAGCCATGTGTCTTAAGACATCAGTCAAACCATGTGTTACGATGCCTCGGCATTGAAATTCGACTATCTTGGAATTCAAAGAAATTCTCTAGGCAGTAAATTTTCTTGAGGCAGACCCTGACGGTGAAGTCAGTTTTATCGTCGAGATTTGCGAAAGCCCAAGTTTTGACTTGTATCTTTGTCGACAAATCATTGTTTTGCATTTTTTCATAAATTTTCAATTTTTTTTCCCTAGTTTTACAGTTCGAGTTGAAGGGGCACCTTGGGTTCTAAAAACTACGGAGGGAAATTAGATTCGGTAGAGTCGAAGCATGCCATCGGAATCCTTGGTTGGTCAGTCACCTTGAATCTTTTGTGTTTGAAAGCCTGAGATTCATAGCCATAAGCAAATATCGACTCTAGGGCTTTTTGGTACTGTTCCTCCATGGATTCCTTATCCTTGCCCGCTTGGGAATGAAGAGAAGACACCTCATCTTTGGATGCATCGAGCTCCTAGTAAGCGGCGTTTAGGTGACCACAGGCCCAGGCAACGCAACTCAACACAAGCGGTCTTCCTTAGCGGTGCCAAGGCATCTAGGGCCACACAGTCGGTCATCTACACGCACCTTGGCATCACCCATTGCTACGGCCATCAGACGAGCCACCTTAGCCTCTTGCTTGGCCTCGTCCCTTTCTTTCTCAGCCCATTCAATCTTTTTCGCATCGGCTTTGGCCTCTCGCTCCCAATGCTTTGACTTAGATTTTGCCTTCGCTAAAGAAGCGTCCATATTCAGGCTGATTGAGCGTAAAGCCTTAGTTTCTCGGCGTCATCTAGCCGGGATTGAAACTCCTTGTGTTGACAAGCCATATTCCGAGTTGTCATCACGACTTGTAAAAGGAAGGATAGACTAAAATTACTATGCAGAACTAGCAATCAAGTACTAAAAATCAGCACATACCAGCTTAGTTGATCGGTGAAAGTCATGATTACGGATAAGCATCCCGTCTTTGGCCACCGACTAGAAGGCCTCCTTGTCCATGTAAACGAGGAACATGATGGTATACTGCTCTGCGCGAGCGACCATAGGTACTCAGAAATAATCAGGATAGAGGTCGCGCATATGCACAACCGGAGACTTCACTTGGTTGAAGGGGCTCTAGCGGTGGATGATTTACCAAGCACCCTCTAGATTAGGGGTAACCATGCCCGTCGGGGGATGGATCCTCTCCTGCGGTGGAACATACTTGCTCAACAACACTCGGTAAAGCAGCCTTTTCCTATTAGGATCGGTGTCTGCAGGCCTGGGCGGGAGCATCGAAGTAGCGGCTACCCTTGATGGGGCCTCCTCTCCAATTTCATCGACATTTGAAGGCCCCTCGGTCGGGATCGCCTCCTCCAGAGGTGCACCAGCCTAATAGGGGGCACCTTCCAAGACTGGCTGATGATTAGAGGCTCGATCAAGGGAGTCCACTAAAGTTATTGCCCAGTCCTTTCAAGCCTCTTCATCCCAGAAGATCGCTTTGGTACATTTCCCATCGGATCTAGGGGTGATTACCACCCCAGAGCTGCTGCCCTTTTCTGCAGCATCGGTCACGACAAACTTGGTGACAAGGCTAGACATTTCCTCTTCCTCAGCCGGGCTCTGCAAACTGATTATACTTATGATCTTCAACTTGACCTTTGGTGCCTTCATTGCAATAGTCACATTTACTTTCTTCTTCTTTCTTGGATTTGACGGGTAGGAATAAAGCGGTCCACATAAAGAAGCTCCAGAGAGTCGAGTGTCTCATACCACGGGCCCCTAACCAGGACAACCCCCTTCGCCTCCGTCTTGGGAGAATCAGGGAGCCCGGTTACAAATTATAGCCGGGGACTATAGGCTGACATAAATAGCTAGCCCCCAGTCCCCATCTTCAATGTATAGATGAAACAAATCTCTACCAGCGAAATATCCAGTTGGTATAGAAAGTTAAGCACACTGCAACCCATTAAAATTTGAAAACATTCGGATGAATAAGCGTAGGAGGTGCTTGAGTGACATGTAAGGTATGCAGCAGCCAAAGCAGAGCGAAGTCATTCTTGAAGTACCTTGGGGTGAAGTACGACATTATCACGCTTCTCCTGGTGAGAGAGAAGTCGATCCGACCGACAATTCCTGACTTCAATGCTGTTAGAGACTTGGCAGAAGGACCTCAACCCCTCCACGGACATAGAAGCCACAAGGCTGCTTGTAGTGGGCGACTCTCGGCTGGACCCCCTCTTGCGCCCAACCTGACTGGTGGAAGTCTCCTCTTGACCTCTCGTCATTTACTAGCAAACAAAGAAAGGGGATCAACTCGAGGATCTCCTAGCAAAAGCGATAAACGAGGACGAAACCACTAAGCGATGAGCTTTTGAAACCTATTGGGACCTTTAAGGTTAGTACATCCCAAAACCCTACGTATAATTTCGTCACTGGAACCCTACTAGCAACCGAAAAGCACGCATTCGAGGCAAGACCGGAACAAAACCACCACAAATAAAACAATTCGTACAAGCAAAATCAGAAGTGAAGCAAAGGAAAAACCCACTAAGAGACCGAAAATGGTCGAAAATCTTCAACGGCTCCTTGGCCAAAATCTTCAAAGTGTTGCAGTTGCTCCAAGAATTTTTGCATCGACAGATTAGCCCCAGTTAGTGATATCAAGAGGCGTGCTTATTTCCCCCCACGTTTGGTATTCATAAGACATTTTATCTTTCGGAGCATCTAAAACACGCATGAGCTTGTTGATTGTAAGCACCTAGCTCTTTGGATCTATCAACCACTGAGCCCATAGTTTTATGGGCCTAGGTTCGCCTGGTTGTTGTGCCCCTCGATTTGCCTTTCAAAACGGCTTGGGCCTAGGCTGCCTTGGAACCTAAAGAAATCAGTCGGAAATCAAAAAACTCATTCCACTGACCCGATAAAGGCTTCCTCGAAACTGACTTTGAAACTAAGTTGCTCCCCTAGTTGGCATATGCAGAAAGAGTGAAAGATAGAAAGTTTGGCACACAAGTATGCCAAAAATCAAATCTTATTAAAATGCGCCAATAGGCATCAATGGTTACACAAAACAAAAACAAATACGTCCAAACAACCATGATAGACCCATTACAAATACGTCCAAGCAATCACACCAGACTGATTGTCAAAAGAAAAAAAAAAGTTGAAGAAAAAAAAAAATGTCTGAAATATTTTGTTTGAAGACTCCCCTCCTCTCAGCCATACACCTTGATTGTGGCGACTTTGGAGGGTGCCAGGACAGGGGGGCACCTAGCCTTAGCGAAGAACTCTGGAAAAGGGGAATTGGCATAATCAAGCTTCCCATCTAGGATATTTGGCAGGTCAACAAGGATGTCATCTTCAAACTCACAATATCCATTAGCGACAAACAATTATAGAGACCACAGAAAGCCCCTCCTACTCTTCTCCACCTTAAAGTGGAACTACGGACACGAGTGAGGAAATCACAATAGGAAAGAAGCTTTGTGTAGAGAGGAATCCATTGGCAACTTCATAGACTTGGGAGGTTAGCCCCACATATATATAGGGTGGAACCTCGGAAATGGCGCATTAAGATACATCATAAGTTATCAACGTGCCGTGGCTGTGGAACATATGCGCATTAATATTAATCCTGGTCGCCATACTTAGGGCCTTAAAACACATAATTTTTCCCCGACTAGGAGGACATAATCCTCTAGTCGAAAAAAAAGGGCATTGTGAATACCGTGGCCTTTGGGCCTAGGTCCACTATTCGATAGGCCTAGTGCCTGTAAAACTCGAGAAAATCTAAATTTTCTAAAAAAGGGTAAAATGGTAATTTCTGTCAAAATTCGGAATTTTTTCTAGATCTCAGATGAAAAAACAGACTTCACCGTTGGGATCCTCTCGTGAAATCTAGCTACCTCCTCGAATTTCGTCAAATTCCGAGAAAGTCGGAATTTCACATTTTTCGAGGCATCGAGAAAGATGCGGGACACTTGGCATGAAGTGAGTGGCTCATAGTGTGCCACATGTCGGTGCATAATTAGTCAAACAAGGAGAGCCAAGTGGCGCCCACGTGGACATGTGGCATCTCCTAATTGGAGGAAAATTTCAAAGTAGATGGATAAGGGATGTGGGTGTAATCCAAGGAACCAATGGAAATTGGACATGTGCCAAAAGAGAACATCTTCTCTTTGGTATGGCTGGTATCGAGGTGGGTTGGGAAAGCAGTTTAAAGAAAGAGGGTTTTTAGAGAGGTGTCTAACTTCTCTAAATTTCTCGGTGATCGGGCCAGTTGAATCTGGCGAGCTAGAGGCAAAGTTGCTCCCGCGGCGAGAGCTGCGGCGTGGATCAGGTTTGGGGAGTTCGAAAACTCAGTAGGGTCTTCTCCTACTTGGTTTATTTTCGGCTTAAGAGCCATTTAAAATGGTATGAATAGTATGAGGCCGTGAGTGGCCGTTTGATTAGTCCCGAAAATTGGGACTGAATGTTGGAAATTTCGGGACCCGTTTTGGACAGTCCCGAACTGATCTCGGACTGAAAATGGTCATTGTGTGCCTTATATGTGTGTTATTGCTTAATATTTGAATAACATGCAAATTGTGGTTTTGGGTGTTGTGATGCCGAAAATGGCCATTGATTTCGATTCCAAAGAAGTGGAACTGATGCTTGATGAGGGGACAGCCCACATACTATTTGGGGACTGTTAAAACAGTCCGGGTTGATGGTTGGACTGAAATTTTTCATGTGTGCTATTTGCATAATATTGCTTAAAAATGAATGGCTTGAGATATGTGTGGACAAGAATCGTTGATGCATGTAATTTAATGTGTTAACGATATTTAGATTATGAAATATAATTGTGTGAGCCCAGGTGGATATAGGAAATGGCATATAATGCATTTCACTTCTTTTGGGACTAGAATAGTAGGTGTGAGTGCATGACAAATTTAAATCGGAGGGTTGTCCAAACGATGAATTCTTTTGTAAAATTATTAAAAATAATAATTTTATCGGAGAAAGTTCAATCAGAAGAATTGTGTTGAAGTATCGACAATTCACGTCGGAGGGGCCCATGAATTGTTTATGAGAGTTACCCAACAAATTCACCTCGGAGGATTGTCCAACGTATTTGTATCGGAGGGTTGCCCACAATTAAAAACAAATATTTTTGTTGGGAAATGATTTTCATACATGGCATAAACATGTGTGAGGGAGTCGATGAGGACTCGAGACATGGGATTAGGCATGTAGATATTCAAGTAGGATCATGCATTTGCTTGAATGTGTTTGGTTGTCATTACATGTGCATAGGTGGGAATGCCGCGCAGGATAATTCCACTCTTGCGCATTGCTTGCCTGGCCGAGGGAAAAGGTGGCTGGTCTGAGGAGTGTTCGGAAGGCAGCTCACTTAGAGGTCGCTTTTAAGAACAAGCCGGATTCTTGACTTTGATATATATTTTGTAAAACATGTATTAAAATTCTTAATTTTAATATATGTTTGTATTAAAAGTGATGTAAATAACTCTTGAAGCCCATGTGTATAGTTGAAGATTATATTTTAGAAGTGAGTAAGTTGTGTAGGCCAATGTGGCCATTTTTACTCGTATGGGTCTCATGATATGAGACACACAGGTTTTCTACAGGTTGACGGTGGTCAACAGGACCATTGGGAAATGGGGCGTCACAGCGCCCGTGCAGGCCCAACGCTTGGCCCTCCTCATGAAGGGCTCTAGACGGCCTACCATATTAAAGCTATGTGGGAACTAACCAGACGGTATAATCCTAAACCCCGTTTGGGATCAGAGTCCCCATCCGGTATCTACTCATATAGAAGTTTTTATGGATAAACTATATTGGAGGAATTACACCTTGAGGATATTTATCCATAGATCTCCTAGTATCCAAATCTCATACGTTTTAAAAACATAAATCCTTAATAAGGGAGAATTAGTCCTTGATAAGGAAAGAGAGATTTTTATCACCAAAATCACGAGATTATCTTCCTTATAATCAAGGAGAAATTAGAGTATAAAACATTCTCACGAGGGAAAGGTATGCAACTCAAACTGCGCTAACTCCCTTCTTTCTCTTCTCCACCCTTTTGCTAACTTTATCATCGAAGAGATGGCTGACACACCGTCGCCAGACCCCATTTTTTGCAGGTTTACATCGCGCCGCTGATGCCTCGAAGGTCAGACGATCTAGCTAAGGATTCGACAGGGATCAGTGGAGAGTCCAAAATTAATTTAGGGAAGAGTTATAGTAAGCTCGAGCTTATATAACCTCGAGTTTTTTACCGTTATATTTAGATTCTTATCACTTCTTTGGAGTGGGTTCACAAAAAAAAAATGTTGAAATATTCCGATCTAATGACTGAAAAGCTCGAGCTTATATAAGCTCGAGCTTTTTTCAGCCAAACCTATTAATTTATCAGAGAACGAAGAAGACCTTAGTGGCGATTTTCAGAAATCTTCTTCACCATCATCATCAATCTCTCTAAATGAGTTCCAATCGGAGGCCGGGCAGAGCCCGTTCGGGGCTGGTGGGTTCCACAAGACACCACTTCCATAGCTCATTTAGTCCCAAGCTTTTCATGTTTTTTTTTACATCTATTGACTTTGTATATCATGTTGAATTGTTGTAGTATTATATTATTCTGAAAGTTTGACGATGATTTCATATCCTCGTTCCCATCCCATCATTCCTTTCGCCAGAGCCAAGCCTCGAAAGGCGGAGCATGAGTCCTCACTTTTGTGCATTCCTGCAGGGAATTTTCTTTTTCTGACCTAAACATTTAGGCATATTATAATAAATTATTCTCTTTACTCTTTCAGACCCAAAGAGCTTCTGCCTCTGTTATGTATTAAGTGGGTATATTGTCTCCCGTATGCCTTTAAAAAGGGAGGGCACAATGATAAAAAGAAAATAGCAAATTAGTAATCATATTTCCAAAATCTTTTATCATCAATTTCTTTTTTGACAATATATAGTGGCTTGTGACAAAAATAGTAATATTTTATATATTTTTTAATATTTATTTGGAATAAATATCTTTTCGGCTAGAATACGGGATATTTTGGTAAATATTTTTTTCTTTTTCAAAATTTGAGTATTTTTTTTAGGAAAAATAATATGGGTGATGAGCTTGTTAGTTGAAGAGGGTAATTTTGGTAACTCAATAGAAATTGACGTATGTATGGTTATTGGGTTATGCAAACCTGGATTCTAATTTCTAAATAGCCCAATGTTATTTGTAAGAAAAAAAGTCCAATATTATGAAATCAGCTCCCATAACACACTTTTCCTTAAAAAGAATGCTTTAACAAATCTAATTTGATCATCCCTAAATATAAGAAATAAATTTCATTAAAAAAACAAAGGGTTTGTTTGGTTTCTGTTTTTTGAAATTGATCATTAAAATAGTTTTTGAAAACACAGAAGACTAAATCGTTCTTCTTCTCTTAATCTAGTATTTTTTGAGTTCTTTATGTTTTTCAAAACAAAAAAAACTGTTATTCTTATTTTTTTTGTACCCTTTGTTTTTATGAATAGAAAACTATTTTCAAAAACAATAATCAAACATATCCAAAGTTTTTTTTTTTTACCAAAGGCTTTTCCCATGAAATGAAATATAGAACACAACGAATATTTAAAAAAAAAGTTTTTTTTTTTTAAACCAAATGCAATCTAATTTTTTTTTACAACTAAATATTTTTTTTACTATATAATAAATTGATACCGTGATCTTTCGAATTTACAGGATCATCTCTTGAATGTTTGCCTAAAGCGGCTGTCAGTGGGTTAGAGGCATGTAGATGACAACACAGTGTTGTCAAATGCAGCCCTGGTTGATGTTGTCAAAAAAGTCTTTTTTTTTTCTTCTTTATTTATTTGTTATTATTCTAAAAAGGATAAAAATTAAATATTAAGGAAAATGATTTTCTTATATTTACTTGGTTTCACTATAGAAAATATAAAAGAAACTTAAATGTACACAAAATTCCTCAAATTATTTTTATTGTTTTTAAAATTTTTAGTCCTTATGAGATATAAATAAAATAAGTTTGAATTAACATATATAATTAATTATTAAGTTTAAACTTATTTTTTAATTTCCTCTTAATTTTTTTTCCTTCCACTTTTCCTTAACAATTCTCTATAATTTTTTTTCTTTAGTATTTTTTAAGTTCCAAACAGAGCTTTAAAGTTTTCCCTTTGACTTTTAATCCTAGCTCCGCCATTACCTATCAAGTCTACTTGTCCTAAGCTCATTAGGCCCGACTAGTATAAGATCCATGGGTTGAATTGCAAGCCTTAAAAAATTACAAAGCCCTTTATCAGACTAGAGCCCAATACTTAATGGTATCAGAGCCCAATACTTTATAAATTATCCAAGAATCTTAGATGATAATGTCAAAGTTTATGATCTAGAACAATTTGATACAAAATATTGGTTTAGTGATGAATAATATAAGATATATTGAAAAAGTTTGTTATAATATAAGCATGATAGACTTAACTTAAGTAAATAAGATAGAAGAATTTAAAACAAAAATAACAAAAACAATCATAAATTTTATAAAAAATCATGATCAATATCATATTGAAGAATTTTGCAATTGCGAAGAAATATTTAGAACAATAAGATTATTAGATAATATAAGAACATTTTTGGAATCTTTATGATAAGATAATAAAGAAAAAAATTATAAGTGTAAATCATGAATCGGATGACATTTTGAAAGAAAGTAATAAAGTCATGAACGGTACAAAACTATTAAGAATAGTATTCGTATTAAATGATAATAAGTAAGGTTGGAAAGTTTTACAAAAATTGGAAGTTTTACAAAACGTGTTTGAAGAAGTTTTTAAATAGGAGTAGATGAAATAGTAACTTTGTACAAATCATAAAGAAATCAATAGTTATAATAGTAAAGTTATCCAAATAATAGAATGAAGACTTTAAGACTAAAACAAAAAAGCCAAAACTGGATATACCATGTGAAACCTTGAAAAATTCGAATTTTTGAAAAAATGATAGAACGGTAAAATTCGGTCAAAATCCAAAATTTTTCTAGATATCGGATGTGAAAGCAATTTCTTGTTGGAATGGTCTTGCAGAAATCCACAGCTATCACATCAAAATTTCGTCGGTCAGGATAGTCGAGAATTTCACGTTAGCTAGTGCAGAGGTGGCATGACATGTGGTAGGTGTTGGGTGAGCTCACATTGAGGCACATGTCAAGTGTGAGCAAGTCGACAATGAGAGAACCGGTGTAGGTACATAGGTGACATGTGACATCGTAATAGATTGGAAGGGAAATCAAGGTAGATGGATAAGGTATTAAGGGTAATCGATGGCCTTAGGAATGAATGATGACAAGTGACAAGTAGTGAGAGGACATCTCGCTTGACCTATCTTCTGTTGGTTGGGAGAGAGGAGGTGGAGAGGAAGAAATGACCCAGATTTAAAGAGAGTTTTAGAGGGCCTATTTCTTCTCTCTACAATTTCGTGATCGGTTGCGGGTTTCAAACGGAGCAAGAGGAAGAGTTAGCATCGTGAAAGTTTGCATAGAGACCGGAATCGGGGAGTTTCGACAAACTCCAAGAGGTAGGTCTTCTCCTACTTTGGTTACTTTCTACCCTAAGGGTTGTGTGGTGGTTGTCTTGCCCTAAGGGGAATGGTTGGTTGTATTTTGAACCATGAGAAGCTGCCACATTGTGGTAGTACACATGAACCAGACTTTAGAACTGGTTTTTGGATGGGAAAGAAAGGAAATTTGGCAGTGCATCCTTCTGGTAAATTTTAACCACATCAGTGAACTTGATGTTAGGCTTTTGAATTTCTCAATTCGGACCTCTGTAGACCAAGTTATGGTCATTTCTGCGAGCGATCGAATGGGCGAGAGGTCGACCCTTAGAGGTCGGTGTAGCAGAGGTCGACACAGCAGGCGTTAGGCATTTGTAGGGGTGACTGTAGGTTTTCAGGCTGTAGGGTGGGGCTATGGGGTTAGGCTGCCAGAGGTCAGGCTGTAGGGAGTCGGCATGTAGGGTCAGGCTGGTAGGTCGGCTCGGCCCGGGTCCCGGCTCGAGTTCGGCCGGTTCGGTCGGCTCGAAGTCGGGTCAGCTCGGCTGGGTTTGACTACGTATGACCTCAAACTTCGGAAGGTCATAACTTCTTCGTCCGAACTCCGTTTCGGGTGTTCTTGGACTCTATGGAAAGCCCATTGAGTCAAGATTCTAGCCATGTGCCTGTGGAGTGCAGTATATGAGCTCAGAAAGGCCATCTAAGCTTGGACAGGTCAGGACACCTCAGCGTCGGTCGGCTTCGGTTGGGTTTGACTCGTATGACCTCGACTTGGAAGGTCCTGCTTCGCCGATCGAACTCCGTTTCGGGTGTTCTTGGACTCTATGGAAATCCCATTGAGTCAATATTCTAGCCATGTTCCTGTGGAGTGCATTAGAAGAGTTTAGAAAGGTCAGCTCGGCAGACGGTCGAGACACCTCGGCCCAGCGGTCATTCAATTGGTTTGGCGCCGTATGATATCCCCAGCCCGTGAAGGTCATAACTCGGCCGTCGAACTCCGTTTTGGGTGTTCTTTGGATTCTATGGAAATACCATTGAGTCAAGATTCCATTTGTACAATAACTGCGGAGGATGATAGTGGGTGTCGGTAGAGCTCCGGCGGTGAGCGACTCGGCGGTCGGTTGGTGATTTGGGTCGACTACGGTGACCTCCGTTTCAATAGGTCATAACTTCTTCGTCCAAACTCCGTTTTTGGTGTTCTTGGGCTCTATGAAAAGCCCATTGAGTCAAGATTCCAGCCATATTTCTGTGAGAGACATTGGGTCATCACAACATTTCTGAATTCTGTGTTTTGTACCAAGCATTTAGTTTTCTTAGTTGTGTCGATGTGTATAGCCGGGATATAACATGACCATTGCATGGCATGTTGTAGGCTACTATATTGGGTATGGTAGGGCTGCCTTTGGGAGGCCATGAGAGGCCATATGGTTTAGTTCAAAAAAAAAAAACTTGGGATTAAAGGATAGAGGATTTCTATGACCGGTTTCACCTGATGCAAGAAGCCCATGGTGGGTTGGGGTTTGAAGCCCCAGGCGTAAAAGTTTCTAGGTTTTCTGGTTGTTGACGTTGTATGGATGATTGGAACCAAAATGGTTCATGTTTGTGAAGGGTCCGTGAGGTACCCGGTTGGATGGGTCAAGATGGTGACCTTGTTGCGTGTTGTGACATGTTTCAATAACATGAAAATTGTGTGTTGTTGGGGTGATGCGTTGGGCAGCTCCAAGATGGACTGTCGGTTTGTGTATTAGCCCATGTGAGCTAATTTGTGTTATTGCTTGTATGAATAACATGCAGTGTGAATATGACATGTTAATGTATGCTGTATGATGTATTAACATGGGTTGTGCATGGAGGAGAATTATATGTATTAATTATAATTATCCATGGTATGTTGATGTTGTATGTAGCACTCATATATATACATGTAACATGAAGGAAAATGCATTGGCATAATTGCATTGCACGTGCACGAAAACATCGCATGATAGGGGTGTGGTGCATGGTTGGGATCGACACTGTGTAGGTGTTCGATGGAGTGTCATGGAGACATGGTTGTGGATCAACACTGCGTATGATGTTGATAAGTGGGCTCGGTTATTGGAATGAGTCTAAATGAGTCGCCTTGGGTTAAGAAATGTTAAGAATAATTAAGTCTTTGGGTATCGTAAGTTGGAGACGAGATTCCCCCAGTTGAAAGACCCATCAAGTGTGAGTCAGTTTTAGTCAGCGGTGAAAGGCGTACAAAGAAAGTGTCTAGGTTTATGGGCGGGTTGGTGTGACACCAGAAAATCCGGCCCGCTCTGAAAGACACGTAGTTTGTAAATGAAAATGTTAAAGATTAAATTATGACACCTGGCTTAGGGGTGGGTGACTACCCGTCAACCCGCGGAATACCCGTGAATGTCGGGTGACGGCATTTTCCACGAATCGGGCGAGTCTCAGCATGCGGGAGCTCTGCCCAAATACAAAGCACATAAACACATCCCCAAGCAGATTAAATGTATCATCACATGAGTAAAGCGGTGCTGAGTACATAGCAATTACTCATAACAATATCATGAAACATACCCACTTCCATGTCCAATAGTTCCTAAGAGTTAATAATTTATATTATACAACACATATATCAAAATTAGAGAATTCTAATACATGTATAAAATCATCAAAACCCTGACGGCTTTCTTCACAGCTACTCAGTCTCTAGGGCGGGTAAAGTCTCTGCGCTCCACTATTTTATAAAATACTTCTCTCAATGAGGTGACTAAATACTCGATGGGTGGAATCACAGTATAATTAATTTCTTCTCTGCTAGTGCGGTCTGTGTTCCAAAATAAACACACATTCAGTAAATTCATGATCTGCTTGAATGTCTAAATGCCCATTCCATATCATAAAGTCATCACCAGGCTCCTCCTTACTTTAAGCCATGTATGAAAAATATCATTTTCAAAACAAAACTTGTTGTTCTTGAAAATATACTACCAGAATAATCGGTAAAAATATTGGAGTTCACCCTTAGGCGAGTGGTTGGTGAGCTTTCGAAAAGCAGTCATGGTCCTCGTCGAAATG
This sequence comes from Tetrastigma voinierianum, assembly GCA_016808115.1. Taxonomy (NCBI): domain Eukaryota; kingdom Viridiplantae; phylum Streptophyta; class Magnoliopsida; order Vitales; family Vitaceae; genus Tetrastigma; species Tetrastigma voinierianum. The sequence goes on along the minus strand of JAEQBH010003899.1, from coordinate 1,325,787 downwards.
ATCGTTGTGATCTCCGACGTTCTCAGAAAAATCATCTGTGAGTCGCTTTACATAGCCATGTTCGTTTTCGAAAATTCATGGCGTACACTCACACCTAGAATTACAGGTTAGGTGCATATGAAATGCGATATGCCATTTCAATCGTTTTATTTATACAATATGCTCGATTATGCGTATATTCACAAATTACATTCACACATGTAATTTAACATGGATCGACCATCACCCAAACTAAGCTCACCAGGCTATTCAATATTCATCAAACATCACCCCAAAATTAGCTCATTTGGGCAATTCACAATCTCATCTCCGATGGCTACACACACAATTATATTCCATATAATTGAGCAAATCTAATCTCATCTCTAAAGGATTATACACACCTGAGTTATATTCCATATAATTGTGACATCCATGACCAACTTTGTCGAAACATGCGTTAGCACCCGTAATTACCTTGACTACGGCCGTTTCATTTCAAGAACAATAAATTATAAAGCACACCTAACGGCCCTACGATGTGAATGTCAAATAGACTCAAAAATTCTCAAAATTCCAATAGTTGGTCCCAGTTTTGGGACCGATCTTTGGCAGTTCAAGGCCTCAGGCAACCGAAACGACACAAAACCACTTAAACAAGTGTAACTTCAAGTAGGATCAGCTTCTCTCAGGAGTTAAATTAAAACTCAACTTTTGAATGTGCATCTTGGCTCTCGTAGCGTAGATCGACTTGCATGACCCAGAAACCTACGGTGGATTTTGTGAATCTAAGAAAAATAAAGAAAGAAATAATAAAATTAAAAAAATCTCTATGCCTCTCTCTCTCCATGCAGCTCTCCGTCTCTCCCACCTTTTTATTGATTTTTTTTCCATATTATAATATTATTATATTATTATATTATTATTATTATTATTATTATTATTATCTGGATACATAACTTATATTATCTCATTCGGGTTCGTTTTTGTCCCGAAAATTTTTATTTCTTTTCAGTTCAATTCTTTTAAATGAACTTTAACTCAAGCCATTTTCTGACTTCCGAGATTTTCGTAAAATCGTCCACGAAATCCTTGACGATTTATCTGAATTAGTAAAATGTTACATTTGTCTTTTAGAATTAATGAAACTTTTACGGGTCACCAATTCTGAAGGCAATTTAACGGCGCAATCCGTTTCGTCATCCGAGATCTAGAGAATTTTCGGTTTTCAACTGAAATTACTGTTTTACCATTTTTCAGAAAAATTGAATTTTTCTCGGGTTTTACATTAAGAAAAATCTTTGGTTGTCATCGGAAAATGACAATAGTTCACACTTGGCATAGGTAGGTGTGAGGGAGTCGGTGAGTGACTCGGGATATGGGCATGATGACATTTCATGCATGACATATGACATTCTTGCCAGACATTTACTTAGATGTGTTTTAAATGCGGCCAGATTTGCATGCACACTTAGGTGGGGAGTAACCCTTGTAGGAGATTATCACTGCGGGCTTTGCTCACCCGGGTTGTGGATCACCCGGTACGAGAAGATCGGCGCTCCTTCGAGGCCATGAGAATACGAAGATGGCGGATTGTGGCCTTGAAGCATTTTGTAAAATATATTAGAACAATCTAGTTTTAATACATTTTGGCGTGTAAAAGTGTAGAAGAGTTGTACATCAAACTCTTGTATAATATTATAAGAAAATATTATATTATATGAGACATGTGAGTGTGATATTGAAGCACCCGATATTCACAGGTTTCCGCGGGTTGTGGGTTGTCATGGACCGGGATAAGGCGTCCTGAGAATGGTATCGAGCTTAGGTATACGAATACTATGACTCGATGAAGTGAGTTGAATCATTACATTCATTGTGCACTTTATTGAATTGATATGTGTGATGTGTGTTTGAATTGTGTGAAAAATATGCATGATGGATTGTATGTGGAACACTAGGGTTAGAAAACAAAACCTTAATTAATTGGAGGGAACATAATGAGTTTAATAAATTTACATATTTAACACGTGTGAATGTGCGATCGCGAAGGAGAGATGTAGAAGTCGTCCGGTACTGATCAGCCCTGCTTGACCTTTGTCAACGGGCCTTTGGCGGGGCCGTAGGGGTTCATGACCTGCCGCACATGCTAGTGCGGTACGGGGGCGAGGAGGTCGGGCAACCTCTGAGATTCGAAGTCCCCAATCATCCTCCTACTTTCATGGGGAGGAGATTGATGGTGGCGGACCATTGGTTCATGCGGAGTTGAGAAGATATTGGGAAGCGCAGAGTTCCTCCAATCGACCAAAGACTCGGGCTATTTGCATTCTAGGCCCAGAGGCTGAGCCAAGTTTGGTGGAAGCGACGAACCTCTAGGGACCTAGCTTTGTGACATGGGCGAGTTCATGAGCTGTTCATGAGCAAGTATTTTTAAACCACTCGTGTGCGAGAGGCCCGAGTTCCTAAATTTGAGACCCGGGGGACTATGGCTTGGTATTGGAGTATGTGGCTAGATTCGAGTTAGCCAGCACACTAACGATTGTGGCCCTGAATCTGGCCCAGTCGGAGATTGAGAATGGGTGAAGTTGTCAAGCGGGTGTGAGAGCTCACTTCTGGGGACATGAGACTCTAATAAGTGGGGACGGCTCGACTATAGAGAGGTTGAGGATGCAAGGAGTATCCGGGCTACGGGTACTAGTGGCAAGAGGAAGGTAGATCAGCCTTCTTCTAGTTTGGGAAAGAGGCAGAGGACCTCTATCACACGAGTGTCCCGGGGCTGAGACCGGCCACCCGAGAGGAGGGGCGGGACTTCTGCGGCCGGGGCGGAGGGGCATGTTTCAGTGCCACCGGCCCCGGACAACATAGGCGGGATTGCCCAGGGGCGGGATCCCAGAGTTATGGGACATCACAGTCCCAATCATTAGTAGGACAAGCGCAGACGTAGTTTGTTCCTCCACACCTCAATATGGGTCAGAGGAACAAGTATCACTCTATAGGTGCGGCACAAGCACCTTCTGGCTGCCTGGGACGGTCGGGGAGGGCAAGATCATGGAGTCGAGAGTGGGGGACCCGGGACTCCTGGTGAGGACCGGGGGGACTGGGGCATATCTGTTGTGGTACCACAGTGGCGTGCGAGATTAAGCCGGATAATGTAGAAGTGCGCTTCTATTTCTACACTTGCTGACTAGAGTGTAGTTTAAGTTATGACGCATCATATTCGTCATTTTTGCATCTTGTGTGATGGAGTTAGACTTGGAGGTCGAGGCCTCTAGAAAAGCAGTTACATGGATGTTCTCTCCTAGGACCTAGGGTGAGAGTTGTTTGTGATGGGAGTTGGGATTGTGGTCGAGAGGATGCGAGGAATTTATGTCATGTGATTGCATGTGTGTGTGTGTGTGGAATTTCGGGATGAAATTCTTTTAGGAGGATGGGGGGGGGGGAGAATGTGAAACCCCGAAAAATCCGAATTTTTGAAAAAATGGTAGAATGGTAAAATTCGATCAAAATCCAAAATTTTTCTAGATATCGGATGATGAAACGAACTTAACCGTTGGAATCGTCTTGCGAAATCTAGCTACCACATCGAATTTCGTCAAATTCCGAGACAGTCGAAATTTCACGTTCTTCGAGGCACCGAGAGTGACGCGTGACATGTGGCAGGTGTTGAGTGGCTCACATTGAAGCTACGTATTTGTGAGCAAGTCAAACGGCTGAGCTCCAGGAAGTGTGGGCTATAGGTGACATGTGACATCATGTCATTGGAGGGAAATCCAAGGTAGATGGATAAGGTGATAAGGGTAATTCAAGGAGCCACTTAGAATTGGACCAGTGGCAAGTGAGAGGACATCTCACTTGACTTCTATCTTCTCGACAGAGTTGGGAGAGAGGTGGAGGAAAGGCAACCAGTTTAAAAGGGGTTTTAGAGGGCTCCACCTTCTCTCTAAATTTCCCGGAAATCGAACAGCCGGTTTCAAGCAGAGCAAGAGGAAGAGTTCACCCTCACGGCAAAGGCTTTGCATAGGGGCCCAGGAATCGGGGTTTAAATGAGCTCAGTGGAGTCTTCTCCTGCTTTGGTTACTTTCTACCACAAGGGTTGTGTGGTGGTTGTCTTGCCCTAAGGAGAATGGTTGGTTGTATTTTGAACCATGAGAAGCTGCCACATTGTGGTAGTACACATGAACCGGAATTTAGAACTGGTTTTTGGATGGGAAAGAAAGGAAATTTGGCTGTGCGTCCTTCTGGTAAATTGTAGCCACATCATTGAAATTGATGTTAGGCTTTTGAATTTCTCAATTCGGACCTCTGTAGACTAAGTTATGGTCGTTTTACTGGAGCAGTCCTAATGGGCGAGAATTCGAGTAGGAGTCGAAATTTGTAGAAGTCGGCTCAGCCGGAGGTCCAGCTCGGCCCAGTCGGCTTTGCTCGTCGGTTCGGTCGGCTTGACCTTGAGTCGGTCGGCTCAGGCGGGTTGATCGTATGACCTCCAACTTCGGAAAGTCATAACTTCTTCGTCCGAACTCCGTTTCGGGTGTTCTTGGACTCTATGGAAAGCCCATTGAGTCAAGATTCTAGCCATGTGCCTGTGGAGTGCAGTATATGAGCTCAGAAAGGTCATCTCAGCTCGGACAAGTCAGGACACCTTGGCCAAGTCAGGTCAGCTCGGCTGGGTTTGACTACGTATGACCTCCAACTTCGGAAGGTCATAACTTCTTCGTCCGAACTCCGTTTCGGGTGTTCTTGGACTCTATGGAAATCCCATTGAGTCAAGATTCTAGCCATGTACCTGTGGAGTGCATTAGAAGAGCTTAGAAAGGTTAGCTCAGCTTGGGCCAGGTCGGGACCTTGGCCCAGTCGGCTGTTTGGGTTTGACTGCGTATGACCTCCAACTTCGAAGGTCACGCTCCTTGATCGAACTCCGTTTCGGGTGTTCTTGGATTCTATGGAAATACCATTGAGTCAAGATTCCATTTGTATGCCTGCGGAGGACAGTGGGTGTCAGGCCAAGCTCGGCGGTGGGACGGCTCGGCCGGGGTCGGTTCGACTTAGGTACGGGTGGCTTCTACAGTGACCTCGATTTCAATAGGTGCGCTTCTTAGGTCAAACTCCGTTTATTGTTCTTGGTCTCTATGAAAGCCCATTGAAGGTCAAAGATTCCAATAAGCCTTTCTGTAGAGGCGTTGGGTCATCACAACATTTCACAATTCTGTGTGTTTTGTACCATGGACTGATTTAGTTGTGTCGATGTGTATAGCCGGGATATAACATGACCATTGCATGGCATGTTGTAGGCTACTATATTGGGTATGGTAGGGCTGTCTTTGGGAGGCCATGAGAGGCCATATGGTTTAGTTCGAAAAAAAAAAAAACTTGGTATTAAAGGATAGAGGATTTCTATGACCGGTTTCACACAGTCCAAGACTATGGTGGGTTGGGGTTTGAACTGGAAACTAAAAGTTTCTAGGTTTTCTGGTTGTTGACGTTGTATGGATGATTGGAACCAAAATGATTCATGTTTGTGAAGGGGCCGTGAGGTACCCGGTTGGATGGGTCAAGATGGTGACCTTGTTGCGTGTATGGCGTATTTTGATAACATGAAAATTGTGTGTTGTTGGGGTGATGCGTTGGGCAGCTCCAAGATGGACTGTCGGTTTGTGTATTAGCCCATGTGAGCTAATTTGTGTTATTGCTTGTATGAATAACATGCAGTGTGAATATGACATGTTAATGTATGCTGTATGATGTATTAACATGGGTTGTGCATGGAGGAGAATTATATGTATTAATTATAATTATCCATGGTATGTTGATGTTGCATGTAGCACTCATATATATACATGTAACATGAAGGAAAATGCATTGGCATAATTGCATTGCACGTGCACGAAAACATCGCATGACAGGGGTGTGGTGCATGGTTGGGATCGACACTGTGTAGGTGTTCGATGGAGTGTCATGGATACATGGTTGTGGATCAACACTGCGTATGGTGTTGATAAGTGGGCTCGGTTAGTGGGACAAGGTCTAAATGAGTCGCACTGGTTACGGAAATGGTAAAGAATAATTATGTGCTGGGTATCAACAAGTTGGGATAGATTCCCCCCAGGGTGAAAGACCCATCAATTATGGTCAAACATAGTCCCTAACGGTGAAAGGTCGTAAAAGTGTCTAGGTTTATGGAGCCCGTTGGTGCGACACCAGAAATCCATTACCTACAAAAGGCACATGGTTGTAAATGAAAATGTTAAAAGATTAAGAAAAATCTTTGTTTGTCATCGGAAGTAATGATAGTTCAGCTTAAGCGTAGGTAGGTGTGAGGGTGGAGTGAGTGACTCGGGATATGGGCATGATGACATTTCATGGATGACATATGACATTCATCTAGACATTTTACTTGGATGTGTGTTTTCTGTGCGGCATGCGTGCGTCTTGGAGTGGGAGTAACCCTTGGCAGGAGAGATTATCCTCTTGAGCTTTGCTCACCCGTCGATGGGATCCACTCGGGTACACGAGAAGATGGCGGCTCCTTCGAGGGCCATGAGTGTATGAAGAAGGCCGGGTTGTGGCCTTGAAGCATTTTGTAAAATATATTAGACAATCTGAGTTTAACACATTTGGCATGTAAAAGTGTAGAAGAGTTATCACGTGAACTGCTTGCCTCTGTGTTATAAGAAAATATTATATTATGAGACATGTGAGTGTGATGCTCGAAGCACACGATATTCCACGGGTTTCCAGCCGGAGTTGGCGGGTTGTCCTCTGGGACCCCTGGGATAGGGGCGTCACATACCATAAGAATTTTGTGTTAAGGTTTTAGAAATCATGAAAATAATATAAGAAAAAGATGATTATGATCCGGATGATATTATATTAAAAGAATCTTTAACCTATTATAAATTAGAATTTTTAACAAATGATTGAATATTAAAGACTTTATATATCTCTAAGCCTCAAATATCTTTATAAGAATCAATGACAATTATACAATAAAATCTCCCTTAAGAAATGAAAGAAGAAATATTAATAAAAGCTAAAATAGAAAATTTAAGAACAAAAATATACTTGATATTTATAACTTTAGATTTAAATTTGGTAAATAATAACATTGATAATAATATTCAAGAAGTTTATAATCAAGAAGAAGATCTTAGTTAAATATTTTATTATAATTTGAATAAGATGGAAATTCCGAATATAGAAAATATTGAAGACAATTAAAATGAGTAAAATGACAATAAAAAAATGCAACATTTATGTAAAGATTTTACTAACAGCAAAATGGAAAGAATAAAAAATACAATATATAGAATGGTTATGGAATGTTTAGAAATTTGTTTTCTTTTATCTAAAAAAGCTAGTCCATAAAAATATATAGAACTTACGGATATAATAATTCATGATATAATAGAAAATTACAATGAATATTTACCTTTTAGGGTTACGATGGATTTAGAAACAACAAGAAAAATAATAGAAAACATAATAAACCAGAATAAAACGCAAACATCCAGAAATAATTAAAAACCTAATGAAAAGAGAAATAGGAAATTCATATCCAAAATATAAAATAAAAATAAAAGAATATGGACTACACAATGACTGGAAAAAATTTGTGAAAGAAAGAATTATAAAAATTAAATAATATGAAATCTAGAAAAATAGAAATATTAATGGAAGAAATATTAAAACCTGAAAAAAGAACAGATAATAAATTAGAAAAAATAGAAGAAAAAATAAACAAATTAGAAAATAGGATGATAAATATGAAATACGACAAAATACTCTTATTAGTATAGGAAAGACCCAGTATGTTAGAGGACAACTGGAAAAATAGTAGAACAAATAATATTTAGAAAATATGCAAAAGAACAAGAAAAGAGAGACATGTAGCGCCCCAAATCTGGGGTGTCAGATTTGACCTGCCGACTGGAATCTATACGTCTCGTATCACGAGACACACACATGAGTAAAATGGCCACATTGGCTTACACGTCATACTCTTCAAAATATATCCAACCAATTATATTACATGGTTCAAGAGTTGATTACACTCTTAATACAAACATATACTAAAATTTAAAGTTCTAATACATGTTTTACAAAAAGATGACAAAGCCACGATCCAGGCTTTCTTTCTCAAGCGACCTCAACCAGTGCCTTCGATATTTATTGCACGAAATAATATTCCCTCGACAAGGGTGAGCTATTGCTCGATAGTGGAATTACTAAAATGGGTTACTCCCCACTAAGTGCACATGTAATGATTCAATGTAAACACACTCAAAAACGGTCACGTGATCTGCTTGAATATACCGTAGCGATCTATGTCTCGAGTCTCATGAGCTCCCTCACGAGTTGCACAAGCCATGTATGAAAATACCGTTTTCAAAACAAAAGCTTTTGTTCTGAAAACACACTACAGTTTCATTAAAAATATTGAACTACCTCACAGGTGGTGTGGATAGCAGCTCAAGAAAACGGTCATGGTGTTACTCATCAGAAGTGATATGTTGGGCGACTCACAGAGCGGATTCTTGAATTCTTGAGTCGAAATTCCTTTCCGCAATCATGTTCCATTTTTCATTCATGTATTACTCACACCCCTAATTTCTAAAGTGCGGTGCACATGGAATGCATTATGCCATTTCTAAACCACTCATGCTAATATATTTACATGCACATATTAACATAAATTAAATCACCACATCATGTTAACACATCAAATTCCATGCATTAACATACTAAATTCCACACAATTCAAGCCATTCATCTTAGCAAGATTTCATGCAAATAACGCATGGACGTTTTGGTCCAATCAATGCAAGCGGTATTTTTAGGTCCCAACCAGCAGTGGGTTGTCGTGGGCAGCCCACTCCATAAAGCATCGATCACTTTGTGGCAAAGAAATCATGGCCATTTCTGCCTCATACACGAAACGCAATTTACGGCTATAAATCATCACCTGACCACCCCAGCCGGTCCTTGCTTGTCCAAAATGGGTTGACATATTCCCAGTGGTCGGTCCCGAGTTTTGGGACCGATCAGCTGACTCACGGCCTCAAATCGGCTAAGCATTAACAAAACACTTAAGCAAGGGTAAATCAAGTAGGAAAGCCCTACCATCCGGAGTTTGTCGAAAACTCCCCAGTGAACACCCACAGCAGCGTAGCCGCACGAGTGGGGAGCAACTTTGCTTCTTGTCTCGCCGGAAACCGACGGTCCAATCGCCGGGAATTCTAGAGAGAAGGTAGAGCTCCTCTCTTTAAAAATCCCACCCTTTCTCTCTCTTTCCTTTTCTCTCTCTATTTTGCTCCTCCCAAAACCGGTTGGGAGGCTTGGGCCAAGATTGGGATAAGTGACTTGTCCTCTCAATGCCACATGTCAAGTCTAAGTGGCTCATGGGATTACACCACATCCCTTATATCCATCTACTTTGAGATTTTCGTAATGGCATGATGCCATGTGTCTCATGTGAGCCGCCAGGCTCAATGTTTGACTTGCTCCGCAGTTGACATGGAGCCTCTTAAGCCAGCGACGAGGTGCGAGTGTCCGTGCTACCGGATTTGCCTCGGCGTGAAATTTTGGTATCTCGGTCGATGGTAGCTAGATTTCGAAGGCGATTCCATGGTAAAATCCTTTTAGTCATCCAAGATCTAGAAATTACACACACCCACCCACACACACACACCCACCCAGGCTGAATTACCATTTGCCATTTTAGAGTTGGAGATTTTCTCGGGTCTTCTGAATAAAAGAAAAGGCTTAGATGAAAAGTTATTGGAACAATACTTAGAGTTAGAAATGAAAAGAAAAATAAAAGAAGGAAAACAAATAATAGAAGAAGAAACAGTAGAATAATGAGTCAAATAAGTGAAATCGAAATAGAAGATATAATGATGGAAATACAGAGAATGAATTTAAATGAAACAAAAGATGTGAATCCTATAGGACACGTAGGAGGACCTAGTAAAATAAAAGAAGAATACCCAAATACATTTGAAAAACAATACAAAATACCTAAATATGAACCAAGAGAAACAAAAATTGAACAATTAGAAAATACAGGTGTATACCTAGATATAGATTGTCAAAAGGATATTAAAAATTTGTTAGCTAAATGGTCACAAGCAATGTCATTATACTTTATGACACAAAGAAGAAATTGGGACAATAATACTAAGACCGAAATAATGATAGGAACATTAACATAATGTGTTACAAAATGGTGGGAATGATTATCAACCCCTAGTTTTAATGTAATTACAAATAACACTACTGTAGCCTTTGAAAGTAGCATATTTAAAGGTGTAGATACTTTTATTAGATATATAGTAAATGAATTCCTAAAAGAATTATGGATGACAGACAATATAGAGTAAAGAAGAAAATATATAAGAGAAACTAGAAATAAATTATCATAGTTATAAATTTGTAAGAAAAAGGACATATATGAATATACATGTGAATTTAGAAAATGGTATTATGATGCATTTGATAGTAATATGAATATGATAATCTTAGCAAATACATATTATGAGAAATTACCAAGAAAATGAGTAATTATTTCCAAAAGGAGTATGAAAAAATAAGAACAGATGATGCTAATACTTTAGGAGCTAGAATAAAATTTTTGAAGAAGACATTAGTAGGAATTATGCACCCGGATCATATAATACAATCACGAAAATATATTTGTGATGAGATAGATAACATCCGGGAAAATGGGGGGTGTAAAGGTATAAGAAAGAAAAATTTGAAAGCAAATAGGAAAGTCAAGAAAAAAAAATTAAAAAATATAAAAGATTTGAAAATTAGAAAAAACCATTTACAAACAATATTACCGAAAAAAGTTCAATTCTTGAAAATATTACACAAAAATACATCAAAAGGCAAAAGCGAATTCAAATGTTTGGAAATGGTAAAATTAAGGACATTACAGTAATGATATCAGAAAAGACATTTGTATATGGAAAATAAAAAGATGATTTAGAAGTATACTTGGGTTTTGTTATTGAAATAGTGAGTGTTTATAGTGAGAATGATAATCGTTCCTCAGAAAGTGATACAAAATGAGCAAAGAGATAATTGAGGAAGATGATATTTCTAAATTTGAAGTTATTAGTGCTAAAGAAGATCAAGAAGGATATAGATAGAAAAACACTTTTGATAATAGTACAGAGAGAAATCTAGAGTCTGGGTTTGATAAAAAACCCCAGGAGTACTGATTGCTAAGATACTTAAATAAAGATATATGCATAATATACAATCTATGAATACCAAAGATAGAAAGAAATATAACAATTAAGTTAAAGAGCATAAAGCTTAATTTATTGACAAAAGAGACTACTCGTAAACATTAAGCAAAATAAAAAATGAAAAAGTAAGAGAAAAAATAAAGTATGTATATTTAGTAGGAGTACGGATAATAATAAAATCATTATTCCCAAAGGAATCTAAGTACGATAGTTCTAAGTTTACATGATAAAGGTGATACAAACGCATGAAGAAGCCACCTAGGAAGTATCAGGAAATTTAGCATATCTGAAATTAATGTTCATATTTTTAAAATATAACGTAATTTAGGAGATTAAGATTTTGATAATAGTTTGAGCTTAAATTTCAAATTCTTAAGGAACGATTTTATGAAAGAGGGTAACAATGTAATGACAATATATTATAGTGCTTTGTATACACTACCAAATTCAAACTATGGAAAGATTTACCAAGATAAGACATTTATAGAAATTAGTGATGAATGTAGATAAATTGCTGAAATAATAGAACCTCAAAAGTTGGATAGAATAGAAATACTAACAAATTAAATATTAAGTCTTGAAGATGATATTCCTGAAGAAGATTGTATACAAAGAATTGATTTACCCACATATTAGGGAAATTCCTTGTGGGAATAATAGCAGAAATGTACAAGAGAAGTAGTGACACACCTACCCGGCGGGCGTGTGCGAGAAACCACATAGAACTCCCAGTAGATACTTCGGCGGTGGAGAATCACACGTGACTAAGCCGTGTTACTTGGTGAAAACCTGTATAAAAAATTTTCTTTTCTAAACTTGTGAATTTATAACATTTTGGCAGCATAACAGCTGCATATAGGACATGTCCCAAAACCTGTAAATACAATTTACACTTCTAAAATATGGCAACCAACAACATTTCTTCAAAAGAGCCTCAGGCTCATCACATTTTCATAAAACAAAACTATGTACATACATATGCACAACTATACAAGTGCAGAGTGTTTTCTAATAAAAGTTAGTTACAATCGAGTAATTACAGCACATATAACTAGATGTCAGGAGGACCCTGATATGTCCCAGCGTCCAGCGTACCTATACCTGGAAGATAATTTTTAAACACAGGAAAATAATGAGCTAAAAGAGCTCAATGAGTATATGCTTTATAAAATGCTTGCTTTGTTATAAAAGTTCCTCAAACTTTTCATAAAAATGTTTGCTTGCTTATCAGTGGTCTATTTTAAGCTGTATGTAAAATGCTTATAAATATAATAATCAACCACTAGAGGCCTTTCTTGCTTCTTTGTGCCTTTAGTAAAGAAGGGAAACTGTGTCTCTGATGCCGATTGGAAGGGCCTCGATGTCCACATCGCTTTATTTCGGTAAATATGGTGGCATGCTCCATCACCACATAATAAGTTAGTAAACACGAGGCTTTGTATCTCTCTGCAGTCTTGGTGGAAGGACCTTGTGTCCACATCACCTATTTGATAAATATAGTTGGAATCTCTCCATACGTGACGCCCCATTTCTCGGGGGTCGTTGACTACCGTCGGCCGTGAATCTGAGTGGATGTCGGGTTACCCGACCTTTAATCGGGCGAGAGTCTCCTTTATGCAGGCTCTACCCAAATCTGATTACTATATACCTGTCCCAAACAGTCCAATATAATCCCAACATGAGTAAAACGGCCTCTTGGGCCATGTCTGATACTCATCTGTATGTCCAAACTATATCTGATAGTTTGAGTTAATCAAACTGCTCTTATCTGCGTATATTAAAATGAAAAGCATTCTAATACATGTATACAGTGTGACACTAAAGCCACATCCCGACTTTCTTCGCGGCGTCAAGGCGAACCGTCTCTCCGCACTCTCCACATGCACCTTAAAAGGGTCCCACGGCGGGGTGGTAAAACTCGATGAAATCATACAAGTGGGCTACTCACCACTAGGGTGCTGTGCGATGTTCCCAGTAAACGCGTTCATGGAAATGCATGATCTACTTGAGATATCCTACACCAGCCCGACTGGATCCAGTGTAATGAAGTCTCTCAGCTCGCTAAGCCTTGTATGGTGTTTTATTAGTGGACAGCCCTCCAGTGTATATATATATATATCGATTGGGCCTCTCGGAGTGAAGTTGATATATTGTTGTTTGTGGACTACCACTCCGATGAATATCAATTGGGTCGCTCAGGCGATTGATATTTTTATTTAATTTACCCTCAGATAATTAATGTTTTGAAACTGACCCTTCGAGCCGGTTTTCTCTGGGCTCATCTCATCTCCAGCTCTATGTCACCAGGGTGTTCTGGTGCGTATGGAATGCACATGTACATCTGAGTTCATGCGATCCCAATCACATGCGAAATATAAACATGAATATACTCGCATAATTGAATCCACCTGATGTGTATGTAATTTTACAACTCATACATCAAAATTAGCTCACTTGGGCTAAAGATCAAACCTGAGCAATTTAATTTAAATCCTTTCGGCGAGCACATATTCACCTGAAATATATTTTGAGAACAACATTTAGGAATAAGGTGAAACCCTCGGTTACTATTCCCAAAATCACAAATCAACGATTCACTTAGTGAACCACGCAATTCACATTGTTGACTGATGCATATCAAGCAAACATTTAATGCACAAATTATCACAAAATGCACTTGACAGCCCGTACCCACACCGCAGTTTGCTCCAATCTTTGTTTCAAAATTATATCAATTCGGTCTCAAGGTTTGGGACCGATCGGACGGCCCCTCACGGCCTCATTCACTCAAACATCAACAAAACACACTTAAAATAGAATAAAACTCAGAAGTAGGGAGAAACCCCTACTTCTTGGAGTTTGAGGAAACTCCATAATCGATACCCACATGAAGCCCTCTCCGTGAAGCGGTTCTCCTTCTTGTCTCGAAGGCCTTGTGGTCGGTTACCGCTATTTACAGAAGTTCTCTCTCTCTAAAACTCTCAAAAAATAGCTGCTGGATCTTCAAAATGCATTACGTTTTTGCCTTGGTTTTATGAAGGAGAAGAAGCATTAATACAACTTTTAATCACTTTAGTGACTTAAAATCAAATCCCCGAAAGAATGTGTGACCATTAATTGAGGTGTTACGGCACTATCTCGGCCGTTCATTTTCCTCCGTTTCTCTCTCACCACTTATGGTATGATTCACGTGTTATATATGACTTTCGTCACAACCAAAATCGTTTCTGACGCGAACCGCGATGCCTCGACAGTGTCGACTCCATTGTCTCGAAATTGACGAAATTTACGTATAGCTAGATTTTTGCGAAGACGATTCCAACGGTGCTATCCGTTTCGGTCATCCGAATATAGAAATTGAATTCAGTTTTAGCGAAATTACAATTTTATGTCGAAGTGCGATTTTGCCTTGATAGAAATTGGAATTTCTCGAGTCTTACATTCTCCCCTCCTTAAAAGGAATTTCGTCCCGAAATTCAGGACAATCATATCACTCTCATGCATATGCAACATGCATTCTACCATGCATGTAAACTCGTCATTTAATTATTAAACGACTAAACCACATACCTTCATCCCTAAACAAGAAGGGATAGGTGGCGCAATCGTGTCACTCGCTCATGGTTATTCCCTCCACCTCCACAATGCCGCCATAGCACTCTCACTAGCCTCACGGTCTTGCGTCACAAAACCTGATCACGGCTATCCAAAATGCACACTGGTCCCTCTCGAAAGGTCCCGTCGATTGTCGACCTCGATCTATCCCCCGATCCATTGTATTTGGATGCGGGTATACTTCGGACATGGAGCGTGAAACACCTTGTGAACACGACATCTTTGAGAGGCGTGCGCTACTTGGAGTCTGTGTGCTACCTCTGACTATCTCGAAGGGTCGATGAACCTCGGCGATAGCTTCCGCTAGGAACGACCCTCCTACTTGGGGCATCACCTTGAAGGCTTTTTTGTGATCCGAGCCTCGAACTCGGGGTTGACATGCGTGGCGTAAGCTCTTACTGCTGACGCGGCGTGAGAAAGCGGCGTCCTATCGCTCACACTTCGAGTGTCTCATCAGATCGGGACCCGAGTGATGGACCTCTCCCTTTCGGTCAACGTAACGGTGATCTCGGCCTCCATTCAATATATTATGGTGCATTAAATATACTGCGATAACTATTGTTGGCAAGGACTACTCAAACATCAAATCCTCCTACCCTTATGATCCGGGACACATGCTTTCATGACATGTCCTCCTTTACCGTATGTAATCCATACACACGTAACCTACCACTGACCCTTGCTTGGTGTGTAACGCTAAACCTCTCGGGTCACAAATCCTTGACAATCAATGAATTTGTCAATCCATGCCATGAATGACATCCATTTACCGAGCCCTTGCCATTTCGACAGCACCGATGCAATTTCCAAAGGGTATCGAACCTCGAGTCACCCCGTCTTATCACTCAACTCGGTCTGCGTGATAACCATGTCAGAATGTTTTTCATCTTGAGTCACTCAGGCTCTATCCTTTCGACTCTGAAGTCGTGATAACTTTGACACGTGTGTTTTCATCTAAATTACATAACTCTTAAAACACCCTTGAGCCTCTTACATTCACGATTCAGCTATATGAGTCTTCATTGGACGTAGTCTAAAGACAACTCAACCCACACTCACGGAGTGGTGAATGACCCTACAGTGCACCCACACGGAGCTTGTGCGATGTTACCGTGCCTTGAACACAATAATGCCGTGCTGACGGCGCCCGCTCCGGGTCCACCATGGCGAATCTCGAGATCTCACCATCATAATCAGACCTATCGGAGTCAACTCTCACCACACCTAGGGAAGAACATCTATACTTGGCTTCTCTAGACACCAACCTCTAAGCCCAAATTCAATGCACGTTATTAAAATTACTGACCCGACGGAGGTCTCGGTGTGGCGACCAGTGTTTGTCGGCTCGTAAATGTCTGGCACAGCATCAACAACTTGATATGTCTACCACCACAAGGTCCACTACGCTTCCTTTGCGCAACTCGATCGTCACGACTTTGACCCACCTCATTTATTGTCTGTCTTTGTTGAGAGTGCTTGTATGCTTCTCGAAACTAGAGCTAGTTCTCGACCGTCTTGGGGTGTGGAGGGAATGACTGTATACTCTCACGTCCTCACGGCTGGCGGGGCGCATTGTCCCGAGTCTTAGGATCCTGTCTACGAGGGCAATCCGTCACTCATGCTCAATCCGGCTAGTCCACGAGCTAGTGTGAAGCCCGAGTCATACGCCTCTTCCCACGAACTAGAAGAAAAGTGATCCTCCCTCTTGCCACCCTTTTCGTATCAGGAGTCTTCCATGTATCCTCGATTTCTCTCTCTCACATGGTCGGCGTGACCATGGAGTCCATATCATAGGTGAAATCCCTATAATCCCTGCGAATGGACAACTTGACCCATTCTCGAATCTCTTATTAATATCCATCAATCGAGAAACCGTATCTCGAGATTGACATTCGGTCTCTCGACTCATCATTGCCTCAGCCTTCTCTAGGTGGTGACACTCCACAGTGCTAACACCACGTGTCCCAAAAATCTCCTGTTAAGCTAAAACTTCGCACTTGCGATCTTAGCGTCTGTTGATGGGGTCTCTGATAAGCGTAACACAATCCTCCATTATTCTCATGCTCCCTCTACGGCGGGAGTAGATGTAATGTCATCGAAACTACGACAAAGCGATCGAGATAGGGTTGGGACACCTGTCGTGAGATCCATGAATGCTACTAGCGCATTCGTCAATCCAAAGGGCATCACTGTAAACTCAAAGTGCCCATAACGCGTCCTGAACGCTGTCTTAGGGATATCTGTCTCCCTAACCCTCGGCTGATGGTAACCAGTGTGAAGGTCTATCTTGGAGTAGACTCGCGCTCCTCTCAGCTGATCAAACAAATCGTCGATCGCCAGTGTGGGTACGATTCTTGATCGTAACCACATTCAAGCTACTGAAATCAATGCAGTCAAAGGGTCTTGTCCTTCTTTTCGCAAACATAGCGAGGCCCCATGGTGAAGTGCTCGGTCACAATAAACCCCTTGTCATTGGTTCACGTAGGCTGGACTGCGAGTTCTGCAACCGGTAAGAGTTGCCATCTATCTTGGAGTCATAGGGATGGGTGAAGTACAGGGTGTAACTTCGATACGAAGTCTACTACCCTCTCAGGTGAGTAGTCAGGTAGCTCATCTGGAAAACATCCACATGATTTTCTTTCGAGGTAGATCCAGTCGATCTCTCTCCGTCCTCTAGAAAGTAAGGCTCGCAAGCCAACCGTGCTTAATCCTTGACACTTGGACTCGTATTATCTTGTCACGGGGCGAAAATGTCATCTTATCCCCACGAAATACCATCACGGTACCATCCTGGCGACAGCGGGTATCACTCCTAAAACTCCACGATCGTCGCGATCACATGGTATCCAGTGTCAAGTCTCAGGGATGACATCGGAACTTTGACATGCCCCATGATTTTCAGGGTCCATGTGAGTAGAGTCCCCGAGATCTCTAACACAACCTCGCTATCATTCTTATTCCTGCATACCCCAATCCACTAGGGAGACTCACCATCTGGCAGCTCCTCTAAGGTCTCTAGAGGTCCTTGCCCATTTCCACCATATTTGGGCCTCATTCTCTGCGTATTAGAGCAGGCTAAGTCTGTCGGTCGCGTCGGGGTAATCCTCCGTAGCCTCCCAACACTTTCTCGTCTGCATGAACCAATGGTCTACACCGCGGATCTCTTCCCCACGAGAATGTCGGATGATCATGCAAACCTCTGGAGGTTATTAGGATCTTCTGTTTACTGCTATACCCGGCTGTGCGATGGCATTGTCATCCTCTGACCTGGCCAGGCTTGCTTATCGATGCGGCGGTGTCGACCCGATTACCACAATGGACGCCCTCTACGTCCTCTCGTCTCTACTAGCCATCTACACAATCAACATGGCACGTTCAATTCAATTCGATTATCTCTAAGGCATAAACATCGTAGAGATACTCTTCATACATAAATCGATTATTGTATGCATTGCCCTTGCATTTACAAATGTCTGAGAAGCGTCGATTTTACACTTAAAGTATTATCTTTGACAAAATTTTATTTTTGAAAATTTGATTTTTGAAAATTTTATTTTTTCGAAAATTTTGGCTAATTTTTGTTGATTTTATTTTATTTTATTTTAATTTAATTTAATAAACATATTATTATTATTTTTAAAAAAATTATTTCTGATGAACGATGTATTCATTTAGTGACTGGAAAAATCTGAGTAGAAGCCAGGGTTGAAAACCAAGCCAGTGCACGAGCACCAAAAGCGCCCCGGTTGTCTTACGAGCCGTAGCCACGTGCCGTGACCGCGTGCTACGCCCTGCGCGCCCAGCTTGCGGCACTGCGCTGTTTGCGCGAAATTGTCGCGCGTCGCCTTGGCTGTTGCCTCACGCCGCCCGTAGCGGAGTACTGTCCGCGCGCCCTTCTTCGCTCGCCCCCAGCGTACAGCTGCGGCCCGTGTACTGCTCGCTGCTGCGGCGCCCTGCGCTCGGCCAGCGCCTGCGCTGCACAACGCGCTGCATCGCCCGGCGCCGCGCGCCACGCCCGCGCCAGCGTGCCCGGCCAGCGCTTGGCCGTGCCGACGCTCTGATGGCGTATTGCAATGCAACGCGCCTGTCCGGTCTGATACAATCCATTGTATTCTGCGTCTGAAATTGTCTCGGCGAGCCTCTTTACTTGATACAATTGAGCCCTCTTCTCTACTCTGACCAGTGTATTTGCAGCCACACTTTCAGCCCATCCTAGGTTCCTCACTGCAATACAAAATCCTGTATTGCAATACAATTCCCATTCTCTTAAAATACAATTGGGCAGTAGCCCATTCCAAATCTGCACCAGATTTTTTTTTCATTATAATTATTATTATTATTTTTTTCTATTTCCATTTCCAGCAGCTGGAAAAATCACAAAAAAAATCATTTTTCAAAATTTTTTTTTCATTTTTCTTGGACACTCAATAAATTTATAAAAATTTATTTAACCCCTTTTTCTTAAATTTTTACACCATATAAAACCTTAGAAAAATTATTTTCTCACCTCATAACCAAATAAATTTATAAAATTTATTTTTCTTTTCAATTTTTCACTGAAAAATTTTCTCCACTCAAATAAATTTATAAAAATTTATTTTCTTCACTTTTCTTCAATTTCACATCTTGTAAAATCCTAGAAAGTTATTTTCTCCTTCTCTTAACCAAATAAATTTATCAAATTTATTTTCTTTACTTTAAAATTTCTTCTCACCTTCCAACAACCCAAATAAATTTTGAAAAATTTATTTTATTTAATCTTCTTCAGTTTTACACTATAAAACCTTAAAAATTAAATTTCTTCACCTCTAAACCCAATAAAATTTTCAATTTATTTCTGTTTATTCACTTTGTTCAGTTTTTACACCTTGTAAAACTCCCAATTATATTCAACACTATGTGCTGCCACTTAAGCACACAAACATTTCACCTTACATACAACATGGTATACACACCATTCATCAACATTCACATGTTCACATCAATTATCAAACAATCCTGCCTAAAACACATGCATGTAGTGTCCTAGTTTTGTGTGATTTTCCTAGGTAATCTCTCATACCTATACCTAGCATCGAACCACACTGAGTAGCGATGTTCTTACTCGACAAGCCTGGCTTAAACCCTCAATCTCTGGGTTTTCACATACATACTCCACGACTGACCACCCAGTGGTGATGGATGCAAACTCGAGCTCCTAGGTATTCGTATACCTAAGCTCACGATGCAGTTTGTGGCGTCCCATTTCAGGGGTCCGTTGACTGCAGGTCGGCCTGCGGAATACAAGTGGATGTCGGGTTGGCATACTTAAGAAAATCGAGCGAGTCTCTTTTGTCACGGAGGCTCTACCCAAATCGGTCACACATATACATCCCAAACGAGTCGATATAATCTAACATGAGTAAAAACGGCCTCTTAGGCCCATAATACAATACTCATCACAATATATCCAAACTATATCCAATAGTTTCAAGACTACTCTTATACAACATATATTAAAATGAAAAGCATTCTAATACATGTATACAGTGTGACACTAAAGCCACATCCTGGCTTTCTTCTAAAAGCAGCGTCGAGACGAAGCAGCCTCCTCATACGCTCCTGTACTGTAAAGGGGGTCCCACGACGGGGTGAGCTAAAGCAGTAGGAGAATGCATACAAGTGGGCTCTCACACTAAGTGCTGTCTGATGTTCCAAAGTAAGCACACATTCAAGCAATGCATGATCCTACTTGAATGCACGCGATTGACTTCCGGATCGAGTCCTCACCGACTCTCTCCACGCTCGCCCTAAGCCTTGTAGCAAAAATTATTGTTTTATTAGTGGACAACCCTCCGATGTGTATATATATATATCAATTGGGCCTCTCCGACGATTGATATATATGTTTGTTTGGCTGGACTACCCTCAGATTGAATATCAATTGGGCGCTCAGAAGCGATTGATATTTTTAATTTGAGACTACCCTCAGAGTAATTAATGTATTTGACAACCTCAGAAACGGGTTTTCTCTGGAGCTCATCTCATGCTGCACTCCTCTCCTATAATCCCCTCCCCGGTGTTCCGGTGCATATGGAATGCATGTATGCGAGTTCCAATGCGATCCCCAATCACATGCCATCATACAAACATGAATATACTAGCATAATTCAAATCCACGATCATGTTATGTAATTTTACAACTCATACATCAAAATTAGAAGCTCACTTGGGCTAAAGATCAAACCACGGCCGATTTAATTTAAATCATATTAAACACATATTTTAAAGCCTATTTTGAGAACAGCGTTTAGGGAATAGTGAAACCCTTGGTTACTATTCCCAAAAAATCTCAAATCAACGGTTCACTTAGTAGACCCGCGATTCTGACCATTCGACGTGCATATCAACAAACATTTAATGTCTGAGTATCACGAAATGCACCCAGTAGCCGTACCCACACACGGCTGCTCCAATCTTTGTTTCAAAAATTATAAATTAGGTCGAGTTTGGAAGGACGATCGAACAACCCCTCACGGCCTTGTCGGCTCAATATCGACAAAACACTTAAAATAGGAATAAAACTCTGGGAGAAGCCACCTCTTGGAGTTTGAGGAGCTCCATAAATATAGACATTGCCACGAAGCATCAGCTGTAAAGCGATTCTCATGCTTGTCTCGGAGCCGCCAATGGTGGATTTGTAGTATTTCTAGAGAGAAGTTTCTCTCTCTCTCTCTAAGGCTTTCTAAAAACTAGCTCTTTGGATCTTCAAAGTATTCCACGTTTTGCCTTGGTTTAGAAGGAGAAAGCACTATTACAACTTTGTCCTTTAGTGACTTAAAAATCAAAATCCATAATGACTATTCGTCCTTTCTTTTAAGGAATTGATGTTCGAAACTGTCTCGACCGTCCATTTTCATCATTCCTCTGCTCTTCACTTATGGTACATGAGTACGATGTTATATATGACTTCGTCACAACCACGGAAATCGTTTTACGACTTTTAGAACATGATGCCTCGAAAAAGCGTGTCGACTCATTGTCTCGGAATTGTGAAATTTAACGTGCTAGCTAAGATTTTCTTGAGGCGATTCGCAGTTGCTATCTGTTTCATCATCCGAGATCTAGAGAATTAATTTCGGATTTTAACGAATTTACAATTTGTAATCGAGTACGATTTTGCCCTTATTCGAAATTGGAATTTCTCGGGTCTTCATCGCCCACATAAGTGGTGGGGACTTCGTGTCCACATCACTATTCGGTAAATATAATTGAAGCTGAGTGGAAAGGACCTCGTGTCCTCATCACTATTAAGATGAATATGTTGATGCTCCATCACCACATAATAAGCTACTGGAGTGGAAGGGCTCGTGTCACATCACCTATTCGGTAAATATGGTGGAATGATCCGAATCACCACATAATAAGCTGGAGTGGAAGGACCTGGTGATACATCACCTATTTTGATAAATATGGTGGAATGCTCAAGTGCATAATAGCTAGGTGGGACCTAGTGTCCATCGCATATTCGGTAAATATGGTGGAATGCTCCATCATTACATAAGAAGCTAAGTTGGATGTGTCCATGACCTATTAAGGTAATATGGTTTAACAAATCGAAAATCGCCAAACTTTCTGCCCTTGTATTGAAAAATAAAGTTTAGAATACTCACATTTCCATTTACAATGATCGAGCACGACTTCACAATTTCTCCGCCTCCGCTTTTACCCTACACATTCAATGTATTAGACCACATGCGTCATTACAACCAAGCAACTTGCACACTTGATGCTACCAGATTAAATTTTAGAAAGGGGAAAATATGTGGGCCCGATAAGATTCAGCGAGGATATGGCCAGGATTCCGAGACTCAAAGGGGCTTTCACGTAGAGTCAGAGCACCGAAAAAGTTGCAGAAAATAATCTGTCTGAAGTATCCCAGCTTGGTCTAGAAAATTCATCAGGTTATTAAGAAAATAGTCTCAAAAATTCAGCAGGATTGTCAAATGATCACAAGAAAAGTCCTAAAAATTCCTAAACTCAGTTCAAAAATTTTGGATTAAAAATTTCTGATACTCTCCCGCGGTCTCACAAGCAAATCTGACCATTAAATGACTGATAGATATAACACAAGTAGGAAAATTCCCTACCTCTTAGATTTTGACGAAACGCTAAGATTTTTGTATCCATGCGTAGCCCTCATTGCGTGGATCGACTTTACCTTCTGCTCCGACGAAAACCTATGGTTCGATTTCCTTAGATCTTAGTTTGAAGCGAAGAAAGAAAAAAAATAAAATATCTCTCTCTCCCTCTCTCTAATTCCCGCTCTGTTCGTCCATCTTTCCGTTTTTTGATTTTATCTCCTTTTTATTATTATTATTATTATTATTATTATTATTATTATTATTATTATTATTATTATTATTACTTGGATATATGACTCATATTGTCTTATTCGGGTCCGTTTTTACCCTAAAATAATTTATTTCTTTCGGTTGATTTATTTTAAATGAAACTTATTTCAGTCAATTCATGACTTCCTAGATTTTGTAAAAATCTAAATCTAGTCTGACTATCTACCGAAATCAGTAAAAATAACTACGTTGATGTGACTTTTACGGGTCACTATTCAGCGGGAGCGTTTAATGGCGCGAGTGTTTGTCATCAGAGATATAGAGAATTTTAAAACAGCGAACATTATGGAAATTTATTATTATTAATTATTATCTTTTGCAATTTTTTAGAAATTTCTAATAATTTTTTTTTAGGTTTCTGATTACCACAATTCTTTTGAAAACTACACAATTTCTGTCCTTAAAAACAACGTTAAAAATATACTATGACCTTTCGAATAATTAAGGAAGCCCTTGGTGTGCACATATGGAGCTACGATTATAAATCTAGTACCCTCTCGGGACGGTAATAGTTGAACAAACGAAACTCAAAGGAAAGGAAAGTACCTCAATCCGAAAATAGTTGAGGATACTGACGGCACATCTAAGCCTCTGGCTCCCAGGTAGTTGCCTCTCTCTCATGATTCTTCCAGGACTGGCATAAAGAGATCACCTGCTCCTCATGGCTTACTTTTCCTTCACGTCTACAATCTATAGTGTTTCCTCATAAGTCAAGTTCTCCTTTGCGTGCGGCACTCTCTCGGCCTATGAAGGATCTGGGATGTACTTCCTTAACATCGACACATGGAATGTGACACACCCCCACCCCCTTCCAGCGGCAGGTGTGCGCCACTCCACAGAAAATCCCCAGCTGTTACCTCTAACGACTAGAAACTCCTGTGAAGCGAAGCCGTATTGCTTGCTTAAACCTCGTATAAAATTTTTTCTTTCTTTTTCCAACTTAGGATTTGGTAAAATCTTAGCAGCGGAAAAACCTTAGTAGCATGACGGCTGCATATAGTATAATTCCAAATCCTGTATACACAACTTAGACTTTATCCAAATATGGCAACCAGCATACCAACACATTCTCACAAAACTACACTATGTACATACATATGTTCCATTATACAAATTCAAAGTGTTTCCTTACAAAATATTCTTAATTACAGCACTTGCACAAATGTCGAGAATCTAATGCGCTCCCGGCGTCGAGATTTGCACAGTACAGGAAAATAGTTTTAAAACGAGGGAAAATAATGAGCTAAGCAGGCTCGGTGAGTGTATGCTTTATAAATGTTTTGCTTTTCAGGAAAAACATCTCAAAACTGTAAAACTTTCTTTACAATTATTTTCAGAAGCTGCTGCTGTTCCAAAACTTCATGTACTTGCTTGCTTTTAAAAGTTTATAAAACTTTTAATACTTGCTTGCTTTACTTTGCTTTTTAATTTAAAAAGCTTATAAAGCTCACCTCATTCCTATGCTTGCTTTGCTTTAAAAATGTATAAAACATTTCTCAAATCTGCTAACACAAAAAGTTTAAAAAGAAACGCCATCTGAGAGCACAGGCTCAACAGCATGCTTTGAAAAATAAAACGGGAGCCTGGGCTCGACCATTTGCTTTAAAATCACCACGGGAGCTTGGGCTCAACCGATCGTTTTGAAATATAAACGGGAGCTTGTGCTAAAACCGTTTGCTTTTAAAACTCTCGACCTGGGCTACGTACTGATAGTTGATTTTTCAAAACTGTATATCATGCTTATAAAACATCAACCATTGGAGGCCTGTACTTGCTTGTTGTACCCTAGTGAACACGGGAGCCTGGGCATCGACAGTGCGGTGGAAGGACCCAGGCACACTTCACTCCACCTTTTCCGGTAAATATGGTGGAATTGACCTGGGTCGCCATCACCATAATTTGGTTAGAGCTCTTAACCTTATACTCACAATACGTGCCCACGGTCTCCTTTAAATGCCATGATGCATGTGCAAGTTTCTTAGTAGACGAAAACTAAAATGCGTATATGAGATCCTAACACCACCGTGCACGTCTGGAATACCTCTGACCGGTTTGCTTGCTTAGAGCTAGGGATTTAGTTAGGCTGTTTTGTAAGACCCGAAATTCCAATTTCTTGAAAAGGGCCAAAATCGTATTGGCTAGAAATTGTAATTTCGGCTACGAAATTGTAATTTCGGTTAAAAATCCAGAATTTATTCTCTAGATCTCTGATGATGAAACAGATTTCACCGTTGGAATTGTCTCGCAAAATCTAGCTATCACGTCGAATTTTGTCGAATTCCGAGACAGTCGGAATTTACACGTTTTTCGAGGCATCGCGGTTCGGGTGCCGTAAACGATTTTCGATGCGACGAAAGTCACATATAACACATACTCATGTGCCATAAGTGGCATGAGTAGAGAAAGGATGAAAATGGACGGCCGAGTGTCAAAACTGGGAAAAGAAGGACATAATTGGTATTAATGGAATTGTTTTAAGTTAGAAAAAGCCAAAATAGCGAATAGTGCTTGTCTTCTCCAATTAAAACAAGACCAAAAACGTGAATTGAAGGAGGAGGATGCAGTGAGTTGCAGAATGTGTTTTTAGAGAGAGAACATCAGACTTCTCTCTAGAATCATTAGAATCACCAGTAGTCGACGATCATCGAGCAAGAAGGAAAGTTACTCTACGGAGAGACCTCTGGCGATGAGCGCTGGATTTGAGTGTTTTGACAAACTCCGCCGGTAGGGTTTCTCCCTACTTAGGTTTTTATTCTTTATTTAAGTACTTTGTTAATGTTTGAGTTGAATGAGGCGTGAGGGACGTTTGATCGATCCCAAATCTTGGGAGCGGGTGGTGAGTTTGAAACCTCAAATGGACAGCCCGTGCAGTCCACGGACTGTTTGTGTTGTGTATGTTGGAAATTATGTATTAAATAGTGCTTTGGTATGTATAGGGCCAGTAATGGCAGTGAAATTCGAGTTCTAAAGTGAGCAGGCAATTGGTGATTTTAAAGAATGGTAACCGGGGTTTCACTATTCAGGAATAGTGTTCACAAAATAATTTTTGTGTGAAATAATGTGTTTTGATAAGTGATTCAAGTTGGATTGCTCGTGTTTGATCTTAGTGAGCTAATTTTGGTGTATGAAAATGTGAAATTACATAACATGATTGTGTGATTTAAATTATGTGAATATATGCATGATTATATATTTGCATGTGTTATAGAATTGAAATGGAATTGCCATCATGCATTCAAAAGGCACTTGGGCACCCTAGGACGATAGGAGTGAGTGCATGGGGTAATTCTTGAGAGAATGGTTCGGAGGGTTGACTAACAAAAAAAAAACAATAATGAATATCGGAGGGTAGTCCAAATAAAATATCAATCGTCGGAGTCGGCCCAATTGATATACATCGGAGGGTAGTCCACACATAATATCAATCGTCGGTCATTGAGTGATATATATACATCGAAGGGTTATCCACAAACAAATAAAAACTAAGGTTCTCATACGTGGCTTAGGCAGGTGTGAGGGAGTCGTGGAGGACTCGGGATATGAGATGATCAGTTAGACATTCAAGTAGGATCATGCATTTGCTTGAATGTGTGTTTATTACGGAGCATTACATATACGCCAGGTGGAAGTAGCCCGCGGGTGATTCCACTACTGAGCATTAGCTCACCCTGTTAAGGGATATTATTTTACATGTACAGGGAACGTGCGAGGGGACGGCTCATCCTAGAGATTGAGTTTAAGAAGAAAGTAGAATGGCTTTGATGATTTTACATGTATTAGAATTCTTGTATTTTAATATATGTTGTATAAGAGTAACTTTGAACTCTTGAAACTATTGGATATAGTTGGTTTATATTGATGATGAGTATTGTCGTATGGGCCCAAGAGGCCGTTTTTACTCAGATATAGATATCATGTGATTGATGTTGATTGGGACAAGGTATATTACAAGTGTTGTATTTGGGTAGAGCTCCCCTTACAAAGGAGACTTTGCCCGATTTTCGTGAGAAATGTTGGGTCACCCGACATTCACGAGTGTTTCCGCGGGTTGACGGGTAATCAATGGTCCCCCGGGATTTGGGGCGTCACAGCTTGGTATCAGAGCTTAGGTATACGAATACCTAGGGCTTGAGGGGCTTGGGCTTAGGCCATAGAGGTGTAAGAACATCACCACTAGGTGTGGTTCGATGTTGAGTTAGGTATGAGATTACCTGACCTGGGGAGAAAATTAGAACACTGCATGTGTTTTGATTGTGATCATGTGATTGTGTGATTGATGTTTATAACATGTGTGATCATGTGGTTGTTTGATGAATGGTGTGTATACCATGTTGTATGTGTTGTGAGTGATTGTGTGCTTAGTGATTAGCATTGATGTGTTAGAAATTTTTGGGACTTTACGGTATGAAAAAAGCGGAAAGAGAATGAATAAAATAAATTTTTATAAATTTATTTGTTTTATTGGAAAATTAAATAAAAATTTTAAGGTTGAATATTAGGGTTAATGTGAGAACATAAGGTTTTGAGTAAATTTGGACAAAATGGTCCAGAGTTAGTGAAAAAAAAAAAAAAGAGATCAGGAACTTGCAAATGGGCTCTGCGCCCCGTTGAGCATAAAGCGGCCCAGCGGTGCAGGCGTATGGGTGCTCAGTTTGGGGGCGTTGGGCGCGGGGCGCTAGGCGTCTTGAGAGCGTTGGGTGCCTTGCGAGGGGACACGTGGAGTGCGGGGCCTGCATGGGCGCCTTGGCTTACGGAGTCTTTAGTGGTGAGTAGCCATGTTGCGTTCTGTGGTGGGGCGCTTTGGCGTGTGGCCCAGACCTGAGTTGGGGGCACTGTGCACTTGACCCAATTTTGACCTAGTTTTTGGGCTCAGTACTGTTCCTAAGTCACTTTTTGGACACTGTTCATGAACTCGGTTCATGAACACCGTTCATCGAAAAAATTTTCGAAAAAAAACAAACACATTTTTATTAAGTGCGAATTTAAAGGACAAAATTTTGGAAAATGGTGCAAAATAAAATTTTTGTTGATAAGATTGGTTACATGTGGATAAAGGGTCTTGCATTGTATAAATGCGGGGACTTGATATATATCTAGCGATTTTGTGTATGATTAGTGTCACCGAGTTTGTGTTTATTCCTTGAGATCTTGCATTATGTTTAACTACCGGCTAGCGTAGATGGCTGAGGCGGGACGAGGGCGTGGGGGCGTCTACGAGTGCGGTCGGGCTGCAGACGTTTGACTAGCCGCCGTGTTGATCAGTGATTTCTTCGAGGGTACATGGAGTGTTGCGTGAGCGCTGTCGTACAGAGGCTAGCATAGCGGTAGTCGAGGAGGTCGGTAACCTCCAGAGGTTTAGAGTGCATCATCCTCCGACATTCACAGGGGGAGGAGACCCGATGGTGGCAGACCATTGGTTTATGCGGTCGAGCGTGGGGTATGGAGATCGCAGCCGATCACGAGGATCGGGTTAGGCGCATTCGGTTAGAGGCGAGGCCCAAGTGTGGTGGAGATGGGCGAGGACCTCTAGAGACTTAGAGGCTATGACATGGGCAGAGTTTCAGGAGTTGTTCATGGGCAAGTACTTTCCAGAGACTGTGAGGCATGCCAAGGCTCAGGAGTTCCTAGAGAAGCGGGCGACGGCGTGATGGACCTCGTGGCTAGATTCTGAGAGTTAGCCCAGGTTCTTGATGATTACGTGGCCCGCGACGCGAGTGAGAGATTAGAATGGGTGAAGTTGTCCATTCGGGCAGGATATGGGACTTCGCCCTACGGGATATAGATTCTATGGTTGGGTGACCACGACCGTAGAGAGATAGAGGATGCTCGGGCACGCGGGATGCGAGTGTTAGTAACAAGAAGGAATGTGTCAGTCTTCTTCCGGTTTAAGGAAAGAGGCGAGAGAGCTAGTTCGCGAGGTCAGTCGGCCATCCGGGCCAGGGACGGATGAGGTAGCCGTCGGGCGGGACGGATGGTGTCTTGCCATTGTCGGCTGGACACATGAGGAGGATTGCCCCGAGGCATGGATCCCGGGGGTTTGGGACGGCCTGATCCCGAGTTAGTAGCGGGACGGTGGGGGGATGCGATACGTTCCTCCACAGCACGGTGCAGGCGAGAGAGGCGATCTGGGTTTAGGGGCTGGGCCACCTCACATTTCCACGAAGCAGGCTAGAGAGGCCGGGTATGGGTAGGGCGGGGACGAGGCCTGAGCGGGGACATCGAGGGGGTTCGGGCGATGCCTTATCTACCATGACTAAGTCGCCAGGTCCGGCCAGTTATATAAGTGCGTTTTTGCTATCTCGCCTATGGGCAAGAGTGTTATTTGATTATGGTGCTTAGCATTCATTCATCCATTTGCAGCAGTTGTGATGGGTTCAAGGCCCAGAAGGTTGAGACGCTTAGAGGAGCACTGCGTATGAGTTCTCCCCTAGGGATTAGGGCGAGAATAAGGGATGATATGTCGGAGTTCTGTTTGGAGATCTCAGGGACTCTGCTCACGGTGGACTTGAGGATCATGGACATGTTAGAGTTCGATCTCATCTGAGGATGGATTGGGCGCTTGGCTGGTCGATTATCGATTGTGAGCGTAGGAGGGCCGCTACCGCAGCGGGGCGGTACTCGTGTGGTATTTGGGGAGACAGCATGACATTTTTGCCCAGACAGTATATGAGTCAGTGTTAGGGACCGGTTAAGCGGGTTGGCTATGAGCCTTTCTGGAGGACGAGAGGCAGACTTAGATCTACCTCGGTGGTATGTGAGTATGTGGATGTTTTTAGATGAGCTACAGGTACGCCTCACTTGAAAGGGTAGTAGACCGTGTCGGAGTTACACCTGGTACCCCACCGTCTCTATGACTCGCATAGGATGGCCTTAGGTTGAGTTACGGGAACTTAGGAGTCCAACTGTCGAGGAGCTACTAGGCAAGAGGGGGTTAATAAAATGAACGCGCCGCCATAGAGTAGCCCGAGTTCTGGTGTTTGCAAGAAGATTCAGAACACCGACGTGTGACCTAGACGGAGTTGAGCGGGATTGAATCAAGGTGATATCCATGCAGATTGTGTTTATTGACTCAGATGAGAGGGGCGCGATGCTCTAAGATGGTGTGTGAGTTGCCATGGTGAGATGGAATCAGTTATCACCAAGGCGGCGTTGGAACATGTGTTTAGTTTTACGGTGTTTGGACATCAGAGCGTCGACGCGTTGTGATCTATAGCGAACATTCAACCCTATTTAGATCAGTTTGTCGTAGTCTTCATGGATGACATCTTGATCTACTCCCAGTCAGAGTGGGAGCACGAGTATCACTTGAGGATCGTTTTACAGTTGTTGAGAGACTATCAGCTATACGCCGAGTTCAGTAAGTGCGAGTTTTGAAAACTGACTGAGGTGAGATTTTGGGACCCGTGGTGTCGGCATCGAGTGTCGGTCGACTAGAAGGTGGCGGTGATGAAGTTAGGAGGCGAAGTTAGTCTTGAGATAAGTGATTCTTGGTTGGTGTTGGGTATTACGGGGAGATTCATTTGAGGATTTCTCGGGGATAAGCGACTGCTGACTAGGTTGACCAGGAAGGGGGTCAAGTTTGAGTGGGATGACCCCGTGCGAGGGGCATTCGAAGTTGAAGGAGACTTACTTGACTCCATCTTGATAGTCCGGACGGGGGACGAGTACCTCAGTGTATTGTGATGCCTCGAAATTTGGTAGGATGTGTTTGATGCGTCAGGAGGGTAGTAGCTTATGGTTCCCATCGGTTGAAGAATCATGAGGCGAATTACCCCACACACGACATGGGTTAGCGGCGAAGTGGTCTTCGCCTTGAAGATTTGGCGCCCTTGCGCTATGGCGAGGAGTTCGAGGTGTGCCCGGACCATAAGTAAAGTATATTTTCACTTGTGAGTGGGACCTTAATATGAGGGCAACGTAGATGGATGGAGTTCTGGGGATTATGACTTCACTTTGCATTACCATCACGGTAGGCAAATGTGAGGTGGCTGATGCACTTTCGGTCGGAAGTCACGGAGCGTTAGCTAGTATAGCTTCTCGGGAGTGGCGGATGCTCGAGCTTCACGTGGGACGATTTGGACTATAGTCACGTGGCTGGGACTCGAGTACAACAGGAGTTTAGTGTTTACACCATCTACATTGAAAGCGAGTGATTGAGTCGATGTGGGGCGTAGGGAATCTGATCGGAATGCGGGTGACGGTACGGACCGTTCACGCGGATAGTAGTCTTGATAGGGGAGACCAGGTAGTGGTTTGATTGGCCGATTTGAGGAGATTCTCGGGGTTTCTTGCTCTCGATTTGCCGTGCACCCAGGTGGCACGAAGATGTATCAGGTCTTCGTTGCCAGTATTATTGGAGTGGGATGAAGAGACACGTAGGGGACTTTGTTGTGATGTATACGTGTCAGCGGGTTAAGTGAGCACCGGAAGCCAGCGAGGCTGCCGGCCATTGGAGGTGGGCGAGTGGAAGTGGGAGCACGTCGATGGACTTTGTGACCCACTTGCCGCGGACGTGGCGAGCATGGCGTTGTATGGGTGATAGTGGGCCGGCTCACGAAGTCGGCGTATTTTTAGCGTGCGGATGATCTTCGCCCTTGGAGAGATTTTCAGGTTGTACATTCAAGAGATAGTTCGAATTTACGCGGGTACAGTATCCATAGTGTCGGATAGGGACCCCGGGTTCTGACACACTTTTGGAAAAGTTTGAAAAGGCTATAGGCCTACGCGTGACGATGAGTACAACTTTCCACCTCAGAACAGATGGTCGATCACGAGAGGACTGTCCAGTGTTAGAGGACATGCTCTGAAGCATGCTTCTGGATCATAAGGTGCATTTGGAAGAGCACTTGCCCTTAGTGGAATTAAGCCTACAATAATAGTTATCGGTGATATCGGATGGCACCATATGTGGCATTGTATGGGAGGCCGTAGATCAGATTATGTTGGATGAGGTGGGAGAGAGAGTTCCATCATTGGTCACGATACGATTAGAGACACCTCAGGAGGTGGAGAAGCGTCTGACGGCGTCTTGCCATGGCTTTCGAGTGGTGAGAGCTATGCGTGTGCGATCGAGCTCACAGAGTTCGAGTTGGAGATCATGTCTTCTTGAAGGTGGTGCACTGGGGGGAGTGGTCGGGTTCGGTAGCGGGAAGCTATCGGGGTTTATTGGACCTTTCGAGATGCTCGAGAGGATGGGCACAGTCGCGTACCGGTTGGCGTTACCGCCCGACATGTCGGTGTCGGGTATTTCCGTCTCCATGCTCGGAAGTATACTCGGATCAGCCATGGTGGATTGGGGACGGTAGAGGTTGACGGATGAGACCGGAGGGACGGTGTGCATTTTAGATAGCCGTGATCAGGTTTTGCGACGCAAGACTGTGAGGCTAGTGTTGGTGCTATGGCATCACTATGGGTGGAGGGAAGTCCCGCGTGGGAGGCGCGAGGACACGATGCGAGACCTATCCGCTTCTTGTTTAGGGATGAAGTGCGTGGTTTAGTGGATTTACCATTTAAATGACTAGTTTACATGCATCAGTAGTGCACATTGCATATGCATGTGAGTGATTGTGTTGTCCAAAATTTAGGGCCGAAATTCATTTAGGAGGGGAGAATGTAAGACCCAGAAATTCGATTTATGGAAAAATGGCAAATGGCCAATTTCGGCTCACGAAATTGTAATTTCGATTAAAAAATCGAATTTATTCCACCTTACATCTGGGATGATGAAAGCAGTTTCAGGTTGGGATCGTCGCGAAATCTAGCTAACGTCAATTTCGTCGAATTAAGAGACGGTCGGAATTTCGTTTTTCGAGGCATCGAGGTTCAGATGCGGCCAAAAGCGATTTTGATCGTGAAAGTCACATATATAGCAATCTTCGTATCATATAAGGGTAAGCGAGTAGAAGAAAATATGAAATGGACGGCCAGAGATAGTCTTGAATGTCAAAGCGGGAAAAGAAAGGACATAGTGGTATTAGTAGGGGTGTTTTAAGTTAGAAAAAGCCAAAATAGTGAATAGTGCTTGTCTTCTCTGATTAAAACAAGACCCGAAACGTGAATTGAAGGAGGAGGGGATGCGTGAGTTGGGAATGTGTTTTTAGAGAGAGAACATTAGACTTCTCTCTAGAATCGTGGGAGATCCGATCATTCGGCGATCGTCGGAAGCGAAGGAAAATTCTTCTACTACAGCGGAGAGACTGCGGCGTGGCGCCTGAATTTAGAGTTTCGACAAACTCGTAGTGGGAGTTACCCACTACTTGGGTTTTATTCTTTATTTAAAGTACTGTTAATGTTTGAGTTGAATGAGGCGTGAGGGCCGTTATATCGATCCCAATCTTGGGACGGGTGATATAATTTTTTGAAACCTCAAATGGACAGCCGTACGAGTTCATGGTTGTTTGTGATGGGTATGTTGGAAATTATGTATTAAATGGTGCTTTTGTATGTATAGGGCCGGTAATGGTGGCTGAGTCGGGTTCACAAAGTGAGCAAACCCCGGATTAGTGATTTTAAGGAATAGTAGGGGTTTCGCTATTCAGGGAATAGTGTTCACAAAATAATTTTTGTGAAATAATGTGTTTAATTCGAGTGATTCAAGTTGGATTGCTCGTGTTTGATCATTAGCCCAAGTGAGCTAATTTTTGGTGTATGAAAATGTGAAATTACATAACATGATTGTGTGATTTAAATTATGGGAATATATGCATGATTGTATATTTGCATGTGTTATAGAATTGAAATGGAATTGGCATCATGCATTCCATAGGCATTGGGGCACCCTAGGACTATAGGAGTGAGTGCATGGGGTAATTCTTAAGAGAATGGTTCGGAGGGTTGACTAACAAAAAAAAAACAATAATGAATATTGGAGGGTAGTCCAAATAAAATATCAATCGTCGGAGTCGGCCCATTTGAAGTATGCCGGGTAGTCACCGCATGTATCAATCATTAAAATTCGGTCAGTTGATATATACATCGGAGGGTTGTCGCGAAGCAAAATAAAGCTAAGGTTGCCATCGGTGGCCGGCGGGTGTGGGGGGAGTCGAGAGGACTCGGGATATGAGATGATGGAGTTAGACATTAGTAGGATCATGCATTTGCTTGAATGTGTTTATTGGAGCATTGCATATGCACTTAGGTGGAGTAGCCAGCCAGGGTGATTCTACTGGCTAGCTCACCTGTCCAAGGGATATTATTTCTGGTACGAGGGAGCGTGCGAGACGGCTCATCTAGAGATTGAGTTTAGAAGAAGCTAGGAATGTGGCTTTGATGATTTTACATGTATTAAATTCCGATTATTTTAATATGTTGTATAAGAGTAACTTTGAACTCTTGAAACTATTGGATATAGTTGGTTTATATTGATGATGAGTATTGTCATATGGGCCCAAGAGTCCGTTTTTACTTAGATATAGATATCATGTGATTGATGTTGATTGGGATAGGGTATATTACAGGTGTTGTATTTGGGTAGAGCTCCCCGTACAAGGCTGCTGATTTTTATGAAATGTCGGGTCACCCAGGCATTCACGAAGTGTTCCGCGGAGTTGACGATTAGTCAGGTTTGGATTTGGGGCGTCACATGTTTTCACAAATATTCTCTTTGCTTGCTTGCTTGCTCTTTGGAAAATGGTTTTACAATTTAAAACCATTGCTTGCTTGCTTGCTTGAAAAATGGTTTAATAATTTAAAACCATTTGCTTATTTGCTTGCTTGCTTGAAAAATGGTTTAATAATTCAAAACCATTTGCTTACTTGCTTTTTGAATTATAGTTATTCAATTTAAAACCATTTGCTTGCTTGCTTGCTTGAAAAATGGTTTAATAAGTCAAAACCATTTGCTTATTTGCTTGCTTGCTTGAAAAATGGTTTTACAACTCAAAACCATTAAATACCAGTGTAAAACAGTTTATAATAATAATACACTAGTATTTGGGAAAAATAGGTTTATAACACTCACTTCTTTGCTTGCTAAACTTAAGAGCACAATTCCACCACCTTTCCCGCCTTTGCTTTTAACCTACACACTCAAACGAATACGACGACATATTAATCGCCTACGTATAACGTATAAACTTAACGTACTTCCTAGCACTTATTCACAGTCAACGAATATCACCGAGGCGACGAGGTACGCTACATTTTTCGTCGAGTTCCAATCTTATTTGAACCTCTCTTAATCATTTACTAAGGTTCCTAAACTATCGGTGTACGAATTCGGGCTTAATTTTACAAAAACACAACATTCTGGGCATTTTGGGCACACCTGTACCGGTACACGACTGTACAGTCTGAGTTGCACATTCTGTTAAGTGTACCGATATAGGTTGGACTGTGCCGGTACGGGTTGGCCTAGGTGGGGTGTACGGTGACACTGTGCACTATCTTAGGTACACCCTCGGAAATTTGCCCAGAATTGCTCCTTTTTGCCACTTTTTGTACCAAAACTCTTCATATAACTTCCCCATTCCTTAAGACCTCAAGAATCATCATGGAAATCATCTAAAAACAACTTCATAACACTTGAATTGGTGATTTGAAACTTCATAACCCAAACCCTAGGTGAAAATCCTAAAAATCCAACCTAAGGTCCACCAATTCTTCTAAGAACCATAAGAATATGATGATTCCATGTTTATTTTACACCAATTGGGGTTTTACCCACATAACCTCAACAAAAATCTAGGGTTTGGGTGACCTCTTCCAAAACCCTAGACAAATGACCTTCTCCATGGGAAATTCTGCAAAACCTAGACATCCACAGAGACCCATGGTCCAAGAGCAAAAACATGCGATTTTGGACTTCTTGTCCTTCTCCTTCTTCTTCCTCTTCTTCCTCTTCTTTTCTCTCTTCTCCTCACCAAACGTGAACCCTAGCTTTTGTGAGACCAAAATGAGGCTTTTTAATTTTTGGATTTTGTCTCACCTCTTTTATATACTAATATTTACCTTAATTTCCATTAAGTCCTTCATCCTTTTAATTTTGCAAATCAACTTATTTTATTTGTATTATGGCCCATCTCTACTTGTTTAATGATTTTCATATCCTTTATGGTCAATTACAATTGTACCCTTGCACTAGCACTAAAATTCCGGGTTCCAAAATTTTATTTCATATATAACTTCCGAAATTACTACTCTGTGACACTTGGTACTTTTATGCGCCCCTATAGTTACATGTACTATACACTCTCTCAAGACGGGACGTTATAGAATGTGTCATGAATCCTAGATAACTCTGGGGGTAAATTCAACCTTTAAGCTACTGGCCCCACCTTGCTCACAATCTCATAAGGCCCTATAAATCTCAGACTGAGCTTGCCTTGCCTCCCAAATCTCAAAACACCCTTCCAAGGGGAAATCTTCAAAGACACAGTCACCTATCTTTAGCGCAAGTCTCTCGACGGTTGTCGCGCCGCTTCTCTGTCTATCTCTTGCTGCCTTCAAGTTATCACGGACAACTTTCACTTTCTTTGAAGTGACCTGCACTAACTCAGGGCCTACCGGTCTCCTCTCACCTGACCTCGTCCTAGCACCTTTGGAGTCACACTTCTACCATACATCACCTCAAATGGAGCCATCTTTATACTGGCTTGATAGCTGTTGTTGTAGGCAAACTCCATCAGTGCCAAAGGAGTATCCCAACTCCCCTTGAATTCCATCACACAAGCTCTCGTCATATCCTCTAACGTCTTAATGGTCCTCTGATTAGTGCTCAAAAAGTGCTATATTGAACCCTGTCTATTTAAGGTTTTGAGCACTTTTTGTGTACTAATCAGCGTAAGTAACCCAATTTGCACATTAAGGTCCCTGCTATTCTACTAATCGCATTTTGTGGCTAATTTTTGTAGTTTTTGCAAGTATTTATGCCAAAATTGCTGAGTCGATCCAAGCACGAAGAATTCGAGTCAAACTCAGCATTGCAGGTTAAAGACGGAAAAGGAAAGAAGAACGAAAATGCGAAAATTAGACCAGGAAATTTAGCGGTCATGAAATTTTTGAAGCACAACGAAAATTGCGCTCTAAGCTCCACTTTGTTCCTTGCACGCCCACTTTGTTCACATTTCAGCCATTGTTCACCCCTCCTACTGTTTCACGCTTTTGCCTGTTTATTACAATTTTTTGTTTCTTCCCATTTTATCCCTTGTATTAGCTTTTGGTTTTGGTTTTTTTTTTGTAATTTCCCTTGGTCTGAGCAGTATATAAGCCTCAGTCAAGCTCTGTACAATCAATCACTTCGGCAATAAAGTTTTGGCGTAGAAGCTTTTAGCTTCTCCCGTATTTTCCATTTTCTCTCATTTTCTTTCATTTTCTTTCCACTTTCTGGGCAGCCAAACACCCTCCAAGGATGACAACTCGGAGGATGAGCGGCTAAAACCCTCTTTTCCTTGAAGAGGAAGGCTACTAGGCGTAACAGAGGGTTCTCATGCTTCAGCAACGGTATTCAACAATTATTTTGGTTTTTCTCTTCCGCATTGGTTTCTGAAATCCCTTGTATGTCTACTGTGGAATGACCCGGTGCTTGCGATCTTTTTGGGTTAAATTGGATGCTTATTGCTAGATCAGCGATGTTAGGTCGATTGTCTCTTATGAGTCACTATAAGGTAGATCAAAGTAGTTTTTCGCTGGCGGGGACCCGATCGAGTAAATCTTTGTTTTGAAAGGAAAATTTTAGGGTTTAGTTTTTAAAGCTAAATGAAGATCCGGTTCGGGAAATGACTATAGGTCATCCTTTCCAACGTGAGGAAATGAACCCAAGGACCCCTCAGTTGCCCTAGAATCCTAAGCCCAGCATCTTGATACTTTAAGGAGAGCTCTTTTATTATTTTTCTTATTTTTCTTCATTTTATTATCGACGCAACCATCAGCTCCTGTTTTTACCAAATACAGAAATCTAAATGGAAATTCACCATTTTTGAACCTCACTGTAAATCATTTGTGCGAAGAAAACCCATCCATGTGTTCGACCCTAGAGCCACTATATTGCAGTAGCTTTGCTACGGCAGTAGGACTTTTAGGATATAAATTTTGTTGATTCCGGAACACCTACTGTGGCACGAATCAAAATGGCGTCGTTGCCGGGGATGGTGCCTTAGTGCATTTGACGAGCTGTTGAACACTTGTGATCCTCATCACAAGTTCTGGTGAATTTTCCTTTTATCATTTTACTGTCAGTTTTTTTTAGTTAGTTCATTTCACTGTTAAAAAAAGAAGAAGAGGGGGTCCAGGAGGAGAAGCTCCTTCATGCTTGCAGTGAGGTGTCCTGCAGATGAGTTTAGCTTCTGCTCCTTTGTGTTAACCATCCTGCTCTCTGGTGGTGTTGGTGGGATCACTGTTGTAGGAGGAGTGACTGGTATAGTTAGTTTTTTATTAACTGCTTCATTGTCTTTCATCAGTTCTTCCTGCAGTTCTTGTGTACTGTGTTTTCCCACTCTTGTATCATTTAGGCACACTTCATCTGAATTTTGCTCCTCATCCTCTACTGACTTATGCTTGTTGCTCAGGTGAAAAATGTTGAGCTCCAGGGTCATATTGCCAAAGGAGAGCTGCACGATTCCATTACGGCAGTTGATTATGGCATTAGATGTGGCCAAGAATGGCCTTCCAGAGTATGATGGGCACTTGGTTATGCCCTCACCGCCGAGCTCAGTATCCAAGAACCACGAAGTCTAGGATAATAAACTTATCACCTTCACTAAGACATCCTCCACTATTCCCTTTGGGATTTTCAGCGTCGATCGCTAAGGATAGGAGTGATGTTGGTGAGCTTAGCTCCCCGAACTCGCGCTTGCCTGCTTGCGAGTATGGCGTGGAAGGTGGCAAATGAGCTCCCAAATCGGCTGGTGCCTTATCCATGCGAGATCCCTCGATGTTGACTAAGATGGTGGGGATCTGGATCTTTAATATTTCACAAGGTTTGCCTTTGGATGATGTTGACTTGTTCAGTTTAGAAAAGCCTTCTTGTGATACTGACCACTTTCTTGATTGTGCAAGGTCCTTTAAAAATTCGCATAGGTTGGAACTGTTTGATCATGTCAACGGTGGGATGTTCGCTACGCCTTAGTACTTCTAGGATGCACCTTGCTTGGAGGCCTTCTTTTTTGCCTCTTGGTGCTTGGGAAATGGAGGAGGCATGCATTTCTTCGTAGATCCTCTTGATGAATAAGTAGTCACGGCTCAGCTACTCTTTTCTCACGGTTTCTACAATGAGGTTTGGAGCCTTGAGGTGCTGAAATTTCAGCTACCACTCCTCAAAGTGATAATGGCCTTAACTTCATCCATCTTTGTTGCGGGCTCACTGGCATAACTTAGTTCATGCACTCCCCTAGGATTGGGCAGTGTTTGGGAAGGGAATCTCCCTTGCTCTTGCACCTGATGCTGATTGGTTAGACTTGTGATGAATGATTGCAGGGTATCAATTTTATGAATGAGGCTTTTGTGGAGCCCATCAATTCTTCTGTCCATGGAGCCTTCTACATTTTCTATTCTTTGATTCAACTGAGCATTAATAGTTTTCTGCTCCTCTACAAAATTCCCCACCACCTGCTCTCAAATTCTGTGATAGCTTGCTCGGCAGGTGATGGGGTTGGTGGGCTAGCATCTTGAGAGGTGGACCATCTTTGTTCTTCTTTGGTGTGTGCTCTAGGGGTTATCTTTGCAGTTTGACACCAAGAAGGGTTGGGGGTGGTTCTTCAATTAGGATTATAGGTGTGCCATC
This sequence comes from Tetrastigma voinierianum, assembly GCA_016808115.1. NCBI lineage: Eukaryota > Viridiplantae > Streptophyta > Magnoliopsida > Vitales > Vitaceae > Tetrastigma > Tetrastigma voinierianum. Next base: position 1,285,831 of record JAEQBH010003899.1, on the reverse strand, counting down.
TTTGGGCATGGAGTTTGGTGGCCTATTTTGGCCCACAACATTTGCATGTTCAGCCATCAAATCACTTATAGAGGGAGAAATGGGGAAGTGTTCTCCTTGATGACTAGTGGACTGGCAATTAAAACAGGGCTGGAGAGGTACAGGTGTTTCAGTTACTGCCCGTACCTCATGTTGATTTCACATTTCAAGCTCTTCCAACCTTCTAGCCAAAGAAGATAGCTTGGCTTTCATTTCCATATCCTTTGACAGTGAATATATACCTCCCCTTTGGTTTGCTGTTGGTTTCATTCTCTCTACCTCCCTTGGGTTCGGCTCATCCCATCCCTTAGGGTTTAAACCATAGTTGAAATCATACTGTAAGTTCTTCTTTAAATCCCCTCCCACCATGATCTCGAGAGTTGTTTCATGGAAGGGGACATTCAAATGTCTTAAAATGGTTGACCAACATCCGTGTGAAGCCATGGTGTGGGCATGCAGTGATAGTTTCAAGATACCTTTCCCAACAACGATAAAATTTTTTCCAGCATCATGTTTCCAAAGGTGTAGATTTGCCTCTTCAAATTGTTAGTCTTAGTGAGCCTTTGAAAGAACTTCTTCAAAAAGTGCGCCAGCTCTGCCCAGTTCCTGATGGTCTTTGGCCTTAGTGAATTAAGCCAAATTTTGGCTTTGTCTTTGAGGGTCAAAGGGAAAGCTTTCAACTTTAGCAGCTCCATGTCGGTTGCACCCTCTTTGAAAGTTGTGCAAACTTCCTCAAAATCCCGGATGTGTGTGTATGGATTTTCATTTTCCATACCATGATAAGTTGGGAGCAGGGGCACCAGATAAGGCCTGTTTGTACATCCTCGACGGGGTATAATGCATGGTGCACTCACCCTTTGCACCCTTGGTGGTGTATGTGATCCCTCATTGACTTTTTGTGGGCATTGGGATCCCTTTGAACCCTTTGTTAGCTCTGGCTTTGCTCTTGAGGTGGGGTCTCATCGGTTGGTGTCTGAATAGATTTGCACCTTATTTCAAGTGGAGCATAGCCTTTCCAATGCACTCACAGGTGTTTTACGTCATTATAAAATTTCTTTATGAACAACACTGAACAAAAACCAACAAAAATAAGGCTACCAAAAGGGTTGATGTTAGTTAAAAAATAAAAACAAGGCAAAATGTGTATGAACAGTACTAAGTTCCAAATTCCCCTGCAGTGAACTATAAATGGAGAAAAATGGTAAAATAAAAAAGAAATGAGAATTCACTTGGAAATCTTATGATGCTTGGATCCGCAAGTTCCATGACTTCTCTTTCTCATGCGAAATTTCGCGAGGTTCAATTGCAACAACTTCTTCTAGTTGCGAAATTTCACAAACCTTAATTTTTCGCAACGGTTCTCGAAAATTATGACTTCATGTATTTAATATGCGGAGGAGCTCGAGTAATACTTGTGCACTATTTTGTCCTTTTGTATATATATATATATATATATATTTAAAAAAATTGTTTTTAAATTCTCAAATTTTATATAGCGTGTTGTTAAAATACTTTTTATTTTTTATTTATTTTGTTTTTCAAAAAAAATTCGCCAATTAAATTTAGCAATGGCTGCATTTTTATTTTTAATGATAACTTTTCATCGAACTACGTTTGGAGGAGAGGTAATTTTGGTACCGTTGGAAATCTTAGAGAGTGTAGAATAGAAATATATCCGAGAAAGAGCCTTTTGAAATTATTAGGAAGATGTATTTTCAAAATGTAGCGTAACCTTCTCTTTTCTTCCTCTAACTTGTTTTATTTGAAACTGGCTTGAATTGAATAAGGTGTCAGATGGAAAGCTTGAAAAGTCTCTATCCAACAACGAGTACATTTTCATCAAAGGAGGTAGCACTTCCTTCTCTGAACTCAATCGAGCCTCGTGCGGACGTGTGACATTTGGTTGGGGAGGGTTCAGCAGAGTGGCATTATTTATGTTTTTGTTACTATTTTGAGCAAGCCCATTTGGTATGTTCAGTGGCTTGTTGGTTTTCCTTTTTGTGAAGCTGTTATACTATACAACTTACTTTTTCAAGTCAAATTGCACCCATTTTTTTTTTTGTTGTGGTTTTGCCTAACCTGCAAGTTGGAAAATTGACACTTTGTCTAATCCTGTTGATGTTAGATTGATGCCATGCCTAGTTGAGTGGATGATTAGTTGAATCCTTGCTTCTTTTGACCTTTTTCTTCCACCTTTAGCTAACCACATAGTGCATGATTTTCAACAATAGGTTGAAAAAGCGCTACCTCTAAACATTGTAAAACCTACCCTAGTTTCGTTGACAACTTGTAATAGGTTAAGGACCCCCATGAATAGAAGGCCAATGTGTCTTCCAAAAGAAAAGAAAAAGAAAAGAAAAATATAAAGAAGAAAAATTGCAATGCTTTGCCTTGAAACCCGAGCAAGGTCCGAGGGGTATATGGCGAAAGCCTTTAAAGCCTGGTGCCCTAAGCCAACTGGTTAGGAGCCACCGACTTAGTGCTCGCTACATGGGTGGATGGGTGAGTTTAGCAAGTTATGGTGATGAGGTTTGAGAAGTAATCATTCGGTCCAGGAGTGAAACCTGAAGAGTTCGTGGTCGAAAGATCCTTATGACTTGGTGCCTAAGCCTTAATTTTGTTGGGAGTCATCGGTAGATCCAGATTACATGGACTTTGGTGAGGTGGTCCTCACCGGCATTGCACCCCTACAACACATGGATTGTGGAATAAGAGTGGTTCTGATCTATTTAGGTTGGTTGTAGTATACAATTGTGACGATGCTTGGTTGGCGGGAGAGTGCAATTTAGCATTTTATTGTTGAGAACTGATCAAACAAACACTTAGATTTTGGTGGAAGTCTCTGATTGATTCACCAAGAAGGAGGCTCTTTTGATACTCAATTTTGTATGGCATTCATTCTCCCGAGATAGTTATTGGGCAAGGGTTTCACTAATTCTCATCGAGGGTTAGGCATTACTCATTCACAACCTTTTTGAAATTTAATAATTTTTGTGAACATCATTTTGTTATCGTTTTGTATGCTCTCTCTTTCTTTCCTTCTTTCATTGCTAAGGGACTAGCAATGTGTAGGTTGGGGTGTGATTAGTGCTCAAAAAGTGCTATTTTGAACCCTGTTTATTTTAAGGTTTTGAGCACTTTTTGTGTACTAATCAAACAGAAGTAACCCAATTTTACACACATGTCCCTGCTATTCTACTAATCGTGATTTTGTGGCTAATTTTGTAGTTTTTGCAAGCTATTTATGCCAAAATTGCCGAGTTGATCCAAGCACAAAGAATTCGAGTCAAACTCAACATTGCAGGTTAGAGACCAGAAGGAAAGAAGAGCAAAAAATGCAAGAAAATTGGAGCCGTAGGAAATTTGGCAGGCTGAGAAATTTCGCAGGTTGCGAAAATTGCTTCCTGCGAGCACTGTTCACTTGCCTGCCACTGTTCACATTTCAGCCACTGTTCACCCATCCCGCTGTTTCACGCTTTTACCTGTTTGTTACAATTTTTTGTTTCTTCCCATTTTATCCCTTGTATTAGCTTTTGGTTTTGGTTTTTTTTTTGTAATTTCCCTTGTTTTGAGTAGTATATAAGCCTCAGTCAAGCTCTGTACAATCAATCACTTCGGCAATAAAGTTTTGGCGCAGAAGCTTTCAACTTCTCCCGCCTTTTCCATTTTCTCTCATTTTCTTTCATTTTCTTTCCACTTTTTGGGCAGCCAAACACCCTCCAAGGATGACAACTCGGAGGATGAGCTGCTAAAACCCTCTCTTCCTTGAAGAGGAAGGCTACTGGGCAAGGGAACTGGGCGTAACAGAGGGTTCTCATGCTTTTAATGCAGGTATTCACTGTTATTTTTGGTTTTTCTCTTCACGCTTGTTTAAATCCTTTATGTGCCTTTGAATGAATTGGGGTACTTGGCAATCTTTTGGGTTCAAGGATGCTTATTGCCAGATCCATCGAGATATTCGGGGCTTAGTCATTTCTATGAGTCACTATAAGGTAGATCAGCAGAATGATTTTCACTCACGGGGACCATGAATGATCGCAAATGCCGCGGTTAAAAGGGAAAATTTTAAGGTTTAGTTTTTAAAGCTAAAATGAAGATCCTATTTAGGAAATGACTATAGGTCACATCCTCCTAACGCGAGGAATGAACCCAGGACCCCCGCTGCCCTAGAATCCTAAGCCCAAAGATCCCATACTAAGGAGACCTCTTTATTATTTTTCTTATTTTTCATTTTATATCAGCCTCGCAACCAACTCCCCGTTTTACCAAAACCCTGAAATCCAAACGGCAATTCACCATTTTTGAACCTCACTCGCAAATCTATTTGTGCAAGAAACCCATCCCTATGTTCGACCCTAGAGTTTGTCTATACTCCGCAGCAGCTTTGTATACAAAGCAAAGAGGGACTTTTTAGATATAAATTTCTGTGATTCCACCTACTATGTCACAAATCATCCTCTCTGACTGGGCATCCATTTGAGGATGGAATACTGTGCTAAAATGAAGGCGAGTACCTAAAGCTGCCTGCAAACTGGGCCAAAACATGGATGTGAACCTAGGGTCTCGATTTGAATCTATCGAAATCGAACTCCTGGCGAAGTCTCACTATTCATCCACATAACCGCCAACTTTTCCAGAGAATCCTCGCACACTGACTTAAAAAATGAGCAGACTTCATCGATCGATCAACCATCACCCATATAGCATCATGTCGCTTCCGAGTTCGTGGGAACTGGCTACAAAATCCAGTGATCTTCTTCTATTTCCATACCGAATGGGGGAGTAACCGTGATCTTCCCATGGGCCTCGATGCCTGGCCACACCTCGTTAATAGGCGCCATTAGGCATCTGGAGATGAAACCTGCGATCTCTTTATTCATCCCATTCCACCAATAATGTTCTTTCAAAGTCCTGTAATCTTGGTACTACTTGGATGTATAGCATAAGCAGATGAATGTCTTCTTCCATGGCACACACATTCTCTACCCTTTCACTATTATGCCGTCATCTCTAATTTGAAAATCTGGTTTCTTTCCCTTTTCTATCTCTTGCTTAAGCTTAATCATCTGTGGATCCTGCAACTGCCCTGCTCGAATCTGATCCACTAGGAGAGGTCTAACATGAAATGAGGCTAACAATGCTCCTGAATCCTCAGCCTCTAATATCTCCCCTAAAACTCTTAGATCCACCAATAGTGGAAGATAACTTGATCTCATATGAGACAAAGAACTCTCTTGCCGCCTACTCAAGGCATTTGCTACGACATTAGCTTTTCATGGATGGTACTACCAGTACAAATAGTCTTTAATCAACTCAAGGTATCTTCGCCTCAAGTTTAACTCTTTCTGGGTGAAACTATATTGAAGACTCTTATGATCTGTAAAGATCCTGCAAGGAGCACCATATAAGTAATGCCTCCATATCTTCAAGGAAAACACGACTGCTGCAAGCTCTAAGTTGTGTGTAGGGTAATTCTCCTCATGCTTCTTCAGTTGCTTAGAGGCATACACAATCACCATATCATTCTGCATCAAAACACAACCAAGGCCCTATCGGGAAGCATCACTATAAACCACAAACCCATCTCTTCCATCAAGCAAAGTTAGAACCTGGAGCCGAAGTCACCCATCTCTTCACCCTCAAACTCGCTAGCGTATCCACCCAATCATACTTGACATCTTTCCTTATCAGCTTACTTCATGGGGCTGCTATCTTGGAGAACCCTTCAACAAGCTTCCTGTAATAGCCAGCTAAACCAAGGAAGCTTTTAACCATTGACACATTCTTTGGCGGCTTCCAATTTACCATAGCTTCTATTTTCTGGGATCCACACTCACCCCCTCAGGTGAGATCAAATGACTTAGGAATGCCACCTTATCCAGCCAAAACTGGCACTTACTCAACTTGGCATGCAACTGCCGTTCCCTTAGGGTTTGCAACACAATCCTCAGGTGCTCTGAATGTTCCTCCGGACTACCTGAATACACTAGGATATCATCGATAAAGACTATGACGAACCTATCCAAATGCGGTACAGGTCTGGTTCCATTCGATCCTCTGTACTGTGGCGTGGTCATTAATGGCATCACCGAAGCTTCAAAAATACGTAGCGTGTCTAGAAAATGATCTTCCAGAACATAACATACCACCCTCAACTAATGATACCCCGACCTCAAATATATCTTAGAGTGCACTCGAGACCCTTGGAGTTGATTGAATAACTCATCGATCCTAGGGAGTGGATATTGATTGTGGATAGTGGCGCTTCTGTTCGTTATGCGTAATCTACCTGGCAGCAGGCTCTGCGACACTTTTCCCACGAAGAGGGTGGAGCTCCCCATGGGGATATGCTCGGCCGAATGAATCCCTTACTCAACAACTCTTCCAACTGAGCCTTAAGCTCCTTAACTGCAGGAGCCATCCTATAAGGAGGAATGATGGGCTCAATCCTTGGGATCAAATCAATGGTGAACTCCACTTCTCTGTGCGGAGGTAATCTGCGATATCATGCGAGACTCTGGCTCAATGGAATCTCATCCACTATAGTCCCCTCCTTCCTTGTCTCCACCACATAAGCCAGATAACCCTGACAACCCTTACGCAACATCCTCTGCGCTGCCATGGCGAAGATCATACTAGAGGATAACTCTTTGTGTATTCCCCTGGCTTCACCTCCAGATTTTCACAACTTCTCTGTTTGCCTTACATAACAATCTAATGTATTTTATGGCAGGGGCAATAATCCATGCCCCGGAACTACATCAAAATCCCTCATATCTAGGGCCACAAGATCCATTGGGAACTCCTGTCCCCCAATCAGAACTCTACTATCTCTTACTACTCTATCTGAGAATAACGGATCTCCTGTTGGAAGGGGAACTCTCATACTTTGACCTTTGTCGACATATTATAATTTGAAAGAACTCCTTAATATTCGAATCATGCGACTCGAGGAAAGAATCTGTCGATGAATAACTAGCTGGCCCGGTCCCATGACGGACCATCCGATACCTCTATCCATAGCATCCACTTTGATCGCCTTGTCTTATCGGAAAACACGAAAAGCGAGACCCTCTGATCATCTGTGCAGCCTATAACTCTATAAATCTTGTTTACTCTGTCCAACCATAACTAGGCTGCCTCTGGATCGCCATTGCCATCATATGGCTTGGCGCCTAACTTCTGTGCTCTCTCTATAGACCTCTTAGACTCTTTAGGAACCTCTCTGGGTGGCAGCAGAGGTGGCTGAGGCTGCGGTTGTTGACGAGTCGCTATAGCTACTATATAAGAAATTTGTGCCACCTGCTCTGTAATAAACAATCCTGGAACTTAAGCTCCATCTAGTAGCCCCGGATAATTCGGCTTGACTTGCCATTAAAGGTTGATTCTGGGGCGGTGGCAGAGCTATTTGTTGCATTATCCGGCTCCCTCTCGGAGTGCTTGTAGTACGCTCGAAAGCCTCTAGAATGGCTTTCCTAGGACTACCTCGACGTCCTCTGCCTGACTTAGTGCTTTATTCACAAAAAAAAAAAACTATTTAATACTTTGAAACACTTAAAATGTATGTACTTTGAAAAATGCATGGTTGCCATAGTGTAAATTAGTGTATAAAGCTCTGATTGTAATAACCTGAAGTTTCCTAAGACCACACTCGTACCAACCTTGACGGACCCACCCACTAGCAGGCGATGTGCCGACAACCTCACAGAACTCCCAGCCGACACTTCCAACGACTAGAGAATCCTGTGAAGCTAAGCCGTGTTGCTTGCTGAAAACCTGTATAAAATTTTTCTTTCTAAACTTGTGTTATAAATTGTGACATAATAGTTGCATATGGGACATGTCCCCAAAACAAATACAATTTACATGCAAATATATAACTGACAATAATATTTCTTCAAAGAGCCTCGGGCTCATCACATTTCATAAAACAAAACTATGTACATATATATGCACAACTATACAAATTACAAGAAAGTGTTTTCTAATAAAGCTAGTTACGAGTTGAGTATTAAATACATCACATATAACTAGATGTCGAGAGGATGATATTATGTCGGCGATCCCGGTGTACTGTACCTAGAAGATAATTTTAAACAAAGGAAAATAATGAACTAAAGGCTGGTGGGGTATATATTTATAGATGACACTTTTCTTATAAAAGTTTCTAAAACTTTTTATAAAAATGCTTGGTTGCTTATCGATGTCAATTAGATTTTAGTTGTATGTAAATGTATAAATATAATGACCAACCCTTTGGGCCTTTCTTGCTTACTTGTACCTATTAAACAGAGCACATTGTTTCTCTTAGGTACGGTGGAAGGACTTCAGGTATCACACATTCAGGTAAAAATATGGTGGCATGCTCCATCACCACATAATAAGCTAGTAAACAAGGAAAACCTAGGCCTCTACCGTGCCGGTGGAAGGACCTCGTGTCCACATCACCTATTCCGGTAAATATGGTGGAATGCTCCATCACCACATAATAAGCTAGGTGGAAGGACCTCGTGTCCATATCACCTATTCTGGTAAATATGGTGCAATGCTTTATCACCACATAATAAGCTAGGTGGAAGGACCTCGTGTCCACATCACCTATTCCGGTAAATATGGTGGAATGCTCCGTCACCACATAATAAGCTAGGTGGAAGGACCTTGTGTCCACATCACCTATTCCGGTAAATATGATGGAATACTCCATCACCACATAAGAAGCTAGGTGGAAGGGCCTCGTGTCCACATCACCTATTCCTGTAAATATGGTTTAACAAATCAAAACCATAAGCTTTACAGTACAGTTTAATAATTCAAACCATAACATACAAATCGTAAAATGATTTATAAATATATAGTATTGAAGAAATAAAGTTTAGAACACTCCACATTTCAGTTTACAATCTGTGACCGACTCACAATTTCACTGGCACTGACTACAAACCAATGCGTGATCTGTCATCTGAAATATTCTTTGCCGGACTGATTAATTTTCGGAAAAATCTTTGGGCCCCAAATGCCATTCACGGGCATATGGCCGGATTATATCAAAGAGGGCTTTAGTGAGTCTAAGAATTCCAGCAGGTTATGAAAATCTTGTCGGACTATCCCAACGGTCCCAATTCAACTTGGTTATGAGAAAATAGTCGAAAAATTCAACCGATTTTCAGAAGAAAGTCCCGAGAAAATTCTAAAAATTTCTAAACTCGGTCAAGAATTTTGGACTGAAATTTCTGACCTCTAGGAAAATCTTAGAGTCATTAAATGATTTGGGATAGAAATAACCTGACTGTTCCACACCTCTTGGAGTTTGACGAAACGCTAAGATTTTGATACCCACGTCTAGACCTCGTTACCTGGATCGACTTTACCTTTTGCTATGATGAAAACCTACGATCCAATTTCCGTAGATCTTAAAGATAAGCGAAGAAAAAATCTCTCTCTCTCTCTCTCTCTCTTTCTCTAATTCACGCTATGTCCGTCCATCCTTCCCTTTTTTGATTTTATCTCCTTATTTTTTTTTATTATAATTATTATTTGGATATATGACTCATATTGTCTCATTTGGGTCCGTTTTTACCTCAAAACAATTTATTTTTTTTTCAGTTCAATTTATTTTAAATGAACTTAGCTCAAGCCGTTCCCTGACTTTCGAGATTTTTGTAAAAATCTCATTACAATCACTATGGCTTATCACCAATCGCGCAGTGATACACTTGTGGTGAAACTTTATGAGTCACTAGGTGTCAGGAGCGAGTGCGGCGTGAATCCGTTTAAGTCATCCAGAGATCTAGAGAATTTTCTGAGCTATTAAACCCTTATAATTATTATTATTATTATCCTTTTGCAATTTTGAAAATTTCTAATTTTTTTAGTTTCTGATTGCACAATTCTTTGAAAACCTTACAATTTCATCCTTAAAAACAATGTTAAAAAATACTATTATGACACTCAAATAATTAAGGAAACCCTTGATGCACATATGCGACCCTAAGGTTACACTTATCGTATACCCTCTCGGGACGGGGCGTTACAAGTAGTTTCCAAAAAAAAAGAGAAGATGTACATTCATCTTTCCTGATAAAAAAAAAATTATTACAATGGAGAAAGAGAAGTTGAAGAAACAAGAATTTTAATAGATACAGGTGCTAGTTGCAACCATATCCAGGTTGATAAATGCGAAATGATAGGAAATATAACAAGCCCATATGTTTTTAAAAATTATGATGACCAAACATTAGAATGCAATTTAAAAGTAGAGATATCCATAAGATTACAATGAATAACCTTTTGAGTGCATGTTATTTTTAAGATAATAGAATGCAAGAAATTGACTTTCTGTTCTATGAAATAGTTTCCTAGATAGATTAGATAAATATAAGATTACAAAAGAAGGAATAGAAATATACAGTGAAGACATATGTATTTTCCTAGATTGACAAAAATGAAAGAAATTACATTCCCTACTATGGTATTTATAATAGCAAATATTCCATAAACTAAGTTATATACATGTAAATTAATAGATGCAGGATTAGAAATAATAATATTTAAAAGCTTTTTATAAAAGATTGGAAAGATACTAAAATCTCTATAAAAGGTGTAATTGGAAATAAAGAAGAGATTACAAAACAAAAAGAAAGTGTGGAAATAATGATCCATAATAAAATAATAAAAATATAGAATGTGATATTATATTAGGAAATGACTTTTTACAACAATTCTCAATATATCAACAAAAAATTTATACTATAATATTTAAAACACCTTGTAACCCTTTGGATAAGAGTACAGTATGAAAACACAAGGATAAAATTATGATAAAAACAAAAAGATGGAGAATAGAGAAAATAAATACATCTATTACTTATAAGTAACAGTTCATGACACATGAAGAAAAATGGAAAGAAAATGCCCAGTAATAACCTTTTAAAATATTGGAAAAAACAAAATCTTGTAAATTATATAAATAATAGATCGATAGGAATTATTAGAGTAAGACCAATGATATATTCACAAGAAGATATAGAAGATTTTAAAATAAAAATTAATGAATTAATGCAAATGAATCTAATAACAGAAAGTAAAAGCCCATATAGTAGCCCTACTTTCATGGTAAGAAAACATAGTGAGATAAAAAGAGGAAAAACAAAAATGGTGATAAATTATAAGGAAGTGGGTAAGAATACTAAATTTGACGGATATTATGTGACGTCCCAAAACCCGGGGATCCATTTGACCAACTGTCAACCTGTGGAAAACTCGTGGATATTGGGTGACCCGATACTACATCGTTATGTCCCATTTACCGGGATCCATAATTTTAACAAAAATAAGATAGAGTCTATTTTGTACGGGGAGCTCTATCCAAAATCCAACCTATACAAAACATAGTAACATGGCCTATCCGAGGCCCAATATAATACAATGATCTCACTGGGTCCACTTATGAGTAAAAATGACCACACAAGATCCATTTATCCATGTTCATTTAAAACGTACAAAATTATATTTAAAACAATTCATAAGAGTTTGATTACAACACTCTTACAAATATTATACATTAGAACAAGATTGTTCAAAAATATTTTACAAAATGGTAACAAGGCCACATGTTAGCCTTCTTCACAATTACGACCTCGAATGAGCACCGTCCACCGGTGTCTGTCCTACACCTGAAATGTTTCTCATATAGGGTGTTGAGTACGCCCTGGTGTGCTGTGATCAGGGTGGTTGTGACCCGTAAACTGCAATCGGTGGGTGTCGGGTAACCCGGCACATACACTATCTTCTCCCCCATTCTAGGGATCTATAATTTAACAAAAAATCGAATAGACTCTCCTCTGTACGGGAAGCTCAATCCACAATCCAACCTATATAACAATACATTACATAGCTAAATGGGACTCGATATGCTGGATTGTTCAGTGATTAACAGTGCATATTCCCCATTCAACCATACCTTGAATACTATACATGCAACATGTATTGTTATGTTTACCAGAGTTCAATTATACACTCTTATACTGAAATGATATATTAAAGCGATTGTTCTAGCCGCCATATCTGAAAATATGGTCCCAGCCACATGGAGCTTTCTTCGCGTATGTGCGATCTCGAATGCGGGTGCTTAGATGCACTTTTGACACATTACACACGAAGGGGGTCCCATGAAGAAAGGTGAGCTGTGATATTAATCTTCTCTGGTGACTCCTCCCTAGGAGTGCTCATACAATGATCAAACCCGAGCCCATACACATCTAGTAGAAAATGTCTACATGAATGTCATTATGTCATGCATGGAGATATCTTATGCCCACCTCACACATGCCTATGCAAGTGTGACCATCGATCATTAATTGGTACCAATGATACATATATATAAGCCCTTATCGGCTCACGGTACCCAATCTGGTGTGACCATTAGTCACAGTCGATCCATTTCGCATCCACCTGACTTAGTACATATGTTAACTATGTGTCTTATTATGGGTAACATAACTTTTCGGATTACACCGCGGGTCTCTTACACCCATGTTCCAGGCATTTCACCTGAGGGGATTAATGACCCCTTTCTTGCTCCGCCCAACACACATTAGTTATATTTCACTTTATGTTTTGAATTGTGAGTCGCTATTGGGCGGTAGCCCGATATGAGCTCCTTGCCATTCATCAAACAACGATGGATGACCATACCCATGCACCCACACCCAATATGTTGATGTCCCTGTGCATATGCAATGCTAATGTCACTACAATTTCTCATGTTACTATAATTTCTCATGTTACATGTATGATGCACACTACATGAACAATTCTCATCAGTTGTACTTCATGTCAATTAACATGCAAACATATATCGCAAGCATATAAGTTCCATATATTTCATGTCAATATATATTTAGATATCGTATCAAGCATATCAGCATCCATCAATCCATGACTAAACAAATAATGTCATACGGCCTTCCTTAATTAACTCTGCTGACTCTCACGTTGACCTTCTTCATGCCATGCAATGGTCATGTCAAAACCTGGCTATTCACATCGACACAACCAAGCAACCTGCACACTAGGTACAAAACATATATTTAAACAAGCTTATAATCACCTAATGTCCTCCATAATCACATGGCTGAAATCTTGACTCAATGGGCTTTCCATAGAGTCTAAGAACACCCAAAACGGAGTTCGGACGAAGAAGTTATAGTGAATCTAAGACCATGAGCTCCCGATGTGGACTAATAGAGACGGGACTCCACTTAGAAATTTGTACTCGGGTAAACGGACTATAACTTGGGCTATAGAGGTCTGATTTGGGTAATTCAAAATCCTAACATCAATTTCATTGATGCGGCTACAATTTACCTGAAGGACACATGGCCAAATTCCCTTTGTTTCCCACCTAAAAACCAGTCCTAAAGTCCGGATAATGTGTGGGATCAAAATAGGGCAACTTCCCATAGTTCAAAATGCAACCAAACATCCCCCTTGGGACAAAACACAACCACATAGCCCTTAACATAGAAAATAACCAAAGTAGGAGAAGACCTACCTCTTGAAATAAAGAGGTTCCTCTAGGAAGTCCGTGGACTTCTGGCAAAAACCCTTGATTTCCAAACTCTTCACTTGAATCCTCAATACAATCTCATGTTTTTCGAATTTACCCACACGTAGCCTTTGTCAAGCAGATGATCTTTAGTTCTTGGCCTGACGAAAATCGACCCACCGATCTCCGTAGATTGTAGAGAGAAGTTGGAGCTTCTCTCTTCTCTTTCTCTCTTCTCTCTTTTCTCTTTCTTTTTTCCTCCCTTTCTTCTTTTCCTCCTCACCGAATTTGTTTGGTCCAAAGTCAAGTGGGAGGCCTCATCTTGCCACATGTCACTCTCCTATTGGCTCCCTTGGATTTCCTTATCCTCTTATTCATAACTTTGAATTTCTTTCTCAAGTGGTGACACATGTGTCACACATGGGTCAAACTTGTTTTTTTAATGTTTGACTTGCTCTCCATTTGACACGTGTGATGTGAGCCCTCAAGCAGTGTCAAGTGTCATTCGTTACTAGGACCTCAAAAAACGTGAAATTCTTCTTTGTTTTGGAGTCGATGGGTCGACGTGGTAGCTAGATTTTGGCGAAGACGATTCTATTAACAGTGAAATCATGATTTTCTGATTTTCCCATTGAAATTATCGTTTTACCATTTCTAAGAAAAATTTAATTTTCTCGTGTTTTCACCATTCTTCCTTTGTAAGTTTCATCCGAAATTCACACACATCCATCATTCGGATGCATAAGCAATGTACACAATCTCGTACATGTAAACTAGTCATTTAATTACTAAACAACTGCAGCCCATTTTCATCCTCAAGCAATAGGGATCTGTATTGTATCGTGTCCTTGCACTTCCACGTTGCCTCACTCCACTCACCGGTGTTGCCACGACACTTTCTACTAACCACACGGTCTTGCGTGAACGATCCCGACTATCCATGATACGCAGCTGGCCAGTGCCGTTTACTCGAAGGTCCATAATAATGTCGACATCAATCTCTCCCCCGATCCACTATATAATTTGGATGCGGGTATGCTAGACATGGAATACCTCATGGACACTTGATAAACTTGGTGGTAGTGCCAAACGATACACAACTGTGCCCACCCTCTCGAGTATCTCGAAGGCCCCGATATATCTTGGCGCTAACTTTTCTCGTTTGCCGAATCTAACCACTCCTCTCTTAGGCATCACCTTCAAGAAGACGTGATCACCCACCTCGAACTCTGAGGTCGATGTCAAACTGTTGGCGTAGCTCTTACAGACTCTAAGCGGTGAAGGCATGAAGTATCAAACCCACATTCTCCGAGGTGTCTCTAATCAGATATGAACCAGTGATGGAGCTCTCCCCCACCTCTGTCCAACAAATCAGTGATCGACAAGGCCTCCCATACAAAGCCTCATAGGGTGCTGTCGCGCCTTACAACAGTCATAGCGTTGTTGTAGGCTAATTACGCACAAGGAAGATGCCATCGGCTACCCCATGATCCGAGACACCTGCGGCTCGTAGGTTGTCCTCTAAAATCTGTATGGTCCTCTTCGGTGACCATCACGTTTGCGGATAATGCAATGCTCATAGTCCAGCCGTGTCCCATGGCCTTTTAAAAAAGTGTGTCTCATCTGGGATCTTTATCCGACTAACAGACGGCACTCCATGTAACCAGACAATCTCTCGGATATACAACCGGCAGAATTCCTCCAGTGTGAAAGTCATTCGCATGGCTAGAAAATGTGTCGACTTCGTTAGCTGGTCCACTATCACCCATACCACATCATGCCTCCGCGGTGTCTCTATGACGATCACAATCCATCGTGACATGCTCCCACTTCCCAGCTCAACCACCTCAATGTTGGGTAGCCTACGGCAGTTCAGCCTTAACTTGTTTTACCGTGTTGTAGGAATAAGTTCGATGTTTCTTCATCCCTCGGTAGTATTAGCGACAAAGATCACGATACATCTTTGTGCCACCTGGATGCACATCAAATTGGGAGCAGTGAAACTCCTTAAGGATCTCCTCTCTCAAATCTGTCAACTAGGGAACCACTACCAGTCCTTTATATCGAAGACTACCATCTGTGTGGATGGTTCAGCCTTTGTCACACATTACGGCTGTGCAGTTCACGATGGGGCACTATCTACGTCTGCCTTTGGGACGGCTCGATCGCGGCCGATAGGGACGGTGTGATACCTAGCTCGAGCACCACGACTTTTCGCCCATACGTAGTTCGACATCCCCAGTCTGACACTCTGCGCTCGGGAAGCTTCTGGCCAATGCGCCGGTGACTTAGTTAGTGCGTCGGCCACCATTTTCCTTACCAGGTGTCGTGAAGCCGGTAATCCTCCCAGAACTCCGTCGCGTGTTGCCTCATTTTGAGGTCACCTTTCGTGAAGATGTACCTCGGACTTTTGTGGTGCGAATACACTTTAAACGTGCCGTATGGGCAGTAGTAAGGCGCCAAATCTTCAAGGCAGGAACCGCATGGCGCCACTCGTTTGTCTTTATAGACATTCTTGGGCTTCATGAACGGAGAGGCTCCACAGACAATTTTAATTGATCAAAACATGTGGCTCAACTTCATGTCATGTGTGGGAGTGATTACGCTCATGATTCTTCAGCTACTTGAGACCATAAGCTACTACCTTCGGACCTCAAATGGCCCAGTCCAGGCCTTCGGCGTCATAATACACTTTTACCTCTACCCCCTCTACAGAATTCCTCCCGAATAGAAATTTGAAGTAAGCCTCCTCTTCAATTCTGGAATATTCTCATACTTAGTCATTCCACTAGAACTTGACCTCATCAAGATTGATCTTGTCATAGGTGCTAGTTAGGAGAAAATCTCGATGAACCTCTTGTAGTACCACGCCAATCAGTTGTGTATCTAGAAATTAACCGGCTCTCCCAACTCATCACAACTTCGACCTTCTCGGGGTCCACTAACACGCCTGAAGCTGACACTACGTGCCCTAAGAATCTCACCTTGGTAAGCCAAAACTCACACTTACTGAACTTGGCGTACAATTGATGGTCTCTTAGAAGCTGTAGAACGACCCTTAAATGATCCTCATGCTCTCTCCTCAGACGGGGAGTAGATCAAAATGTCGTCCACAAAGACCACGACAAACTGATCCAGATAAGTTGACCTATAAAGCAGATCACTTTGAAAAGCCGTTGGCATTAAATGCCAGTCAGAAGGGCATCACCGTGAACTTCAGTGCCCATGCAGCGTCCTGAGATGTTAGGGATATCCAGCACTCCCTAACTCAGTGATGGTAGCAGGTGCGAGAAGGTCTATCTTGGAGTAGACTCTTGCCCCTCTTAACTGATAGAATAAGTCATCAATCCTCGGTAATGGATACCGATTCTTGATCGTAACCCTGTTCAACTGTCAGTAGTCAATGCACAGTCGAAGGGTCTTGTCTTTCTTCTTTGCAAACAAAACCGAAGCGCTCCATGGTGAAGTGCTCGGTCCAATGAATCCATATTGGCGTGGCTCCACGTATCCTGGGCCTTGAGTTCACGCAGCGCTCAAATGGTGTCATCTCTGAGGTCATAAGTGGGGAGGCATGTAAGGTGTAACTTAATACGAGGTCATCCACTATGCGAAGGTAATTCGATAGCTTGACCGAACATCCTCATACTTGCGGACTACTGAGGGAGTTCTAAGTCTGTCTCACCTCGTCCTCAAAGGTAAGACTTCTTAACCATTAATTGTCAAATTATACGGAATCATGCAGTGGGGTGGCGCATCATGCTTGTCCCCTTGAAACGTAACATGAGTACCATCCTGTGTGTAGGCGGTAACCTTCTTATGCTCACAATTGATAACGACTCGGTATGCCGTCAACCAATCCATTCCAAGGATGACATCAAACTTTGACATGTCCATGACCCTCAGGTCCACTGTGAGTACGATCCCAGAGATCTCTAACTCGCAACCCCGACATATCAGATCCACACTCATCCTAGTCCCTAGGGGAGAACTTACATACAGGGGCTTCTCTAAGGTCTCAACCTCTAAGCCCAATTCTCTCACACTTGTTGCAGCGATGAAAGAATGCGATGCACCAGAATCAAATAATACCCTTGCCCATAGGCGAGATAACATAAACATACCCTATATAGCTAACTGATATGTTGGCTCAATCGGTGGTGTGATGGCGTAGTGCGCCGCTAAATCACGATGTCCTAACTGTGGACGTCCTTTGCCTGACCTGCTTACTGGCCTCTTTGATATACCGTGTAGTAGAAAGGTTGTGCACCTGGGCTAATCTTGGTTCCTCTGACCCGCACTAGGGTGTGGAGGAATAAGCTGACCGCTTCTCCCGCGATGGCCCGGGGCTGCGCTTTCCGCCTGAGATCCACGCCTGCAGGCGATCCCACTAATATGCTAAGGGTGATGGCGGGGAAGTAACGGTCACTAGTCTAGGCCCTTCGACTCTAATCGGCGCCAGCCACTGAGAAAGCACCATGTGCACGAAATCAATGAACTAGAAGCCTTGGCTTCTTTCCCGGCTGAGAAGAAAGCCCGACTCTCATTCCTCTTGCCGCTAGTATCCACATCTTGGATACTCCCTTGGCCGTGTTTGGTAAGCCGGACAGAGGGGGATTAGACTAATTTTTGGATAAAATTAGTGAAGTGCAGCGTTGGTAGATCTTTGGATGATGCGGCGGGACAAAGTGGTGGTGGCTTTTGTCTTAGTTTTTAACACCGCCCCCAGGTGGTGGGTCTAGCCGGATATCTCGCGTGTTCAACTCTCTCCTCTCATTAACGCCGAGCTTTGGACCTACTCTCTCGCGCGTTCGCTCAGATCTTGTTGCCTGCCTTAAATCGGCAAGACTGAATCAATCTCATCTGTTCCATCCAGTGGAGTTTCGGTCCGTGACTCGTGGAAGAAGCGTGAATCGTCGTCGATTCAGCGGTTACTGATCTACGGTGTATCGAAGCGCCTTCGGTGAAATCAACTGTAACTACGTATTCCTTCTTTGTGTGATAGTAAAATCGTTGTTTCTCTTAGTGGATGTAGACCAATCTTGGTCGAACCACGTTACATCCATGTGTTCTTGTTTTCTTGATTTCTTGTTTTTCATTTTACGATTTCTTAAGATTGTTTGCATTTAAGTTTACGGGTGGATGATTAACTGGTTGTGCATTCTTTGATTGATTCGGTTTTGTAAATACGTTATTGTGGCGTCAAAATTTGAAAGAACAAAAATGGATTATTGTGTGATTGTCCGAAATTTGATATTGCTAAAATTCTGGATTTCTTTGTGTTGAATCTTGCACAATGTGAGTTTTGAATTTCTTTTAGTGTTGAATCTGCTTTTGTATTGAGTTCACGGAATTTCTTTGTGTTGGATACGGATTTCTTTGTCTTTGAATTTCTAGAATTTCTTGATTTCTTTGTCTTTGAAGTCTGATTTCTGTCTTTGAGTTACGAAATGCGGAGGAATAGTTTATGTGTATGTGACTCGTGTGAAAGCTAAACTCTTCTTATAAAATATTTTCTTCTTCGAGTTGCTTTTGTTGCTACCTTTAGGTACTAATGTACTATAAAACATTTATTTGGTTCATCTTGGGCTATGGTCTATGGCGTTTATGTAGACTGCTGTGTGGATGAAATACGATCAATCATAACGTTTATTGGAGATAAATCTGCAGAAGCTGATTTTGTCTTGGTTGTTACTAGATAAATGTTTTGATGGGTTTTTAACATTAGATTAGTTGAGATCTAGTGATTAGGTTAATTTTGTTGTTTTATTGCGTGTGAGTTATTGCAATTCTACTTAAAATTTATGTTATCCACTGATTCGATACTTTTCGGAGTTGGGATAGTTCAAGCTGCATACATTTTTTGCAATGAGCACCTGAAACTAGAGAAAATGGTAAGTTGCTTCTCTGACGAGCACGCCTTAGATATTTTACCCCTAGAGGTGAGTGAATGTTTTTTTAAAATATGAAAGTTTTGGTTTCTTTTCTTTTATTTTCTTTTTTGTTGTTGTTAAATTGTCACGAAATTAGCGGAAATGGTTTTCTGTTATAATTAGGTTGCTAATTTTCATTCTTTTCCTAAGGATTTCAATTCCCACAACACATAAGCCTTAGGCAACGGTATGTTCATCTTTTTATCTTTATTTATTTTCTGTGGGCTTGCTAGAAATAGTTGTGTGTTAATTTAAGTTATCTAAAAAAACATAGTTTTCTGAAAAAGGCTCTCTTTGTACTTTTCCTTCTTTTATTCTTCCTTCTTGTTTTCAAATTTTGTTGGCCATTATGTTTATAGATAGAATACCTTAGTAAATGATCTAAACCTTTAAATTAGAAGAGGAAAAAAAAAAAAAATCAAAGATATGTTTGACTTTCTTGAAAACTACGGAGATAATTTTTAGTTGGTGGCAAGTTATCCTTATGATGTATTGGTTCTCTCTCTCTCTCTCTCTTTCTCTCTCTATCTCTATCTTAAATTATTTATTTGGAACTGTTTAAACTCAATTAGACTCTCTTTTGTGATAGTTTTTAGACTCTTGAATTCCTTTGATTCTTCCTCCTATATTCTAGTTTAGTATGTGAAGGAATTTAGAGTTATATTTTTTATGGAGCATTTGTGATATGTAGTGCAGTTATTGCATTTTTGGCATATCGAGATCTCCCATATGGCATATTCTCAACTATGTACACAACGCACAGATTGGACTCTTTCACACATGTACCCAACCCCGATTGCTACAAAATGTATTGCCCCAGATTGTTGATATTGGGAGCTGTTATAAACTAGTTGCTTTCTTTGACAACCAAAAAAATATTGTTCTTCTATGTGCATTCTCGAAAATCTCAAACTAAATTACTGCTAGAAGTAATGTAATGTTGGTTTCGTAGTGACTTACCTGTCAACCGAGATATTTATGTTATTATGTTTTTCATAAATTAAACATAGAGTGTGGCCTAGCTCTAAGCGTGCATAATATTCCTAGGCTTGATGTGTGTTTGTTTGCTGAAAATTGTTTTTGTCACAGTGGGAATCATTTACAATTCTTTGGAGGAAGTGTTGGAGTTTGCGGTGTGTTTTATTTTTCGCAATTTTTCTCTCTTTGTGTTTAGTTTTATTACGCAACATCGCCGGCTCTCGGTCGGTATTTCATATTTTCCTTCCGTTTTGTTATACTTTGCCTTATCTAATTTATATTTTTCATTTGCATCTCCATAAATTTTAGGTATATGGATCGAGGAAGCTTATTGTGATGTACATTCTGAGAATGAATTAGAGATGGAAAGCCCATTTTACATGTATGATGATGATCACCTTGATGTATATGTTTGTAGCGTGGCATTATGAGATAAATATTGTCAACAAGAATCAAGTGTTTGCAAATCATCAAACACGTTTATCATTCATAAATAGATTGTTAGAAAGCGATGTTTTTTGCATTAGTCAACTTAGGATGAATAGAAGAACATTGGCGATACTATGTGAACTAATGCATCATTAAATATGGAAAGTGTTGTGTTGTGAGGAACAGTGGCATATTTTTTGCACATGCTTGCTCACCATGCAAACCAGTACTATTGTTAGTAGATTTTATAGGTGGGAGACGATTATTAGATACTTCCAATTCGGTGTTAAGTGCGGTGTTACGATTACATCAAATCTTGTTTAAGCGGGATCCTATTCTTGAATTGCATTGATTAGATTGAAAATGTTTAGGTATGTTCATTGAATTAGTTTATCTTTCTAATATTTATGTCAATGTTTAGTCATTTTATTTGTTATTTTCTGATTTGAGTTAAATTAATTTATGGATTGTTTAGAATTGTTCGGGGAGTAATCGGATGGAACCTATATTAAAGAGCGTGTACCCGAGTTGGATAAAGCAAGATATAGAACAAGAAAGGGTGAGATTGCAACCAATGTTTTAGGTGTTTGTTCAAGGATTATGGAGTTCATATTTGTGCTACTCCGGACGGGAAGGTCTGTCCTCACTCAAGGGTGCTACGTGGATGCACTAAATAGACCTAATGGTTTAAGAGTACCTAGTGGTAAGTGTCAAGCATGAAAAGATTAAATGTGTGGATTTATTTAAAACTAAACTAATAATACTAGATATTTTCTTAATGTTAGGTTACTATTAATTGCGGATGGGTTATACTAATGGTCAAGGATTTCTCAGACCCTGTAGGGGGAACAAGATATCACCTTTCAGAATGGAGGGATGGTTCTATCCCAGTGACTCCTGAGGAACATTTCAATATGAAGCATGCATCTGCACGAAATGTCATAGAACGTTGCTTTGGAATTCTTAAAATGCGTTGGGTAATTTTATGGAGTCCATCTTTCTATCCGATTAAGATACAAAATCGAATTATTATGGCATGCTGTCTTATACACAATCTTATTAGAAGAGAGATGTCAGTTGATCCCGATGAAACTGCATATGATTTGTCACCGAATAGTGAAAATATTGTAGAGGAAGATGTTATCAGTTGCTTTTCAAGTCAATGGACTACATGGAGAGATTATTTGGCTAAACAAATGTTTGATGAGTGGAGAGGAAATTAAGGTTCATAAACTAATTTTGATGTTTGAATAGTTTTTGTACTTTTAATGTTTGATGATTTAAATAAAATATTTTGATGGATTGTTTATGATGGGATAAGTACGAATTTGTATGATTAGTTTTCGTACTTTTTATGTTTGATGATTGGAATGAAATATTTTGATGGATTATTTATGATGGATATGTAATGAATAGTTTTTTTGTTATTTATATTGACTGTTTATTATTGTTATAAAATGAAAAATTATTATTTCATAGGAATGGAAATTAGAGGCAGTAGTGCTACTCAAAATAGACATGGAAGTAGACGTGTTTGGACTAAGAAAGAAGAGGAATCATTATTGGATATATTGGATGACGTTGTTGCTCGTGGTATGCTAGACACCTGGCTTCTTTCAAGTCTAGAACAATGACAATAATTGAGAGAGCTTTAGCTGAGAAGTGTCCAAATTTGGCTCTTGAAAATTCTCAACCCCCATATAGAATCAAAGCAAGAAGTGGAAAGAAACAATATGCAATTGTGTATGATATGTTGAATAAAAGTGTTTCGATGGAATGAAGAAATGAAGTGTGTAGGTCGATAGTCTTCGATGTTCGCAATCATATGTCGAGGTTTGGTAACTAAACTCAAATTTTATAAAAATTATAATTTTATTATTCCCAATTTATACTAATTTCCTTATATGTATTTTTTGGATTTATTTGCTTATAATAATAAATAAATAAGCTAGTTAAGGCAGGGCAACCATTTCCACTATATGATAGGCTGCTGAATATTTTTGGAAAAGATCGTGCTACTGGTATAGGAGCACAAACTGCTAAAGACATGGTAAATGATAGGCATTTGGATGATGGAAATGAAGAAAATGAAGAAATTGGGATTGAAGATATACATTCTCCCATGAGTGTCAATCAAACCATACACTCTACCAATCAATCAGGGCGTAGGAGGAAGGAAAAATCATGTCGATATAGTCAAGTAGGTTTAGTGATGTAGTTGAGAAGATGTAAACAAGCTTTCAGGTGGAACCAAATGCGCGTATGGAAAAATTGACTGATAGTCTTCCAGTTGCAGATAACTATCCGAAGTACTTAGCAATGGAGCTAAAAAGACTTGGGTTTTCTACTAATGACAACTTGAGCATATCCAAATCAATGAGGATGGACCCTTCAAATGTGGAGGTTTTCAAGATAATTGAGACTGATGATGAAAAAATAGAGCTTGCATTATCATTTAAAAATTAAATAGTTGGCATGCTTTGTTATGTTGGTTTATTATGTTTACTTATTATCATTGTTTGTCATGAGACAATTTCTTGTGTTTGTAAATCAGAATATTTACTTATTTTTTATTTTGAATAAGTATGTACAATTTATGTCAGAGGATTCGGGTATGATAGTTATGGTGATTGAGTTTCGTGGATGTAGACTTTCAATCTTGGCTCAACCCTATATCTTGTGTTCTTGATTTCTTTGTTCGTTCTTAGTTTTGATCATGGTTTCAATGAATTTCTCGATAAATGTGATGCTTGATTATCTCGCTAAAAGAACAAATTTCTCTCGATTATAGTTTTTATCAACAACATTCGGGAAGAATTGAAATCTGGTTGAAACTTGATTTTGCTGGGATCTGGAGACTTGGTTCAGTCCATTGTCGAGAAGGAAACAAAGGACTAAACCAAGATGCTGCCATCCTCCACCGGATTGGCTTATAGTTTCTTTCCATTTTTTCATTTTCTTGTTTATATCTTTATGGGTTCTCTTTTAGTTTCATCTTTTCTTCTCTTCAGTTCTTTAGTGCTGTTAGAATCATTTGATTTCTCAACTATGCTTCATTTTTATTGCTCTAATAAATGATCATTTTCTTGCTCTTAACAATATAAAAGCTTTCCTTGAACAAACTTGAAGCCAACTGCTCTTTTGAAAAAATTCAAAAATTAACCAATCAAGATTTTTCCCCATCATAAAGGTTGTCAAGCTTTTATCTCATTCATTCTTTTCAGGGGTTTTTATTTGGGTAATTGATTGATTGTCTCTTGTTCTGTAGAAGAAGCAGAAAGAATTAGGAAGTGCAACGATAGAGTGCTAGCTCTAAAAGAAGAACCACACATCCGGTGGGTACTGCTGCCTCATGAAGACTCCCCCGACCTAGCCATGTCTCGGGCTTTTGGAGACTTCCTACTCAAAAAACATGGCATAATCGCCATCCCTGATATTTCCTATCGACGCGTGACTTCCAATGACCGCTCTGGTCACAGGCAACAAACCGATTTAATATGGTGAAGTTTTCAGAAAACTGCTGGAAGTTTTTCACGTGTTTTATTTTTCTCGCAGCAGTTTTGTCAAGTCGCTTCCTTTTACTCTGCAATAGTTTGATGACTCCATTTTGGGAACACAAAGTTGTTTATGTTTTCTTTCTATTATGCATATAAAATAATGAATAACTCCTTTTATTGCAATATTGAGATTTTTCTCGGTCCCCATCCTCCATCTTTCCATCCATAATTATTTCAATTTTGAGCTCCCTGCTATCCAAACATAAACATGATTTGTGAAATGGGTGTTTGTTTTCGTTTTTGCTGTTGATTACTGTTTCCCATCACAAACCCTAATTCTCATAACAGTGCTGCTTTTAATTGTTAGTCAAATTGGTTGAATATCAAGTTAAAGTAGGGATCAAGTGGCTCTTCTTATGCCGTGATGTACTCCCCACGCCGAATCGAGAAATTTGAGTTTAATGCATTCAATTTTTACCATTTCATATTCGCATGCGCTTCACTTAATTTGTCTTATTAGAAGTAATTGAAAAATGTATGACTAATAATTTATGCTACATATAACACACTCATGCACGCACAGGCACAGTTTCTGCCGATTTGTTACTAGTGCTTCACATTGTTGTTAGAAGAATAAATTAATAGGAAATATTTTATAGTTTTTTACAAAAAAATAATTAATGTAACTAAAAAATTTAAACAAAAAGCTATTAACTAATATATTATCAAATAACTAATAATAAATACATGAAATAAAAAATAGCTTAATATATTATATATGATATAATATATTATAATATAATTTAATAATATATAAATTAGAATATATATTATCCTAAAAATATTTAGTCTCAAATTATGTACAACGTAGGATAAAGTCCATAATTTTGTCTAGATCAGGATCAAACACAGACAAGATAATTTGTCCTACCCTAGTCCGACCAGATTAGTCCTACCCGAAAATAAAATTAATCCTCGCATTAAATACACCCTAGAGGTCTTAACCCAGTCCTACCATACTTGGGACTCACCCTCTAGTTGGAATGCAGCTAGTCTAATCTTGGTCGTGTCGGAGGTAATTTCCATGGCCTATAATATCTTCTCAATTTATCGAAACCAATGGTCTGCCACCATCGGATCCCCTCCCTGTGGAATGTCTGAGAATGATATGCTCTAAACCCTCGAGGCTACTCCAATCCCTCCTGACCCCAGCTGCATTAACCTATGCAAACCCAAATGCAGCCATGTGGCTTCCAGAAAGGCCCCAAGGACAAAAAAATGGGCGATGGTCACTCATCGCCTCAGTGGACGCCCTCACGTGCTGTCTCACTGCCATCCACATGTCAAATGGCGCACAAATTTATTAAATTTCTATCTTAGTTTAACTAGTAGTGCACATGCCAACCACTAATAAACTTAGTCAATATGAACTCAACCTGCTCATCCCTTTTTTCCTTAGTGGTGCTTAATCGCAACCACTAATACACCAATTCACCTCCTGAATTCTGATGAACACTTTGTTTTCCTAACCCCAAGGTCATGTTTTCCAACCCGTAGTTCCACTACACAACTACCATGTAAAATAACACTACACACCATGCACAAATCACACACATCAATTCATCAAAATGCGTAATGAATGCATGATCTAAACTCGTGCCCCATCGAGTCCTAGGTATTCATATACCTAAGCTCTGATACCAAGCTATGACGCCTCAAATCTCGGGGGTCCGTTGGCAACCCGTCAACCTGTGGAAACCGGTGGGTGTTGGGTAACCCGACGCCACACCATCATGTCCTATTTCTTGGGATCCATAATTTAACAAAAAATCGAATAGAGTCTCCTCTGTACGAGAAGCTCTATCCATAATCCAACCTATATAACAATACATCACATAACCCATCTAGGCTCAATATACTATACCGGGTCATTCAAAAGTCATAGCGACCACTCGGCCCCATTCAACCATACCCTAAATACTATACATGCAACTATGTATTGGTATGCTGCTAATGTGAGTTCAATTATACACTTTATACAAATGATATATTAAACTGATCGTTATAATGCTACATAAGCAGCAAAATATGGTCCAAAGCCACATCCGACTTTCTTCATATGTGTGATCCCACGTGTTACCGCTTGGCACTCAACCCGCACTGAAGAACCCACTGACGGGCAGAGCAAAGCCCAAAGAGTGATAATCTCCCACGCGGTTACTCCCTCAACCCAAATGCTCATACAATGATCAAACCAACCCATACTATCCGCGAAATGTTCGCTGCGAATGTCAGATGTCATATGCATGGAATGCCTTCATGCCCATATCTCGAGTCACCACCGACTCCTTCACACATGCCTTGCCATGTGACAACCGCGCCCAGAGCCAATGACATATACCGAGCCCTTACCGCCACCGCACTCCAATGCAAGTGCCAATTGGCAACTGATCCTGAGTTGATCCTAACTCCTATCACACAACCTAAGTCTATGTTAATCGTGTGTCTATTTTCAGTAAGGCAAACATTTCATGACACAACTGGTCCCACACCCATGTTCGTGCTTTTCACCTAAGGGATTAACTAATCACCCTTCTTGTTCGCCAACAATAATACTAATTACATTTCACTTTATGTTTTGAACCGAGTCATTTATTAGACGTCATTCAAAAAGTACGAGTCACTACCCATTCATCAACACCGATGATGGATGACTACAAATTCATATGCACCACACCTAATATGTTGATGTCCCAATGCATATGCAATGCTAATGTCACTACAATTTCACGTACATGTGATAACACCGCTACGAACCACTCTCACGCTTTACTCATGTCAATTACCATGAAAACATATATCGCGTTATAAGTTCCACATATTTCCATGTCAACACACATTAGTTATATCACTTATGTTTCTAATTGTGAGTCCTTTTATCGACGCCGTAGCATGAGCTCATCACCCATTCATCAACACCGACGATGGATGATCACCATACCCATGCACCACACCTCACATGTTGATGTCCTCGTGCATGCAATTCTAATAAACACTCACAATTCTCATACATTATAATTTCTCATGTTACATGTAGCGATGCACTACATGAACCATTCTCATCGGGCCAGATTTCATGTCAATTAACATGCAAACATATATCGCAAGCATATAAGTTCCATATATTTCATGTCAATATATATTTAGATATCGTATCAAGCATATCAGCATCTATCAATCCATGACTAAACAACAATGTCGACGCCTTCCTTAGGCTAATTCCATGGAAATTTCACTCCATCGCATATTTTGCACATATGCAATGGTCATGTCAAAACCTGGCTATTCACATTGACACAACCAAGCAACCTGCACACTCGGTGCAAAACATAGATTTAAGCAAGATTATGATCACCCACTATCCTCCAAAATCACATGGATGGAATCTTGACTCAATGGGATTTACATAGTGTCCAAGAACATCTGAAACGGAGTTCGGACGAAGAAGTTATGGCCGTCCGAAGTTGGAGGCCTCATTTGAATGGTCAGACCCAACCGGACAGACTTTCACCTAGCCGGACGGACCCAGCCGGACAGACTTTCACCTAGTCGAATGGACCCAGTTGGACAGACCTTGAACAAACCCAACCATCTGAGACCCAGCGGACAGACCTAGCCAAAAGCGGACTTTCCATAGGCCATTGCAGGTAAATGAGACCCATAGCAGGCTATAGAGGTCCGATTTGGGTAATTCAAAAGCCTAACATCAAGTTCACTGATGCGACTACAATTTACTTGAAGAACACATGGAAAAATTCCCTTTATCTCCTACCCAAAAACCAGTCCTAAAGTCTGGATAATGCATGGGATCAAAATAAGGCAGCTTCCGTAGTTGAGTAACCAAACATCCCCCTTGGAGATGACTTAACCACTGACCCTTAAGATAGAAAATAACCAAAGTAGGAGAAGACCTACCTCTTGGTGCGTAGAGGTTGCTCTAGGAAGTCCCGTGGACACTTCCTAAACCACCAGAACCCTTGATTTCCCGAACTCTTAAAGCCCCGAATCCTCAGTGAAATCTTATGTTTTGATGCCCACCGTGGCAGAGCCACAGATCTCCCGAGTAGATCATGAAGTAGACTTCTCTCTCATCTTTCTCTCTTCTCTCTTTCTCTTTCTTTTTTCCTCCCTTTCTTTTCTCCTCCCTACCGAATTTGTTTGGTCCAAAGTCAAGTGGGAGGCCTCATCTTGCCACATGTCACTCTCCTATTGGCTCCCTTGGATTTCTTTATCCTCTTATCCATAACTTTGGATTTCCTTCCTATCAAGTGGTGACACATGTCACACATGGGTCTCACTTAGACTTGTGTTTGACTTGCTCTCCATTTGACACGGGGCTCAATGTGAGCCCTCCAAGCAAGTGCCAAGTGTCACTCGTTACTCTCGGTGCCTCGAAAAACGTGAAATTTCGACCTTTCTCGAAATTCGAAGAATTCGACGTGGTAGCTAGATTTTGCAAGACGATTATAATGGTGAAATCCGTTTCTTCATCCGAGATCTAGAAAAATTTTAGATTTTCTCATTGAAATTATCGTTTTACCCTTTCTCATAAAAATTGAATTTTCTCGGGTTTTACAACGCCTAGTAGAGTAAACTTCCTACAAGGGTTACTCCCCACCTAAGCGCACATGCAATGATCACGTTCCACAATTCACATATTCCAAACAAGATTATGCAATCCTAGGTTGGAATTCTACATGCCATGAGATGAGATGAGACTCAAACATGTACCATGCCTCGAGTTCTTATAGAGCTCCCATCCCACACCAGTCATAGCATCTCTTGCTCAGCACTTGATACCCAGAAACCCATGCGTGATAAAATCCATCATTTACGGTTGCATCCAATGATAATTTTACAAAACAAATTCATTTGTTTTCAAACCAAAATCTTTATATTGCACCTCAATGATCATTTATATTCAAAACCATGTGTCTTTTTGTGGGTAGAAAATTTTCCGGGTCTCACCACAGGCTTCGCAAGCCCTCCTACACTTTCACTGGCTATAAAACCCGGGAAAAATTCAATTTTTCTATAAAAGGGCAAAACAGTAATTTGTCGTTATAGTACAGGTGGAAAATCTGAAAATTTCTAGATCTCGGATGACAAAAAGGACTTCACCGTTGAATTCGTCTTGTGAAATCTAGTTACCTAGTCGAATTTCGCTGAATTCCGAGATGGTCAAAATTTCACGTTTTTTGAGGCACTGGGTGTCAGGTGACACATGGGGTGGGAGAAGGACCCCATGGAACCATGAGAGCCATGTGCATGCCATGTGGTGTGGAGAGTTCCACTTAGAACATGTGTCCATGTGACACATGTACCATGGAAAAGGTGACACATGGCAGGATGAATAGTAGAGTAAGAGGAAGCTTCCTCTCACTTGAAGGAAATAAAAAAAATCTAATAGGTAAGGTGAGAGGAAAAGAAAAGGGAAAAGAAAAGAAGAAAAAAGAAAAAGAAGAAAGGAAAGAAAATGAGGAAAAAAAAAAGGAGTGGGGGAAGAGCCGTGCGTGGAGGAGAGGAGAAAGAAAAAAAAAACGGCACTTCAGTTCGCGATCTTCATTATGGCGATTGAAACTCCTTCGGACGAGGCAAAGTTAGTCTATGATAAGGGCTCTATGCGTGGGTACGGTAGAAATTTTCGTCGAGTTCCAAAAATGTAGGGTTTCTCCTACCTTTGGTTCCTCTTAATCCCCAAGGGCCATAGTAAGTGTAGTTCATTGACCATGGGATGGGTTTCGAGACGTTGGAATTGCTTAGGCCCATTTTCGTAGAGTTTGAGGGCCTTCATGGCTGAAATCATGGCGGATTAATGGCGGAGTCTTGATTTTTAAAAATAATAATAATACTAAATAAATAAAACAAAAGCTAAAATTTCTGAACTGAGTCTAAATTATTTCTAAGGCCGAGAATAGCCTGGAATGGCTAGTTTGTGTGTTACTACTGGAAATTATATAACATGCTAAATGTGTTGTAAATATGCTGGTAGATTGATGTTATATATAATATATAATAACATGAATGGATGTAAATTATTTGCTTTCGATATAATTATCCATGATACTTGGCACGAAGTATAATTTTGAATTGTTGCATGTGGCATTCATTGTGCATGTAGCATGAGATACATGCTATGGCATTGCATTGCATTTATGCACGAGACATCGCATGACATCGGTGAGTGCATAGGTAGATCGAAAAAGTTTGTGTTTTGGTGTTGATGGTATGTCGTGAGTACATGGTAGATCGACAACGTGTTTGGTGTTGATGGTGGGCTCGGTAAAATGGGACCAATGTCGAAAATGAGTCTCACGGTTGCATAAAATAAAAAGGAAATGAAAAATACATGTGTTGGGGATGGTATAGCAAGAAAGGATAGATACCCCCTCGGGTGAAAAACCCGGTATTCTTGGTTAAACATATGTATCCAGAGATGAAAGTTCACGAAAGTGTTGGAAGGCGTGCGAAGCCTGCGGTGAGACCCCGGAAATTCGCTACCCACAAAAACAGATGGGACTTGGTAAAAATAAGTGAATATCAGAGTTTGTCCAATGGATTTTGATCTATAAAACAAAAAGATTTTGTTTTGGAAAAATGGTCATTGATGGAACATACATGGCGGTTTTCACACTTGGCATATACATGTGTGAGGGAGTCGGTGAGGACTTGGGACATGGGACAAGGTGAGTAACATTCTCATCCATGGCATGTAGACATTTGAGTAGGAATGTGTATGTTTTTACTTGAATGAGGGAAATGGCATTGCATGTGCACTTAGGTGGGGAGTAGCCCTTATAGGAATTATTCTTTATTAGGCATTGCTCACCCCGTCGTGGGACCACATTTAAGGTACAGGATAGGTACTGGAGGACGGTGCTTAATAGAGGCCTCAATTGTGAAGAAAGCCGGATTTTGGCATTGGTAGTCGTTTTAACATGTACCTATATGTTATGTATAAGAGTGTTGTAATAAACTCTTATGGACTATTGTGATATAGTTGTATATTGGGGATATGGATAGATGGACCACATTGTGATGGGTCTTATACATCGAGACCACCCCAGATGGGTTATGGATATACTGTTATACAAGTTGTATATTGGGTAGAGCTTCCCGAACAAAGGAGACTCTGCTCGATTTTTGTGAAAATATGGATCCCGATAAATGGGACACAATAGTGTGGTATTGGGTTACCCAAAATTCATAGGAATTCCGCGGGTTGATGGGTTGTCAATGGGACCCTTGGGTTTTGGGATGTCACATGGGCTTTCACCGTTGGACACATATGTATAACCAAAAATAATGGGTCTTTCTTGAGGGGTATCACATCCTGCTGCTTTTACTCGACACATATTTTCCATTTCATATCAATACAGCGTTACGCTACGTTGGACATCGTCCCACAATATTGAGTCCACCATCAAACACCAAACGCAGTGTTAATCCATACCATGCACTTACACCCATTTCATGCGATGTCCGCATGCATATGCAATGCGATATGCCATTTCAAGCTTATATCATGTCACATATATGACGAATGCTATATGGACAATTCTACTCATGCATATTACCTATGCATCATGGACAATTATATCAATTAGCATAAAATTTCCAAACGATCACAAATTTCATGTCAATATATTTGCACACACATATATCAACATGAACAAGTCATCACCAATCAAGAAATGACATCCTCTAGGCCAAATTGTGACATAACATGTCCATAAATAGCCTACAAACAAGCCATACAATGACCCTATCCATATACAAATTCATCACAAGTCAATACATTAGGACACACATATTGATCTCCAATCAATTACCACTAAACATGTCATTCAAACTCAAGCAATGAAAACTTGATCCTCGAGACCAGTTAAGGCATAGAGATGCCCACAAAACATTCCACACAATAAGCCAAAATAGACCACAGAATAGTTCCGAACTCAGTTCAGAAACTAGTCCCTAAAGGTCCCAAAATCCGGACACAAACCATTAAACTTCCTAAGCTGTAGCAGTCCCTGGAAATGGACCATAACTTGAGCTGTAGAGGTCCAATTTGGGTGATTCAAAAGGGTACATCAATTTTATAGATGCAGCTATAATTTTTATGAAGAACACTAGTCCAAATTCTCTCTTTTTCCTAACCGAAAATCAGTCCTAAAATCTGGACAATGTATGGGTTCAGAACAGGGCAGTCTGTGGCAATCCCGGATAATGGACCATAACTTGAGCTATAGAGGTCCAATTTGGGTGATTTAAAAGCCTACATCAAGTTTACAAATGCATCTATAACTTCCATGAAGAACACTAGTCCAAATTATCTCTTTTTCCCAACCTAAAATCAGTCCCAAAATTTGGACGTTTCATAGGGCCAAAACAAGATAGCATTCCCACAACCCAAAAATTCAGCTAAACAGCCCCTAAG
Organism: Tetrastigma voinierianum; assembly: GCA_016808115.1. Lineage (NCBI taxonomy): Eukaryota > Viridiplantae > Streptophyta > Magnoliopsida > Vitales > Vitaceae > Tetrastigma > Tetrastigma voinierianum. The sequence goes on along the minus strand of JAEQBH010003899.1, from coordinate 1,252,936 downwards.
GAGCCATAAAACTTGATTTTTCACCCCAAACAGCCCCTAAGGATCTATAGAACCAAATGATTAGTCAAAACAGCCCCTAAGGAGCCTTAAAACCTGATTTTTCAAACCAAACAGCCCTAAGGAGTTGTAAAAATTGATTTTTCAGTCCAAACAGCCCCTAAGGAGCTATAAAAATTGATTTTTTTTACCCAAACAGCCCTTAGGGCAAAAAAACACAACTAAATAGCCCTTAGAGCGGAAAATAAACCAAAGTAGGAAGAATCTCTACCTCTTAGAGTGTAGTAGCACGGGTAGGAAGCCTTTATAGCCCGAAATATTTGATTTTTCGAAATCTCCTTCTTTGGATCTTTGGTGAAACCCCTCCTTTTTGGTACTCACGTGTAGCCCTCGTCGAGTAGATTAAATTTTGTTCTTGGATCGACGAATTTCGACCTACGGAACTCCATGGATCGTCGAAAAAAGCTTTGGAAACCCTCTTCTCTCCCTTTCTCTGTTTCCCTCCCACATTCCAGCAGAAAATGAGTTCTTTTATCTCCCAAAAAATCTATCTTTAACCTTATCTCTAGTCTTAATTAATTGCTTAGTCCACGTCGTGTTATGTGTCACGACTTGTTCGGGCCTATTTCTGCCCCAAAGCGATTTATTTCGTCTCGGTTTAAGTTCAAGTTATTTTAAAATGAACTTTATTTAAATTGTTTCCCAACTTTTGAAATTTTCCATAAAATCCCGTCGCCTCGAAAAACATGAAAATTTCTACTGTCTTGGAATTTGACGAAATTTGTCTGGGTAACTAGGTTTCGCGAGATGAATCCAACAGTGAGGTCCGTTTCATCATTCGAGATATAGAAAATTTCAGTTTTGTAACTTATACACTAGCGGCAATTTACCGTTTTGCCATTTTTCGGAAAAATCCAAATTTACATGGGTTTTACATATCATATCCTAAATAAGGAAAATATTAATAAATTTGGCAAGAGGAAAAAACAGTAAATTTGATTATAAATCAGGATTTTGGCAAATAAAAATAGATAATGATAGTATACCTATTACAAGTTTTAGTACACCTAGAGGTCGTTTTGAATGAATGGTAATGCCTTTTGGATTAAAAAATGCTCCTCATGTTTTCCAAAGAAAAATGGATAAAATATTCTCTAATTATTCAGTTTTTATAATAGTATACATTGATGATATGTTAATATGCTCTAATAATGAGAAAGATCATGAAAAACATTCAAATATTTTCATAACACTCTGTAAAGAACATGGTATAGTTCTTTTAGAAAAGAAGGTTGAAATCAAGAAAAAAGAAATAGAGTTTCTAGGAATGATAATAGTTCTAAAGGCATAAAACTACAATCTCATATAGCCGAAAAAATAAAAGATTTCCCTGATGAATTAAGAACCAAAGAAATGATACATAAATTTTTAGGATGTTTAAATTACTCCTTCAATTTTATAAAAGACTTAGGAAAAGAAAGACAGGAAGTACAAAAGTTGTTAACAAAGAAAAACCAAACATGATGGAGTGAAAAACATACTATAATAGTTAAGAGAATAAAAAATATATGTTCAGGTTTATCAAAATTAAGATTGTCGAATGAAAATGATAATTTAATATTGCAAACAGATGCTTCAGATAAGTATTGAGCAGCAATTTTAAAGACGAATTTAAGAGAAATACATATTTATACAAGTGGAACTTTTAACGATAATCAGATTAATTATGATATTAATGAAAAGGAGTCACTTGCAATAATAAAAGGAATTAATAAATTTGATGTATTCTTATTACCTCAACCCTTTATATTAAAAACTGATAATACTTAAGTTGCAAGATTTATAAGAAATAACACAGGAAAATGAGTACAAGCTAGAAGATTGTCTAGATGGCAAACTCTTCTTAGTTATTACAATTTCAAGATTGTTCATATAAAAGGTACTGACAATTTTCTTGTAGACTTTTTGAGCAGGAATGTCGAATAACATAAGGGAATTGCAAGATATCGCCATCGATATGGCCGAATGAATGAATATAACCTCTGAAAATTATAATGATCTTATATCAATCAAAGAAAAAGTAATAAATTTACAAAAAGATATCAATAATATAAGATCTAAGTCATATATGTCACAAAATCTCCTTCAAAAATGTTTTGAAAGATTAGGAGAAATGATATTGAGGTCAGAAGATGTTCCCTTAGTCTCCTCAGAGACTAAAAACATCAATAAGGTAATGATACACTGTTCCATTTGGGAAAAGGCCAAGCAATAGCTATTGCTGATAACATTAGGACATGAGATATATCCTTGTCAAAAGACAAAAATATCTCAAAAGGTACTCAAGAAATGTGTAAAACCCGAGAAAAATTCTAATTTTCTGAAAAATGGTAAAATAGTAATTTCGGTCAAAATCCGGAATTTTTCTATATCTCAGATGATGAAACGAACTTCACCATTGGAATCGCTCTCGCTAAATTCAGCCGCCACGCTGACGTCGAATTCCGAGACATGCCAATTTCACGCTTTTTGATAAGATTTAAAGATATACATGTGACAAGTGGCGACATCAGGTGGCTCAAGGAGACACGTGTCAAACTATAAGCTAGTCAAACATGAGATCAAGTGTGGGCCATGGTGACACACAGCGGCATGATGCCATTGTATGAAAATCCCAAAGTAGAGGGATAAGTGACGTAGGGGAAATACAAGCCAACCAATGGCGTTTTATGATGTGGGCCTAAGAGGACAAGTCCTCTTAATCCCAAGTTCTCCAACCTGATGGGTCGGGGGAAAGAGGGAGGAAAAGGAAAGAGAAGAAGTGAAGAGAAGGTTTTAGAGAGAGCGTCTAACTTCTCTCTAGATTTCCGCCGACGACCGTCGATCCCGACGAGCTGATGCAAAGTTGATCCCCACCGCAAGAGCTACAGGATACTTTGCCATGATGGAGTTTCGGACACCTGTGAGGTAGTCTTCTCCACTGATTTAGTCCTTATTTAAGAACCCGTTAATGGTTGGAGTACCTAAATAAATGGCCTTGAGTTTTCTATCCTTCTGAGCGGGATCAAGGTCGGAAATTTTTGGCAGCTTCAAAATGTTTTTGTGCTTCGTCGAGACCCGCTACGCGTCCTAATTGCATGTTGTGATGCTTTGGACACTAATGAATTGTCGAATTTTTTTGCCCATGAGCTAATTTATGTTATTGCTTATGTATGAATGAATAATATGATGATTGTGTATAAATCGTTAGTATATATTTAATATATTAACATGAATTTTTGTGAATGGCATATTGCATTTCATATAATCGGGATAACTATAGAATAATAGTGAGTGCATGATATGAAAACTGGGTTGCTAAATGGATTTCAAAGAAGATTTTCCAAAGAATTGCCTTGGAGAATTGTCCAATAGTTCATCTTGGAGAAGACCCATGTTCAAGTCAAGAGTTACCCAACAATTCACTCCTATTATGTTCAATAGATTTTTACCTGGAATCTTAGATATGTTTTCAAGAATAAAAACCTCTTGTTTTGAAAATACAGTTTTTCTCACACTTTGACTTAGGTGCATGCGTGAGGGAGCTCACAATGTCTGAGATGGGGATGGGCACTGTTTATCTCATCCATGACACAGACATTTGAGTAAGACTTGTATGTTTCGGTTTAAATACTCGGTGTAGCGGGAAAATGGCGATAATTCCACTATGGGCTTGCCCACCCCTTGCCGAGGGAATTTTTTTTCTGTACTGAAGGTTCATGTACTCAGGATGACGATCCGAGGTCTTAGAGATGAAAATGACCATATATGTTTGTTATGTATTTTGTAAAAAACCAAAGTGAAGACCAGCTGGATAATTTGTAACAAAACAAATTGTAAATTAACTCCTTTTGCATAAAAACATATACTTTAATACATTATGGTGTCCCATGGTTATTTAATTACAATGTGGTCTCAATGACATGAGACACACAAAGCCTCCAGTCGACTACAGGGTCAACTGACCCTGAATCGTGGCATCACAAAATGCCAATCCTACAAAAGGATAAAAGCTTGAAAGATAATAGTCTTCCAAAAGACAAACACCCTCCAAGTGGAGATAACGGTTCCTTAAAGGACAAACTCCTCCCAAAAGGATAAAATTAAGATGATATCCTCTTTTTTCCAGAGGAAAAAATAGAAAACACTACCATAAATACCTCATCGTTTATCTTATCTGATATTGAAAGAAAGTGACCGATTTTCTCAATTCATCATAAACAACTCAAATGGACCTGGTTATTTCCAAACTTCTACTGAGTCAATTTATCCTAAGATTATAATGACAGAGAAAATTGATCCCATATTTGTTCAAATACATGGATTCGTGAGACCTACTAAAGTAAACTACAGACACAGATGCAAACCTCGAAACTTTCTCTAGATCTCGGATCACGCCTGAATTCGTCACCAAATCTAGGTACATAGTCGACCTTGTTAATCACGGTCGAGAATTTACCATTTCGTGTGAAATGAAAACAGAGCACAAAGCATGCCATGTATATTCTGGAGAAGACACTTGGCAAACTAAGGCCAAATAAGTTTGGTTTGGATTCCAAGGAGAATTGGCTTGAGTGGAGGCCAGGGGTGTCCATGGAGATCCATGCAAGAGAGGGAGTTGAACTCAGTCACATATTTGCATAGAGAATGCGTTAGTCAAAGAAGGTCTGAGAATGTCTCACCAAGACACTGAATCAAATCGTTAAGAGGAGAGGAGGAAACGGCTGGGGAGTTCTCCAAAAAAATTAAGTCGCAATCTCAGAGAGAGAAAGAAAAGAGAAGAGAATAGAAAGAGAGAAGAATAAAAAGAAAATGATGGAGAAAGAATGGAAATAGAAGCAGAACTAGCGCCTTCCTGTTAACGTGATAGCAGCGGAGCTGATCTGACTCTTCATCGGGCAGTGGCCTTCCTACCTCAGCTATATCTTATTTGGTGCATGAAAGGTAGCCCCCAGCTATGGGCTTGATACAGAACGCTTTAGAACCGTGATGTCGGATCGGTTTCGGTCCTTGTAATTTCTAGAATTTCTCTCGAATTGACTGTTATCAAGTGGTTCGGGAGCATTTGTTTTTTTTTTTTTGGATTTCAGAAGAAAAAATTAGTTTATATATTGTTGCTTGCATGATTACCATGCAGAATTTTCCGGTCTTAGACTCAAGAAAATCAAGGTTTGGGAGAGCTATTGTCAGATAATCTTACACATGCAGAATTTTTCCGGGTTTTTAGACTGAAGAAAAATCAGTTTGATTATTATTGCTTGCATGATTAAATGCAGAATTTTCTGGGTCTTAGACTGAAGAAAAATCAGTTTGGAGTATTATTGATTGCATGACTAACATGCATAATTTTTTTGGGTTTTTAGACTGAAGAAAAAAATCAGTTTTGTGTATTATTGCTTGCATGATTAACATGCAGAATTTTGGTTTTGATCAAGAAAATCCAGTTTGTGTATTATTGTTGTTTGACTAATATGCTAATTTTTCTGGCTTTAGACCGAAGAAAATATCGCTTGGTATTATTGCTTGAATGAAACATGCAGAATTCTTGTGAATTTATACGCGTTGATATGTGTATGTCTGGAGGATTAACATGATGCTTAAGATAAAGCATGAATGTGATATATATGTTGCATGTAGTTTTAATATGCATGTAATATGAGATTTTATAAGTGTATTAACATTGCATGTGCACGACATCGTAAATCTACATGAAACACAGATGACATGGATTTTGAATGAACTAAATTCGAGGGTTGTCCATTATATTAAATTTCGAGGTTGTCCATCATATTTAATTTCGGAGGATTGTCCAGTATATTGTACTATCGGAGAATGCCTTGTACAATATAATATCATATCAGAGGGTTGTCCAATAGATATTACGATATCGAAATTCGGAGGGTTGTCCACTTTATTATAAAATCAGAGATTGTCCAATGTTTTTGAATAAAACGTTTATCAGAGACTTTCCACTGTTTTTTAATAAAACAGTTTATTGGAGATTGTCCAATGTTTTTGAATAAAACGTTTATCGGAGACTGTCCACTATTTTTGAATAAAACACTTTATCGGAGATTGTCCAATTTTTTGAATAAACGCTATTCTGAGAGATCGCCCACTATTTTTGAATAAAACAAGTATATCGTAGATTGTCCAATGCTGTTGCTGAAATAAAGCTGTTATCAAAGTCCGTCTCTAATCGCTTGAACAAAACAAAATGTTGTGGAGAGGCAATGTGCCACCTGTGGTGAGAACCCAGAACTGTGGCCCAAATAAGCTAACAACAAGATTTGGCATAAATATGTGAGTGGAATGGAATCCAATGAGTCTAGAATTACAAAACAAAAAGCTTTTGTTTTGGAAAAAGGGTCAGGGCCGGGATGCCCTTGACGATTTTTCACACTTGACATATGCGGGTATGAAGGAGTCAGTGAGGACTCAGGATTTGAGTCATGAGGGTCATACTACATTCATGACATGTAAACATTCAGGTACAGCAGAGTATAGGTACTTGAATGCGTGTGATTGTATGTATTGGCAGTTTGTATGGTTTGCCTTAAAAGGGGAGTGGTGTCTCAAGAGAAAGACATATTCTACTTTCAGTTTTGCTCACTCCTCGTCAGTGAGACCACCCTTTCAGGTACACGATAAGACGGCGCTCCCTTCAAGGGCCGTGAGTACCAAGCATATCGGTTTTGGCCTGAGAAGTATTTTGGTAAAATATATTAGAAAAATTCTGGTTTGAATATATGTTGGTAATGGGTAAAAGTGTAAAAGAGTTGTGATCAAACCTTGTAAAATATTATAAGAATTTGTATATTTGTAAGAAATGATATAAAAAAGGCTACCACGAATATTCCACTTCAAGTTGACGTGTTGTCAACCCGACCCTTTGATTTTTGAGTATCACAAAGATAAGATCTTGAGCATAATGACCCCTGGGCTTTGGGGCTACAGCCTTGGTATCAGAGCATAGGTTTGTGATTACCCAGGGCCTAATGGGCATAGCCCTGATTAGTAACAGAGCATAAGGGTTGCAATTACCAGGGCCTAAAGGGACATAGTCCTGATACTAGCTTATCACAGCTTGGTATTAGAGCCTAGGTATGCGATTACCTAAGGCTTGTTGGGTGTGGGTTTAGGACATGTAGTTACGGTATAGAGCTTGGGTATGTGATTACTTTTAGCTCGGTGTTTGGTACAATCATCACAACTCTGTGTTAGAGCTTTGGTTTGTGATTACCTAGTGCCCGGTAATTTATATCAACATCACGACGTGGTATTCGGGTTTAGGTATGTGAATACCTAGGATTAGTAGTGCGAGGTTAGAAATCATCACACATTGTGTGCAATGATCAAGTTTAGTGTGAAACAATAAGTCCCAATGCAGAGGTATCTGTTCTCGTAATACATGCGACAGGAACATATATAAAGAGAATTATGAATCAGGGATGCATCATATTCATTATGGTTGCATCTTGTGTGATAGAGTTGAGCTTGAGTTGAGCTTGGAGGTTGAGACTTCTGGAAAAGCCATTGTTTGGGAATTCTCCCCTAGGAATTATGGTGAGGATCGACCGATACGTTTAATCAGGAAGTAGACCAGCTCTACTCACGGTGGACCGAAGGATCATGAATAGGTCCGAGATTGATGTCATCCTCGGGATGGACTGATTGATGGCACACTGGGTCGTCATAAATTGTGATCGAATGAGAGTTATTACCTACACATAGGACAGTATTAGTATATGATTACCCCTAGGAATTTCGGGACGAAATTCTTTTAAGGGAGGGAGAATGTGAGACCCAGATAAAGTAAACCGATAGACAAAGGTTTCAAACCAAGAAATTTTCTAGATCTTGGATGACGATGCGATAAAGTCAAGAATCTACCTCAAAATCTAGGTATTATAGTCACTGCTTGAATTCGAGACGGTCGAAATTTCACGTATTTCGAGGTGAATGGAAAAATGAGGTGGTGACACATGGCATGAAAGTGCATGCCATGTGGCACCAGAGGAGAAGACAATTGGCAACCAAAGGCCAAATGTCTTGGTTTTGATTTGCTTGAGAATTGGCTTTAGTGGAGACTAGGTGGTCCAAGGAGATCACGATGAGGAGTTAATCAGTTTGCCTCGCATTCGCATAGAGAATGCTAGGTGTCAAGAGGGTGAGAGAATGTGTTCTCCACCAAGACACCATCAATTGGGTGAAGAGGAGAAGGAGGAAACGGTTGGAGAGTTCTCCAAAAAATTCTTCTTAGAATTCAGTAGAGAGAAAGAAAAGAGAAGAGATAGAAGAGAGGAAAGAAGAAAAGAAATGAAGGAGAAAGAAACGGAAATAGAAGAGAACTAGCAAGCAGCTGGGTTAACGCACACTGAACCGTGAGTTTGATCCGCACTTCATCGTAGGGGTCTTCTCCTACCAGCGTTTTTATTGAAGAGCCAAGTGAAATGGCCATGAAAGGTAGCCCTAGCTATGGGCTAATACAAGAACAAATTTTAAGAGAAACTGGCATGTCAGACTGCTTCGGTCCTTGTACTTCACTGGAATTGATCTTGTTACTGTTGGTTTTGGGAGCACTATTTTTTTTTTTTTTTTTTTTTGATTTTGAGAAGAAAAACTTGCATGATTAACATGCAGAATTTTCCAGGTCTTAGACTGAAGAAAAATCAATTTGGAGTATTATTGCTTGCATGTTAGTCATGCAGAATTTTTCTGGGTTTTTAGACTGGAGAAAAAAAAATCAGTTTGGAGTATTATTGCTTTCATGATTAACATGCAGAATTTTCTGGGTCTTAGATAGAAGAAAAATCAGTTTGGAGTATTATTGCTTGCATGACTAACATGCAGAATTTTTTGGGTTTTTAGATTGAAGAAAAATTAGTTTGGTGTATTATTGCTTGCATGATTAACATGCAGAATTTTCTAGGTCTTAGACTGAAGAAAAATCAGTTTGGAGTATTATTGCTTGCATGACTAACATGCAGAATTTTTTTGGGTTTTTAGACTGAAGAAAAATCAGTTTGGTGTATTATTGCTTGTATTGATCAACATGCTGAATTTTCTGGCTTTGCATCAAGAAAACACGCTTGGTGCACATGTTTGTACCTAAAACACAGAATTCTATGAACAAAAACACTTATGGTATGTTTGATGATTAATATGATGTTTGGAAGATGTTGACGAATTATATATGTTGTATGTAGTTTTTATTATGCATGTAACATGAGATTTATGCAAAGTGGGTATTATAGCTGCATGTGCACTAGACATTGCGTAAATCGTAGAGTACGCATTTGTCTTTGAACGAACACCTGTGTCTCATTATATTAAATTTCGGAGGGTTGTCCATCATATTTAATTTCAGAGGATTGTCCAGTATATTGTACTATCGGAGAATGACCAGTACAATATAATATCATATCGGAGGGTTGTCCAATAGATATTACGATATCGGAATTCAGAGGGTTGTCCACTTTATTATAAAATCGGAGATTGTCCACTGTTTTTTAATAAAACAGTTTATCGAAGATTATCCACAATGCGCCTTTGAATGTAAAACGTTATCAAAGAACGTCACCGCTGAATAAACGCCATCGAGATTGTCCAATGTTTTTGAATAAAACCATCTAAGACCGCCCATCGTTTTAACAAAACAACTTATCTGTGGAGATTGTCCAATGCCGTTGAAATAAACGGTTATCGAGATTGTCCATCGCTTTTGAATAAAACAAATGTTGTATAGGCATGCGTTCACATGGTAGAACCCGCAAATTCGCCCACAAACGCATAACACACAAGACCGAAAAGAAATAAGTAGGCACAAAAATCAACACCAATCGGCAACAAAAAAGCTTTGTTTTGAAAAAGGGTCGTATGACTTCCGACTATCTTCACATCAGTAATATGCGAGGGAGTCGCACAAAGACTCGTGATTTAAGTCATATGCACATCTGAACACACAGCATATTCTGCACAAAGTATAGGCAATTTAACGCTGCAGGATTGTCCTCGTATTTGCATTGTCAAGCTGTTTTAGTAGGAGTAGCCTTGGTAGGAGATATTACATATATCTTCTAGGTTTGCCTCACCCCTAGGACCACCCTTCTGTGTGTACACGAGAAGATGATGCTCCTTCGAGGTCATGAGTACGAAGAAGGCCTGATTGTGGCTCCCAGAAGTATCTGCAAAACATGCAGAACAATCCATTTATCACATGTTGGTACTGCAAAGTGTAAAAGAGTTGTACATCAAACCTGTAAAGATACAAGAATGTAGCATTGCAAGAAAATGGTGTCGCGAGTGGCACCATTAATATTCCAGGTTGACGAGTCATTAATCGACCTCGGATTTCGAGGGTCACAAAGATGGTATCTCGAAAGTATACTACCCGAGATTTGGGACGTCACAATTTCGGTTTTGTAGACCAAATCTACTTAAGTTCTGATTATATGGAAATCCTTAATGATACTCTCATAACACAATTATACCAACTCACAAGAACACAAAATTACTATGTTAGGTTCTTTAGTATCACCCTAGAATATAATGAAGATACTGGAGAATACCTAAAAGCATATCACCTTATCACAATGAATAACAGTGAAGAAACAAGAATAGAAATAAATGATAAAAAACCAAAAAAGCTTGAGTATTATAATCGGCCATGGACAAAGACCATAAGAGCACTGGGCATAAAAGCGGTGCTAGGAAGAATGACATATTTGAGGAAGAAGAACCGTTCAGTCCATTGTGTAACCAACAATTAGATGATAGTCATTGGAGATGGGAAAGGTAGAGGACATAGGATGATGACTGAGAAGATAATAGAGCTGGATCAATTATTAATTTCGTCCAATCAAATGACTAAGAAAGAAGGTGAAAGATTTATGTAGAAGACAAAAGTCAATAATGAAGACTGGACAACCCTTGGAAAGAAAATCTAATCTCATCTTTCCAAGTGGCCTGACAGGACATGTTTGCCACTATAAATGTAAATAATAAAGTGATCTGCAATGAATGTCTATCACTATAATTGTAATAACAATTGAAAAAAAGAAGCGATGACAGCACAGATGAAGATAATATTGAAGCTGACAGTTGAATATCAAAGTCAAAGAGATTGAAAACCAAGTTTCTCAGGAAGCAAAGAGAAGATGAGAAGACAAAAGGCAACTGGAGGAGGAAAAAGACAGATGATAAAAGAGAGGACATTTATGTAAAACCCGAGAAAAATTCAATTTTTCTGAAAAAGGGTAAAACGGTAATTTCGTTGAAAATCGAAAAATTTCTGTATCTCGGATGATCGAAACTGACCAATAAGAATTGCCTCGCTGAATCTAGCGGACCCAGAAAGTTTCACGACCTCGAGACATTTAATATTCCATTTAATTTTCGGGTGATAAGTCACAAGGATCTTCAAGGACTAGAGGATTTTTACGAAAATCTCTAAGCCTGGAATGGTTGAGTTAAAGTTCATTTAAAATAATTGAACTCGAAAAGAAATAAAATTTTTCTGTGAAGAAACTGACCGAATGAAACAATATAGTTATGAATTCAAAATGATAATAATAATAATAATAATAATAATGATAATAATAATAATAATAATAATAATAATAATAATAATATAATAATAATAATATTATTATTATTATAATAATAATAAAATGAAAAAAATCATCAAAAAGGGGCAGGAGGCCATTTTCGTCGGGAGGAGAGGGCGGTGATGAGAGAATTTTTTTTATTTTTTTTCTTTTCCATGTTTCTTTTTCGCATCTATTTAAAAAATCGACCGTGTTTTGGCGGATCAAGGCAAAGTTGATCCACGCGACGTATACAAAGGTACACCAAAATTGAGTTTCGACAAACTCCGTGAGGTAGGGGTTTTATCCTACTTGTAGTTACACTTTATTTAAGTGTTTGTGTTTCGTTGGTTTGAGCTCAACTATCATTCGATTGGTCCCAAACTGGGAACAAACAATGTCAATTTTGGTTCCTCATTTGACAGTCCGTGACTGTGTAGGGGTTGTTTGGGGTGTTTGTTTCATAATTTATGAAATAAATTGTGATTTACTCAATTATATAGAATATAATTGTGTGTATGGGCCATTGGAGACGAGATTGTGATTTGCTCAAATAAGCTAGTTTGGGTGATGATTGGTATTGTTGAATTACATGTGGTGTGAATCTTCGAAAATTTGAGAATGTGTTGCATAATTACTATATCAGTATATATATTGTGTTGAAATGACATAATGCATTTCATATGCACCGGGGTAACCTAGAAATTAGGTGTGTGTGTGCATAACATGAATTTTCTGAAAAACGAACATGGTTGCGAAAGGAATTTCACAAGATGATTTTCATGAATGGGGTTGGGAGACGGTCCAACAGATCATTTCGAATGAGGACCATGACTGCTTTCTGGAAGTCTTCCAACACATTCGCCAAGAGGTAGTCCCATATTTTTACCGACACATTCGGTAGTGTATTTTCAAGAACAACAAGTTTTGTTTTGAAAATGATATTTTTCTCATACATGGCTTAGTAAGTGTGGAGTGAGTCGGTGAGGACTCGAGAGATATGGGAACTCCAAAGACAGGACAGTTCAAAGGTGATCCCATTGCTTCGAGTGTGTGTTTAAATTGGAGCATTGCATATGCACTTAGGTGGAGAGTAACCCATTTAGGGTGATTCCACTACTAGGCGATAGCTCACCTTGTCGAGGGAACATTTTTTTCAGGTACAAGGGTGTTCGAGAAGACTAGCTCCTTCATAGACTTTTCTACGCCTAAGAAAGCCAGTTGTGGCTTTGATGTTTTTGGATAATATGTGTAAGTAGAATTATAGATTTTATTATATATTTGTATTAAGAGAAATGTTATAACTTTGAACCATGTAATATATTTGGTTGATATAGATTTTGTGAGTTGGAACTATTGGATTATAGTTGGGTATATTTGATGAGTGTTGATGCAGGCCCAAGTGGCCATTTTTACTCAGGTATGCGTCTCGTGATACGAGACGTATAGATTTTCCGCAGGTTGATGGGTAGTCAACAGACACCCCGGGTTTTGGGGCGTCACAATTTAGAAAGACAGAAGAAAAGAAAGGATGACACGTCACTTAGAAGAGAATGCCTACTTTTCAAAGTGAGAAAAAAAGATGATGATAAAGCCAAATCTGAAGATAAGATGATAACTTAACAAGTCAGCAAAAGGATAAGAAGGAATCCAAAAACAGTAGAAAACTCCTCTATAAATTGTGAATGTTTCCTATATGGAGGGGCATCAGAAAAACCATACCCATCTTTGTATCCATATCTTGTAATGGAGTTTTAAGCTTTTCCAGAAGCCATGTAAGATGTATAGAGTGTTTCTAAGAAAACAAAAAGCTTCTGAAGCTTCCCCATATATCTTTTTTGTGTTTAGATCCTTACAATGAGTGTCTCTCATACTGATTTATCCTAGCATCAGAAGCTAGGAGGGCGTTAGGTTAAGTGGATTGGCTGCGGAGGGGCGCGAAGGTCACTGGATTGCTACACATAACAAGTAACTGAGGAGACTGTGTTAACTTTTACTATTTAAACTCTTATCTGCATATAAGTATTCTCTAGTCTGATAATTTTCCTCTTTTTAAATTTATTTGTTATAATTCGTTGTTTACCCTCTATTGAAAATTACAGAGCCTAACACTCAATGGTATCAGAGCCTTATGTTCAGATAAAATAAAAAATGTAATCATATAATAATAAAATCTTTACATAAATGTTGCCTTTTTTTCTAAATATTTGTCTATTGTTTTTTGTACAAACATTTTTATTGTCATTTTACTCATTTTAATTGTCTTTAATATTTTCTATATTTGGAATTTCCATCTTATTCAGATTATAATAAAATATTTCATTAAGATCTTCTTCTTGATCATAAGCTTCTTGAATATTATTATTTACCAAATTTAAATCTAAAGTTATAACCATCAAGTATATTTTTGTTCTTAAATTTTCTATCTTAGCTTTTATTAATATTTCTTCTTTTATTTCTTGAGGGAGATTTAGTTGTATAATTGTCATTGATTCTTGTAAAGATATTTGAGGCATAGAGATATATAATGTCTTTAATATCCAATCATTTGTTAAGAATTCTAATATATAATAGGTTAAATATTCTATTAATACAATGTCATCCGGATCATAGTCATCTTTTTCTTTTATTATTTTCATGATTTCTAAATGTAAAACTAGGAAAAAATTCAATTTTTCTGAAAAATGGCAAAACGGTAACTGCCGTAATAGTACAGGTTGAAAACCAAAAATTTTTCTAGATCTCGAATGACGAAACAGACTTAACCGTTGGAATCGTCTCACGAAATCTAGTTACCCACTCGAATTTCGTCAAATTATGAGACAGTAAGAATTTTACGTTTTTCAAGGCAACGGGTGACACAAAGAGTAGTGCCACATAGCATGACCATGTAGCTACCACATGGCATTTTGTGAGGGGTGCACATGGCATGAGAGCCATGTGGTGTGGCAATTGCCACTTAATGAATGTGTCCATGTGACACATGACACATGAATAGTAAAAAGGAAATGATCCATGCTCACATTAAGACATGTGTTGTGTGGAAAGATAAGTCAAAACAAGAGTGGAAATCTAAGGGGTGACCCATGGAGGCCATGTGTCGTACTTTATAAAGAAAATCCAAAGTTTTGATAAGGGATAAGGTAGAGAAAAGCAGAAAGAAACGGTAGTATTTTATTACGTACTAAGAGAAGGTGGAAGAAATTTCCCACTTGAATCAACGGAGCCAATCGTGTGTTACAAACAGGAAAAAGAAAAGAGAGAAGAAGAAAAGAGGAGTGAGAAGCTCCACCTTCTCTTTAGGATTTACGGAGATCGAGACGTCGGTTTTCGTCGGAGAAAGAGGCAAAGTTCATCCATGCGACGAGAGCTTCGCGTAGGTATAAGAATCCGGGGTTTTCACCAAACTCCAAGAGGTAGGGGTTTCTCTCCTACTTTGGTTATTTTTTGTCTAAGATCGCTTCATGCTGGAGTGTTTTGGGGTCAGAGGGTCAGACGATTCAGTCCTAAAATTTTGTGCCTGAATGCTGGAATTTTCGGGATCGGCTTTCTGCAAAATCCCGGGCCTAAATTCTTCACCGCTCTGATCAGCAAAGCCCAAGGTTGTCACTGAAAACAATTAACATACTCAGGTGAAAAATCATGTTCATATGTGCTTATTTGATGTATTAACATGGAATTTATGACATGTAAATTATATGTATAAATATAATTATCCATTTATTCATTAATCGCCAGATGAAGACTCATCATGCATGTAACATGAATTGGCATGAAATGGCATTCCGCATTTCATATGCATAGGGACATCGCGTGAAACTGGTGTGATTGCATGACATGGGTTTAGAATGAATTTGATATCGGAGGGTTGTCCAATAAATAAATTATATTAGAGTATGTCTATTAAAGTTTTTTAGAGTATGTCCAATAAATTATATCGGAGGGTTGCCCAACAAATTTTGTCGGAGTATGTCTAATAAATTATATCGGAGGGTTGTCCAATAAATTATATCGGAGATTGACCAATGAGTTTTCAAAAACAAAAATCTTTTGTTTTGAAAACAGTTTTTCATACATGGAAAATGCATGTGTGATGGAGTTGGCGAGGACTCGAGACATGGGGAATGACATGTAGACATTCGAGTAGGAATGTGCACACTTTTACTTGAATGTGTGTGTGTTTGTCATTGCATGTGCACTTAGCGGGAGTAGCCCTCAGAGAGGAAACCGGATATTGCTCACCTGCCGTGGGAAAATATTTTTCAGTACTGTAGGTATACCGCATGAAATACATCCAAGATCTTAGTTGTGAAAAAGGCCAGATTATGGCTTTACAGTGTTTTGTAAAATTCGGCGAGCAACCCGCCGCTTATGTAAAAGAACGTGAGTTGTACTAAACTCATTTTTGTATGATTAATAATTTATGGCAAGGTTTTTCCAAAGTTTCATGTTGCCTTTGTATTAAAAAGGTTATTGTATATCGAATTAGGTGTTTAGAAAAAGAAAAAAAGGCTGAGGTGCAAAAAGGCGAAAAAGGCTAATACCATTGCGGTTTCGTCATGACAGAGAAGTTTTTTTCTGCCGCGACGTAACTCTTTCCTGGCTCTATGTCGCGATTACGGTTCCCCGTGCCGCAAGCGTTGTCGGGTCAATGCATGTGGGTTTTCCTGGTCGCAACAAAGTTGTTTTCTTCTGGTTTTCTGTTGCGACAAGGGTCCTCCTTGTGTCGCAACAGTGTTTTATTCTCTGTCGTGACAATGTCGCGATAGTTCACGACATAATATTTTATGTCGAAACAGAGTATGGCCAAATGAGAGGTTTTGTGTTGCGACATGGAATTTTAGGTTGCGATATGGTGATGAGTCCAAAAACTCATTCGATTTTTAATCCATTTTTCTGAGTATATTACGAATTAAATGTTGATTTATTTGTAGAAATGTGGATCTTTTACTCAAATCTCATTTTGCAGAAAAAGAGAACAAAAAAATGCAATAAGGTCACAAAAAAAAAAAAAAAAAAAAATTCCCATTAGAAACAAGAAGAGACCGCTATTACAGAATTGAAGTCGCAACTAAAACCTGGGTCGCGATGCAGCTTAGTTGTCGGGCCACCCAAGTCACGACTTCACCAATTTCGTGCTTTGAGGAAGAAATAGAAGTCCTAAACAAGTGAAGTCGTGGACTGAAGAAAGGTTCAGACAAAGGAAATGTGGTCTGACTAAAGGAAATATCCAAAGAAGAAATCCATGTCATGACACCAACAGAATATAATCAGGTCGCGACATCAATTCCGATGTCGCGACGTGGATCCGCTTCAATGAAAGCCACAAGAGAGGCCTCGCGAAATAAAAGACGCCGCGCAATCCAGTTTTAATGGTGTTCCACCGAGAAGCGTTCAGCATGAAAACAGGAACCAAGTCTCGATGCAAAACCGTCGCACCACTTAACGATCGGGCTGCACCACGCGCCGTCGCGACTGGAGAAGAGCTAAGCGTATTAGCAAAGAGGTCACACACCACCCTCGAGGTCGCGACCTGGAATAAAGGTGGGAAAGATAAAAACCGGTTGCAACAAAGAACTGAGGTTGTGACCAGAAGAAAAGAAATGAGCAGCAAAAGAGGTCGTGACATCACCAGGAGGTTGCGATAACATTGAAACCTGTGAAGGGTGAAGACCACCAACACAATTAAGGCACAGAAAGAAAGTCACAACACAGAAGTCATCCTACAAAAGAAAGTGGTCGCAACCTAAAAATCACCGCCGCAACCTCGGCCGTAAGAGAAAATAACGATGTCGCTGACATGAAAACAAGGGTCGCAACATCAACTCTGGAGGAATAATTAGCAAATGATGTCACAACTACAAACGAGGTCGCGACTATTGATCCAAGCGCTTAAGAAAACCGCTCGCGAATGTGGTTAAGAAAACAAGGTCGCTAATCGAACCGGCAATCAAGGAAACGGCGTCACACATCAACTTGAAGTCGGATACGGGAACAAGGAGTCGGGCTTTGGAAATTCACCTGGAGCTTTTTAGGATCTCTCCAACCTATTTATGTTGTTCTTTCAGTATTAACGTTCCAAAACTATGAATTCTAGACAAATGGAATTGCCATCTCATTATTGCAATTACAATGTTTGTATGTGATCTAGATTCATTCCTTATCCATGCAAGAATTCAAAGCAAATTTCCCGATCGATTTGCTACTAGTTACGCTCTTTCCGCACAAGTATGGAGAACTTACCAATGTTTACGTTAATTAGTGTTGTTTTGAATTGATAATGTAAGACCCGAGAAATTTCACTGGAATTGGGCAAAATCGCATCATTGGTTAAAATTGTGATTTGCAAAAATCCGAAATTAATTCTAGCAGATCTCGGATGATCGAAACGGATTTCATCGCGGAATCGTCACAAATTCGCCAGAACAGTACCTCGTCAATTCGAGACACGGAGTCGACACGCTTCTCGAGGCATCGCGTTCGAAAGCCGTAAAATAATTTTCGATGCGACGAAATACATATAACACGCACTCATGTGCAATAAGCTGCATGGAAAGGGTAAATGATGAAATTACTCGCCAGATAATGCCTTAATATCAAATTTGGGAAATGAAGGGACATAATGGTCATTTAGGGAATTGTTTAAGTCACTAAAAGACAAAACATGTATAGTGACTTGTCTTCTCAAATACAAAAGAAGCAAAAACGTGAGAAACAAAAATGGAGATGCAGTAAGTTCCAGTTTGAGAGAAATTTAGAGAGAGAGAGAACTTCTCTCTAAAAATACGGGCGATCCGACCGTCGACGCCTTCTATTGGTTAGCTGAGAACCGGTTTACTCCTGAGAGCGGCTTCGCTGCGGGTACAGGATTTAGGAGTTTCAACCCGAGAGGTAGGGTTTCTCCTACTTGAGTTTCACTCCCATTTTAAGTGTTTTCTGCTCTGAATGCCGCCGACGAGGCCGTGAGAGGTCAGTTCGACGGTCCCAACCTGTGACCCAACGGAGATATGCACACTTAAATGAAAATTGGAGCACCCGTGTGTGGGAACAGTGATTTAAAAATTTTACTTTGTGATAATTTGTGTATTAAATGTTTGCTTGATACAAACAAGGGTGGAATGGTCATGGAATTGCGGGTTCACTAAGTTAACTGCTTTGATTTAGGATTTTCAGTGAATAACCTGAGTTTCACTATTCTCGAAACAAGTTCTCAAAATATATTTTTGTGAAAATATGTTTTAGTATATTTATTTGTAATTTAACATCAGAGTTTATCACAGTCTCATTGTTAATTTTGATGTATGAAATAAGAATTTACATGACATGATTGTGTGAATTAAATTTTTGTAAATATATGCATGTTTATATATTTACCCGTGAATTAGACCGCATTGAATCGACATACATGCATTCCATATGCACTGGGACATCCTAGGACTATAGGAGTTAGTCCATGAGATGAGTCTAGAGAAAACGGTTCGGAGGGTTGTCTAAAAATATTAATTATCGGAGGGTAGTCCAAATTAAAAATATCAATCGTCGGAGCGGTCCAATTGATATTCATCGGAGGGTAGTCCACAAACAAATAATATATCAATCGTCGGAGCGGCCCAATTGATATATATACATCTAGGGTCGTCTTCACAAATGAACAAATAATATATCAATCGGCTTCTGAGCGCCCAATTGATATATATATACATCCAGGGTTGTCCACAAACAAACAAAAATAGAAATTCTCATAATGAGGCTTAGCGCAGTGTGAGGGAGTTTTAAAGAACATCCAGTCGTCATGGTGATATTCGCGCGATCACAGACAGTCAACGTAAGCACTTCAACATTGCACCGCACTTAGGGTGGTGAGTAACAATTTTTAGGCGATTCTCCCATCGAGCATTAGCTCACCCTGGTCGTGGGACCCCCTTTACAGTATGTGGAGCGTGCGAGGAGACGGCTCAGTCCTAGAGGTCGAGTTTAGGAAGAAAAGCCGATTGTGGCTTTGGATTTATGGTGTATACATGTAATAGAATGTTAGTGAACTATATGTCAGATAAAGGAGAATTGATTACCTCTCTTATAACTATTGGATATATAGTTAGACTCATGATTGGTATGTATATTGAGTACTGTTTATGGGCCCAAGTGGACGTATTGGATATATATATTGCATATATTGGACTGTTTGGGACAGTAAATGCGGTGTTTTATATTAGGTGATTGTACTCAGGTAGAGTTCCCCGTACAAAGGAGACTCTGCCCTATTTTCGTGAAAAATGTCGGGTCACCCGACATTCACGAGTATTCCGTGAGTTGACGGGTAGTCAACGGACCCCCGGGTTTGGGGCGTCACAGATAAGTTCCCAATAGTAGTACCGAATACCAGTTGAGAGAATGTATCTTGCTCGATATCCGTGATGCCCTGAAAGTACGCAGGACGGACCCCCCAGAGCCATGGCGGCTCCTTTTCGTGTTTTTCGCGCGGCTTCGCCCGCCAGCGCCAGTACGCAGACTACCATTGTTCGAATCAATAGCTCCCAGAGTTCATTTTGATAAATCCTAATTCGCTTCATAATTAGTTGGAGGGGTGTATTTAACAATATAAAGAATCAGAGTTCACCTTAATCTAAAGGTAAGTTCCTTACTCCGTGTCGCTTAGATCTAATCAAGGGAAAGGGACGAACCGACAGGATTCCGGGAGGCTGAGCCGCACCGATCATTATGGGTAGAAACTTATAAAACTTGAGAAGGAAAAGCAAAGGTCTCACAATGTGAAATGGGCAGTGGAAGTATCGAGAGAAAATACCCGCATTCTGAAAGAGAATTTGGAATACAGTAGTTGGTTGGATTCGTCTTCGAGAGAAGCAAGGATATCTAACTAGTGAATACGGAGAAACTAATTCCAACAATTAGGAAATCTTGACAAAAACTAGATCCATACATAAAATTTAGCAGAAATGCATTTTCTGGCTGAATGACTGCTTTCATTGTATTTCATTGATAAGCCGTTTCTCATAGGAAACCGATTCAATCCATCTTTATAGATACAATTTATTTTTATTCATTTACTTTTTGCTTTGAATTTTAGTTTGATAATATTCAAATAGTATAGATCTTTAATTTTGTTGCTTAGATAAAACTTTCTACTATGAGTTCTTAGTCCAAATAGTATGGAATTTTAGTAGTTAGTAGTTTATCTTTAATTCAAGTA
Source organism: Tetrastigma voinierianum (assembly GCA_016808115.1). NCBI lineage: Eukaryota > Viridiplantae > Streptophyta > Magnoliopsida > Vitales > Vitaceae > Tetrastigma > Tetrastigma voinierianum. Next base: position 1,232,104 of record JAEQBH010003899.1, on the reverse strand, counting down.
CAATCTCTGTGGGAATGATACCTGGACTTACATTCAGATTTTACTACTTGTATGACCTGTGCACTTGCAGTGTCATAGACTTGACCCTTATTTTTAAATCATGAATATTAAGAGAAGATTATTTAACAAGCAAACTTATCCAAAGTGACATGGATGCAAGAGAAGTGTAAGGTTCTTGTAACTATGTTAATTTGAGGGGTCTTTAGTCTATATAGAAAAAGGCAAACAAGTTTTTATGGCGCCGTTGCCGGGGATTGAAAGAATTAAAGAGATCAATATTCTGACAAAAGAGGGAAATGCTAATTTGGACATTTTATAAAAGAAAAAGAACAAAAACAGTTTTTCCAGCAGTGGCTACACCAACCACTGATCTTTAACAAGCCAAGTTGAAAATATTTTTTTAGTTTGACTAATCCTATTAATCTAAGTATGTTTATATTTCAGGAGACCCTTTAATGCATAGGAAACAGGATTCTGACCTGATTCCAGCAGACACTGAATTGGAAAGAACACTCAAAAGCTTAAGAAAGACAAAAAGAGCAGAAAACGCAGCTATGGCAGATGAGAGACATGACCGCATGTAGGAACAAAGAGGAGCCAAGAGCAAGGCCTCCCACATCGACACATGGGAGGATTTCTCTCAAGGGGCCTATTATTCAGGAAGAGTATTCTGGAATCAGACAGCTTACTGTGGATGCAAATAACTTTGAACTAAAGCCAGCCTTGATTACAATGGTGCAGAAGAAGATTCGGCCACTGTCACCTAATCAAGAATTAACTAGCACCCGAGAAGATTTTCAGATGGCAACATGTTGAAGCTGAATGGTGAGACCGTAGGTGATAAAGTCGCATCTCTTCCCATTTTCTTTCGAGAGATATAGCGTACCACATGGTATGAATCATTACCATATGGTTCGGGCTTGATACTTGGGAAGAGTTAGTGTACTATTACCAAGGTGTTCTTTCCCCATCTCTCACCTCGTAGAGAAGAAGAGAGATAATAGTATTCCAACAAGGGAAGATGAGAGCCTATGTAAATTTAGAAAGATTCAAGAGGTTGTTGAAGAGGTGCCCTATGCATGGGATTGATTTAAAAACCCAGATGGATATAGTGTATCATGCCTTAAATGATACATCTAAAGGCATTATAGATGCTTCATGCTGTGGAGCATTCAAAAGAAAAAGTGCTGAAGAGGCTAGAGATCTGATAGAAACCTGACCAAATGCAACATGAAAGCTCCATCTGAGTTTTCAAGGGGTAATAGCAAAGGAAAAGGGGTCATGGAGTTGAGCAAAATGATAGCCATGGAAGCAAAGTTAGATGCCATAATGCATAGGATGGACAAACAGGAGAGAAAAATGCACACTGCTCATGAAATAGGGGCAGTGGAAAGTGAACTTATGAGAAGAAGTGCTGATGTACCAACAGAAGAAGAGTTTTATGGTGCTGAGGAGGTTAAGTACGTGAATGAGCCAAGAAATTACCATTTCAAGCCAAATCCTAACCTTCCCACACATTACAGTCCAGCACTGAGGAACCATGAAAATTTCTCATATGGTGGAGGGGCATTACAAGGCCCAAGGCGTGGACAAAATCCTCAACAAGGATATCAACAACCACCAAGCTTCCAGCAGCAACATCAAGGAGGTGAGGGCAAAAATGACTATCAGGGTCAAAGGAGGACTCAACCATTTGAAGAACAAATGTTGTAGTTCATGGGGGAGCAACATGAATTATTACACCTTACTTAACGTGAACTGCTAGACCTCGGGAAGCCTTCTCAAGTCCGATACCAAGTGCTGCTTCGTAAGAATACAAGTGCCTCGTTGAAAACTCTGAGACACAAGTAGGGTACCGCCTTGAATATGCCAAATCATAGCAAGGGTACATTCCCTAGTGACACTCAAAAATCCAAAGACTCGCATGGCAATTCGCTTAATAAGGGAAGGATTTGGAGCCAACAAGAAGTGAAAGAAAGGAAAGAAGAGATCGAGGCGTAACAAGAAGAGACTGAAATAAGGAGAGAAGAGCAATACGATTGGAACAAATCGAAAGGAAGTAAGGAGCGTAAATGTATGAAGGGAGTAACAGCTTATACACCTTAGTGCCATTTAGACTCAAGGCGAGAAGAGAATAATAGCTTTCTAAATTCTTAGACATTTTCAAGAAAATAGAAATCAACATCCCATTCGGCAGAGGCGATCAACCAAATGCCTTATTTATGCAAAATTTCAAGGAGTTACCAGCAAGAGAAGTTAAGAAAGATAGTTGAGAGAAATAAAGTAAACTTCGGATCGCTACATGCAAGGCCGTTATCCAAAGAAAAAAGCCCTAAACAAAATGAAGTAATCTGCGCTTCAATTCATTCCATGCTCCATGTGGAAATATGCATTCAAGAAAGCTTATGTGATTCTGGCGCTAGTATAAATTCGATGCTCCCATTTGCTGTGCGTAGACTTAATTTGGGAGAACTTAATCAACAAAGAATTACATTGCAAATGGCCTAGATGTGGATCAATGGCAAATCCAAGGTATTCTCGAAGATGTACTGACAAGGTCGGGAAATTCATCTTCCTATGGATTTTGTTATCATGCATGGGAGTGGGAAGATACCCAAGTTCCTTTTATTGCTGGGAAGACCTTCTAGCAACCTGAGTCGCTCGATAGATGCAGGGCCGTAAAGGTGAACTGACACTAAGGGTGGGAAATGAAGCAATGCACTTTAATCTTAATAGGAGTTGGAATATCCTTGATAGATGAAGTTGTAAGGCCGAAGGAAACAATAGCCTCTCACGTCAGTAATTGAATTCTCGATTGTATCCTTCAACATTCTATCAATGAAACTGATGAATTTTCAAAGATTCGAGTCTTGATTGTGGTTAACAGTCAAATTTGTTTAACAAAGAAATGGGCCTCGAGCATAAATGTGAAAACAAGCCAAGATGAAGTATGCAAATTTAAACAAAGAAACTCATGAACAAGAAACTAGTGCGTATGGGTTAACATTGAAAGAATGCCCGGGCCATTTTTGAAACATGAGTTTTTAGAACCGTAAAAGAGAAACCAGCTATCATATCACCGCATTGACTGCCGAAGAACATAAGTTGCTGGAAATTCGAAAATACAAGGAAGCAATTGTTTGGTCAATCGAGGATCCGCGGTACGCTCCATTTGCATGCACAAAATATTGTCGACGATAATGCAAAAACTTCTATTGAGCATCAAAGGAGGTCAGAACCTGATGAAAGCATAAAGTCATTAGTAAAGAAGTTCAAATGGTTAAATCTTCTGTATTATATATGTTATAATGATAGTTCTCGTAAGCCCAAAGGTAATGTATTCCCAAGAAAGGTGGATTCACCGCGGATCGTAAAATGAAAAGAATGAACCGATTCTACAAGAACTATGACAGATGGAGGGTGTGTATTGATTACGTGTAATTGAATACCGCAACCGTAAAGGATCATTTTTCCTGTCTTTCATCGATCGATGTCGATGTCAAGTAGACACCCTTCACTTTCGCTTTCTCGATGGATACTCCGACATAACCAATTATATTGCACCCGAGGATCGTGAGAAAACCACTTTTACATGCCCATTTGGTACTTTTGCTTAGGAGAATGCCATTTGTTTGTGTAATGCTCCTGCACCAAAGATGCATGATGTCTATTTTTGATTTAAGGTATAGTTATGGGAGATCTTCATGGATGATTTTAATAAAGGTATGGATCCAGCTTTGAAAAGTGCCTCGCATAACTCCGAGACGACGCCAAAGGTGCAAGGACAAGAATCTAGCTCGAATCGGGAAAATGCCATTTTATGGTTACGTATGAATTGTCTTCAAAGGTCATGATTTATGCAAAGTAGGCTTCGAGGTAAACCAAGCAAAAAGTTTCAATTATAAGAAATTTGATGCCACCCACTACAAACAAGGGAATTTGAAGCCATAGGGACATGCTAGATTTGGCGTATGATTTATCGAGATTTCTCAAAAATTGCTGTACTAATCGCTACAGATTACTTAAAAGGATAACAAATTTTGTTTCGATGAATCCCGCTTGCGAGGCTTTCAAGAAATCAAATTGAAATTAGTTGAAGCCCATCATGGAAAACCGTAAGATTGGAACAGAATTGGAAACATAGATGCCAAGATTTTGCAATGGGAGCCGATAGGACAGAAAGATGAAAGTGTTCAAGGCCATATAATTATGCCAAAGAAACCTTCTGTACGGCTTTCTAGAAAATTTCACTTACTACCGGAAAAAGGAGATGTCAATAGCATTTTGCATGTGACAAATTTATGCCATACATTTTGGGGTCCTATGTTATTATACACACTGATCAGGGCGCAAGAATTAAATATCTAATGGCAAAGAAAGAAGCAAAGCTAAGACTCGATTTGCCGGTACCGCGGTCATAGAATTTGATTTAGAAATAAAGACAAAAGGGTTGCATAGCCGTGATAGCTTCGATCACTTGTTAAGAGTGGAGAAATCCCATCAGCATGTAAGAAGAAGAAAGAGAAATATTAAATAAGACCCAGAAATTCTACTCTTCGTTTAAGTGGCAAAATTGTAATTTCAGCTAAAAATTTGTAATTATTCTACAAATCTCGGATAATGAAAGCAGTTCCAGTTTGAATGATGTACGAAATCTAGTTAGCACATAAAATTTCGTAATATTAAGGGCAGTTAGAGTGGCGTTTTCAGGCATGCGTTTAGTCTTAGTAAGCGTCGCCGATGCAACGAAAATCACGTATAACAAGTACTCATGTTCCACCAAATGGTATGAGTAAATGATGAAAATGGGCCAGTAGAGATTGTCAGAATATCAAATCTGGGTAATGAAAGGACATAGATGGCATTATCGGATTTGTTTTAAATGAGAATAAGACAAGATAGTGTACAGTACATCTTCTTCCTCCTTATGACACAAGCAAAAACGTGGGAACGATTAGGAGGAGATCCAGTAGCTTTGGGTTTAAGAGCTTTTTAGAGAGAGAGGTTGCTTCTCTCTAGAATATCGGGAGATCAATGAGTCGTGGTCTTCGGGGTGAAGGAAGAAAGCGATCTGCAGCGGAGCGGGCTGCGCGAAATGGACTACGGTTTTTAGTGAGTTTCTTCAAACTCCTCGAGGTAGGATTTTCTCCCTACTTGGGTTTTATTCCCATTTTTAGTACTTTTCGAATGTTTGAGTTGATGGAGGCCATTAGGGGTTGTTGGATCGGTCTCAAACAATGGGATCAAATTACTATGAAATTTTGAGACAAACTGGAGCAGCCCGTGGCTGCTCCATGGCGGATGTGGGTATGGACTTGTATGTTATGGTGTTAATCATGTATTGATTGGATTTGAGGTTGGTAGTGGCCGTGAAATGCGAGTTCATAACATGACCCGATGCTTTACTTGAGTGTTGGAACAGTAAACCCTAGGGTTTTACTGTTCTTAGGAATAGTGACCCGAAAATGTAATTTCGGGAAAATATGTGCTTGGTTAAGTAATTCGAATCGAATTGCTTGTGTTTGAATATTAGCCCAAGTGAGCTAATTTTGATGTTTGAATTGATAAATACATAACATGTTATGTGATTTAATTTTATGTGAATATATTCGTGTTTATATATTTTCATGTGATTAGACTGTATTGGAATTGACATACATGCATTCCATATGCACTGCAACGTCCTAGGACTATAGGAGTTAGTGCATGGTATAAGTCTCGAGAAGATGGTTCGGAGGGTAGTCACAAAATATTAATTATCGGAGGGGTAGTCCACGAACTAAAAATATCAATCGTCAGGGCGGCCCCGATTGATATTCATGGAGTAGTCTAAACAATTGTATATCAATCGTCGGGCGGCCCGGAAGTTGATATACACATACATTGGAAGGGTTGTCCACTAATAAGCAATAATTCTCATACGGGCATTGGCGGGTGTGAGAGAAGTCGATGAGGACTCGGGGATCTGAGTTGGTCGTGTAGACATTCAAGTAGGATCATCGTTGCTTGAATGTGTGTTTACTTTGGAACATTACCTTGCACTTAGGTGGTGGTAGCCCACTTAGGGGCGATTCTCTCTTGGGCTTTAGCTCACCCCGTCGTGGGACCCCCCTTATTTTGAATACGGGAGCGTGCGGGGAATGGCTAGATCTAGAGATTTGGATTAAGAGAGATTGGGTGTGGCTCATTAACGTTTACATGTATTAGAATCCGAGTATTTTAATATGTGTTGTATAAGAGTAAATATTTGAACTCTTAGAACTATTTGATATAGTTGGATTCATAGTTGGTATGTTTATATGGATGGTAGCCAGTATGGAATTTGAGAAGTAGTTTTTATCATGTTGTATCATTGTGATTATATTAGTTGGCAGGACATGTTATGTACGGGTTTGTAATTGGGTAGAGCTCAGTACAAGGGACTACTGCTTGCCTTACAAGTGGTGGGTAACCCAGACATCACTTATATGTCCGTAGGTTGTGGGGATAGTCAAGCGGACCCCGGGGAGTGGGGCGTCACGGCTTGAGTATCGGAGCCTAGGTATCGACTACTGGGGCTTGAGGGGTTGGGCTTAGGCCATAGTCTTTGAGGTATAAGAACATCACCAGGTGTGGCTCGATGTTGGAGTTTAGGCATGAGATTACCTAGGGAAATCACGGAGCCAAGCCCCAGGACCTTTATGCATGTGTTGGGTGTTTGTGTGATTTGATGAATTATTATTAATGAATGGGTATTTTACCATGTTGTGTGATAATTGTTGTGTCTTTGAGTGAAGTTAACACGCTAGAAAAAAAAAAAATTTAGGAGTTTAGTTCAATGGCAAATGGAACAAAGAAAGTAATAAATGAAATAAATTTTAATCAATTTATTTGGTTTATTGGGTGACAAAATAAAATTTTAATAAAATTTTTAGGGGTATGGATGCATTATTCAAGGATTCTTTGCATGCTGTAGAATGTATGGGGAAACTCTTGATAGAAATGAAAAAAAATAAAATAAATAAATTTTATAAATTTATTTGAATCAAAGAATGAATGAAGAAAATAGCAATTCTCTGGGTTTCACAGTGTAAGAAAGCTGAAGAAGATGAATAAAATAATTTTTATAAATATATTGGAATTTGTATGTATGTCACGATGGGTTAGGCTGCATCAAGGAAATACTTGAGGAAGAAAAGGCTACTAAGATGATTTTGAAAAAAATTTCTTTTTGCAGCGAATGATTTGGAGGAGTTGGTGTCGCGACATCCTTTTGGTGTCGCGACCTGGCTGAGGTTAGGACGGAAGGGTCCTAGGTCGCGACAAGAAATTCATGTGGTGACCTGGGGAAAACGGTTTGAGGTCGCGACATGACTTGAGGTTGCGACCTGGTCTGGTCAGCGTGAGGTCGCGACAAGAAATGGACGTCGCGACCTAGGTGGATTGGCGACAGGAGGTTGGTGTCGCGACCTGGTCTAGTGGTTGCGACCTGGAGTGTTCTGGGTGGTGTCGCGACATCGATTTGATGTCGCGACATGTTTCTGTCTACCTCGATGTGCGACGCCGGTTGATGTCGCGACATGATTAGGCGCCTTGATGTCGCGACATGTCGGAAAATGGTCATGACTGGGAAAAAGAATTTTGGAAGCTTGTCGCGACGCGTGCGCGCGACATCGCAGCGCGTTCTTATTTGGTTTGTCGCGTAGCGACATCGCGCTGACACCTTGCTTTGTGCGCCTGATCATGACACAGACAGCTACTTGTGGCTGCCGATGTCTTGTGACGCAGGTGCAGGTGTGTGCATAGTGCACTTGACCCGATCTGATTGATGCATTGTTTGTAGTCATGTTTGAGTAGCTGTTCATGGCCACCTTCCCATTCACGGGAGAAAAAAAAAAAAAGTAACAAAATTTGTAAAAATTTTCTTGTGTATGATTTCATATATGAGATATTCATATTGCATTTACTACAAATGCATTGACGTGGTGTGTGAATTTTTTTTTTTTTCGGTGTGTGAATAGTATCTCGAGGCTGTGTTCATGCTTCAAAGATACTGCACAGTATTTGACTATTCATTACAAAATTTTTGAAAAAAAAAAAAATTTCTAAATTTAATTAAAATCAAATAAAATCAAATAAAATCAGACAAATTTTCGAAAATAAATTTTTGTTGAAAACAATATTTTAAATGCAAAATAAATTGCCTTGCATTACCTGAAAATGAAAGAACAATGTGTATACACTGATTTACGTGTATGATTAGGTCTCGGGGCTGTGTTTATGCCTTAGAGATACTGTATTGAGATTTAACTGCCATGTTAATTGTGTAGATGGCTAGTAGAGGACGGGGACGTAGAGGACGTCCACGGGGCGCTGATCGAGGGCACCACAGAGCATTTGACCCGACCACCAGACATTTGTTCGGCGGGCCTTTGTAGGGGCACACGTAGGTGTTCTTGGCCGGGTGCTGTATGCCGCGTCTTGTGTGGCGGATGAGTCGGGGAGGTCCTAGTAACCTCCGGAGATTTAGAGGCTCACCACCCTCAGACGTTCACGAGGGAGGGGCAGGTAATTGTGAGACCATTGGTTTTATGCGGATAGAGAACATATTAGGCTATGGAGATCACCTCCGTCTGACGAATCGGGTTAAATTTGCATTCCAGCTAGAGGGCGAGGCCCGGGTATGGTGGAGATGGGTTAAGACTTCTAGAGACTTAGAGGTTATGACATGGGCAGAGTTTCAGGAGCTGTTCATGGGTAAGTATTTTCCAGAGACAGCGAAGCATGCCAAGGCTCAGGAGTTCCTAGAATTTGAGGCGAGGGAGCGATGTGATGATGGACTATGGCTGGAGTTCACGGAGTTAGCCGGATTTCTTGATGGCTACGTGACGCGAGACATGACGAGGTTAGAGAGATTCGAAAATGGGTGAAGTTGTCCGTGCGTGCCGAGTTGTAGGATTGCGCCTCACGAGGATATGGATCCTACATGGTTGGGGCGACCCGGTATAGAGAGAGATATAGAGGATGCGCGGAACACTTTTTCGGGATCTGCGAGTGTTAGTGGCGAAAGGAAGAACAGTCGGTCTTCCTCCCGGTTCGAGAAGCGAGAGAAGCCTGCCAGTTCGCTTGAGATCCCAAGATCCACAGCCATCGGGCCGAGGGACAGAATGAGGATTACCCCGAGCCGGGGCGGGGACATATGAGAGTTGCCAATCGAGGCGGGCCCAGTTGTGTGTTACCATTTATCGTACTTTAGACACATGAGGCAGGATTGCCCCGAGCGAGGATCGGGGTTTGGGAGCGGCCTGATCCCGGTCGATGTGGGGCAGAGAGGATCACAGTACATTCCTCACGGCCTGATGCAGGCGGAGAGGCGGTCGATTCAGGGGAGCTCACCTTGGGCACCCACATTTACGGGCGGGCTGGGGGGCAGTATGGGTAGAGCGGGGCGAGGCCTGGGCGGGGACATCGAGAGTCGGGCGTGTCTACTTAGTAGTCACCATGGTAGTCGTGAATCGGCCCGGTTAATGAGAGTGGATTATCGATTGTGAGCGTAGGAGGTTCTGCTTTACCGCAGCGAGGATGGTACTCGTGTGGTATTTCGAGGGGAATGAGCATGATGTTTTACCCAGGAGCCCGGTATCTGGTCAGTGTCGAGGCCGGTTGGCGGGTTAGTAGCAAGCCTTACCCTTAAAGGAAACGAGGAGAGACCCGGACTTAGATCTACCTCGAGTGGTTTGCGGGCTATGAGGATGTTTTTCGGATGAGTTACGGACCTCGCGGAGGGTAGTAGACCGTGTCGAGTTACACCACAGTGCTTCACCCATCTCTATGACTCGCGTAGGATGGCACGATTGAGTGCGAGGAACTCGAGTCGATTCACGGGGCTATTGGACAAGGGGTTCGTTAGGCAAATGACCCCATGATAGGTCTTTCGGTTGCATTCTGCGAAGAAGAAGAATGAACCCTTATTTGTGCATTATTCTGAGACAGTTGAGCGGGTTACGATCAAGAATCGGTACCCATTCTGCAGAAAGTTGGCCGATTTATTTGTCGATTGAGAGGAGTGCGAGTCTACTCACGAGATGAATATGCATAGCTGAATTTACCATCAGGCGAGGTTAGGGATATAGATATCCCTAAGGCAGTTGGGAGCAGCGTTATGGGCACTTTGAGTTTACGGTGATGCCCTTTGGATTGATAAATCTGCCAGCGGCATTCATGGATCTCGTACATAGGATATTCCATACTATTTAGATCGGTTGTAGTAGTCTTAGTGGATGACATCTTGATGCTCCGGTCAGTGGGAGCATGAGTATCACTTGAGGATGGTTACTACGGTTGTTGAGAGACCATCGGTATGCGCTAAGTTCGATGAGGTGTGAGGTTAAACTGGGGTGAGATTTTTGGACATGTGGTGTCGTCGGGAGTGTGGTGGGCGAGGAGAGGTCGGCGGTGATGATGAGTTAGGAGGAGGCTAGGGTGATCAGTCTTTGAGATCACGTGGTTTCTTGGGATTAGGTGGTATTGAGAAGATTCATTGAGGATTTCTCGGGATCGCGAGCACCTATGACTAGGTTGACCGGAAGGAGGAGTCGAGTTTGATTAGGATGGCCGTGCGAGGAGGCATTCCGGGAGTTGAAGAGGAGACTCCTCTGACTCCGTCTTGATAGTCCGGACGAGGGACGAGGTACCTGGAGTGTGTTGAATGCCGAGGCGGGATTGGGATGTGTTTTGATGCGGTCGGGAGGGTAGTAGCTTATGGTTCTCGTCAGTTGAAGAATCATGAGCAGAATTACCCCATACACGACATGGAGTTGGTGGCCGTAGTCTTCGCCTTGAAGATTTGGCGCCCTTGCTTATACGCGAGGGTTGGTGTGCTGGACCGTAAAGTATGAAGTATATTTTCCTTGCGTGGGACCTGACATGAGGCCGCGCGGATGGATGGAGTTCCTAGAGGATTATGACTTCACTTTGCATTACCATCCCGGTAAGGCAAATGTGGTGGCGATGCACTCAGTCGAGAAGTCGCGTGAGGAGCATTAGGTAAATAGCTACGGGGGTGGACGGATGCTTTCGAGGCTGTGGAATGATTTGGACTCACAGTATACGGCGAGCTCGAGGGTACCTTGGGGAGTTTAGTGGCTACATCGTCTGCGACGGTGATTAGTCGATGGTAGGGCGGAGATAGTGTCGTGGGGACGATACGGGCGAATACGGGTGGCTGGACCATTCACGTAGATGGTAGTCTTGATAGAGGGACGGGTGATGGTTCTGAGTTATTGGAATTTGAGAGAAGAGATTCTCGGGAGTTTCATTGCTCTCGATTTGCGGAGTACATCAGTGTACGAAGATGTACGGGATCTTAAATCGCCCGATACTATTGGAGTGGGATGAAGAGACCGCGTGGGGACTTTGTTGACGATTCTCCCGCGTGTCGGCAGTCGAGCTGAACACGAGGAAGCCAGCGGGGCTACTCGGCCATTGGAGGTAGGTGAAGGTGGAGGTAAGGGCACGTCACGATGGACTTTGTGACCCGCGCGGGGCGCGTGAAGCATGATGCGGTATGGGTGATGAGTGGGCCGCTCACGAAGTCGGCACATTTCTAAGCCGTCACGGATGACCTTCGCCTTGGAGGTTCACGCCGGTTGTACATTCGTGAGATAGATCAGAATTTACGTAGTGCCGGTATCCATAGTGTCGGGATAGGGACCGAGTTTCTGGGCGCACTTTGGAAGGATTTCAGGCTATGTTCCTGGTGACTATATGAGTACAACGTTCCACACCCTCGAGACCGGATGGTCGGTATGAGGAGGACTATACCAGGTGTTAAGAGGACATGCTACGAGCATGCGTTACGGATCGTAAGAGGCGGCTGGGAGGCATTTGTTGCTAGTGGAATTCGCTATAACAACGAGTTTGACGAGTATCACATTGGATGCTTGCCAGAGTATGAGGCGTATATGGGAGGCCCGTGCAGATCACCAGATTATGTTGGTGAGGTGGGAGAGAGATCCATCCTTTGGTCTTGATTTGATTAGGGCACCTCGAGAAGGGTGAGCTTGATACGGCGTCTTCTCACGGCTCGAGGCGGCGAGAAGAGCTATCTGGATCATGCGACGTGCGACCATAGAGTTCGAGGTTGGGGATCGCGTCTTGCCAGGTGGTACTAAGGGAGTGGTCGGGTTGACGGCGTGGAAGAAAGCTATCGCCGAGGGTCATTGGACCTTCGAGGATGCTCGGGAGGTAGGCACCGTTAACGTGCCGGTTGCGTGCAGCCCCGACATGTCGGGGTGTCACGAGTTGTTTTCACGTCTCCATGCTCAGGAAATATACTCAGGAGGGACCGGTGTGCATTGTTGATAAGCGGGTGATCGGGTTTACAAAGCAAGGCAGGTGAGGCTAATGTGCGATGGGGACACTATGGAGTGGAGAGGAGTTCACGTGGGAGCGAGAGGACACGATGCGGGCCACACACCCTTCTTGTTTAGGGATGAAGGTACGTGGTTTTGGATTCTTTTAGCATTTAAATGACTAGTTTGCATGCATGGTCGTTGTATTTGCATATGCATGTGGGTGAGAGAGATTGTCTTGGTTCGGACGAAATTCCTTTTAAGGAGAATGTAAGACCAGAAATTTCAATTTCTGGTTTAAGAGGCAATTGTAATTTAGTTAAAATCATTATTATTATCTAGATCTCGGATGTGAGAAAGCGGTTCACCGTTTGAATCGTCTTCTGAATCTGGACAACCACATAAAATTTCGTAATATTAGAGAACTGGTTCAGGGTGGGCACGTTTTTTTCGAGGCATGTCGCGGTTGGGTCCTAGCGTGACGATCTTCGATCTGTGAATGCGCATTATATGATACATGTTCCATAAATGGGTATGAGTGAAATAATGGTGAAAGAAAATGGACTGACCAGAGATTGTACGGAATATCAAATGGTAATGAAAGGACATAGGAGAGATGGCATTGCCAGTTTGTTTTAAGTGAGAATAAGACAAGATAATTTAATACGGTACATCTTCTTCTCACTTATGTGACAGCATTAGGAGCGGTGGGAGGAGATCCGTAGCTTTGGGTTTAAGAGCAGAGAGGTTCTTATACAGAGCTCTTCGGGGAGATCAATGTCGGCGGTGCGGGGTGAGAAGGAGAAAAGCGATCTACGGCGAGGAAGCGGGGCTGCAGCGTGGACTCGGGTTTTCAATGAGTTTCTTCAAACTCACCGAGCTAGTTCTCTCTACTTGGGTTTATTCCCGTTTAGTACTTTGAATGTTTGATTGATGAGGCCATTATTAGGGGTTGTTGGATCGGTCCCAAACCATGGGATCGAATTACTATGAAATTTTGAGACAAAGCGGAAGCGACCGTGGGTACACTCCATGTGGACAATATAATGGGTATGGACTTGTATGTTATATGGTGTTAATCATGTATTGTTGATTGGATTTGGGGTTTGGTAGTGGCCGTGAAATCACGAGTTCATAACATGACCCGATGCTTTACTTGAGTGTTGGAGCAGTAAACCGGGTTTTCTTGTTCCTAGGGTAAATGACAGAAAATGTAATTCGAGAAGAATATGTGTTGGTTAAGTAATTGAATCGGGTGCTTGTGTTTGAATGTGTGTGAGTGAAATTTAATTTTGATGTTGAATTGATAAATACATAACATATTTGTGTGATTTAAAATTTTATGTGAATATATTAGTAATTTATCATATTTTCATGTGATTATTTATGTTGGAATTGACATATGCATTCCATATACCTTTGCAATCCTAGGACTATAGGAGTTAGTGCATGGTATAAGTCAGAGAAGATGGTTCGGAGGGGTGTCTAAAATATGAATTATCGGAGGGTAGTCCACAGACGAGCTAAAAGTATCAATCGTCGGGCGTGATTGATATTCATGGAGGGTAGTCCCTGAGCAATTAGTATATCAATCGTCGGACGGCCCAGATTGATATACACATACATCGGGAGGGTTGTCACGCTAATACGCGATAATTCTCATACGGGAAGCAGGCGAGTGTGAGAGGAGATCGAGTGGACTGGGTTCTGGAGTTGGGTATGTAGGCGTTGAGTAGGATCATGCATTTTGCTTGAATGTGTGTTTACTTTTGGAACATTACCTTTCTTGACTTTAGGTGGTGAGTAGCCCCGCGGGGCGATTGCCCTCTTGTTTAGCTCGCCCCGTCGTGGGACCCCATCTTTTTCTGAGTCGGGAGCGTGAGGGACTGGCTCGTCCCCAAATTTGGATTAGAAGAAAGTCGGGTGTGGGCTGCGGTAGCGTTTAAATGTATTATTAGAATCCCAGGTATTTTTAATATATGTGTTGTATGAGTAAATATTCCAGACTCTTAGAACTGTTTGATATAGTTGGATTCATAGTTGGTATGTTTATATGGATATTGTAGTATGGGCGGCGGATTTTATCCATATTTGTATCATTGTGATTATATTGGTTGGCAGACAGGACATGAGTTTTGTAATTGGGTAGAGCTCTGCCAAAGTGGGCTGCGCCAGATTTTGAAGTGGCGTCGGGTAACCCGACATCCACTTGTATTCCGCGGGTTGACGGATAGTCAACGGACCCCCGGGAAATGGGGCGTCACAAGAAAATTTTCCAGATGAACAGTTATTCCAGCTATCACTCCAAACACCTTGGTATGCTGATATTGTGAACTACTTGGCTTGTGGAATTATGCCACTGAGAATTCATCTGGAGAAAAAGCTAGGGCAGCGGCGGAGTACTACATGCAGGATGACCCATTATTGTTTTTAAAAGGGGCGATAAGTTGCAGAGTGTACGAGAGGAATTTGACCAAGCCAAAGTTTTACAAGAATGTATGCATCTGTATATGGAGGATTGTTTGCAGAGGAGATAAAGCGACCCACAAATTCTCAGTGAGTTTCTTTGGCCTACTATTTTAAGGGCATTTTGAATGGGTGAAGTTATGCGATCAATGCAAAGAATGGAAATATCGACAAAAGGCATGAGATGCCCCTACCCAGTATCCTGGTGATTGCAATTGTTTGATGTTGTGGAGATGGATTTTATGGGGCCTTTCGGCCCCTAATTTTGGAAATATACATACTCCTAGGCGTAGTTATGTATCAAAATGGTTGAAGCGTTAACTTGTCAAGAGATGATGCCAATATAGTTGGCTGGTTTTGAACCATTATAAAATGATTGACCGGCTCATGGCGGAATGGATCGAGCACATTATGAGCTTGGCTTATCATCCTGAACAAATGCGACGGCGAAATTTCTAACAGGGGAGATAAAGAAAGTGCAGAAGCGCGCAAGTTCTAGCATAAGGGTGGTCTTTGAAGCGATGCGTGGAAACCACGGGGCTAACTTAAAGCTAAGATTTGGGATAATAAAAATCTGACTTTATGTTTGGAAAACCTTGTCATCTACCTCTTGAGCTAGAATATAAGCTATTGACCATGAGAAGCTAAGAATTTTGATTTCAAAGGCTGGCAAGAAGAGAGCTACTTCGGTTGAAATGAATTGGAAAGGTTGAGGGATGACTGTGATGTTTTGATCTACAAGGATAAAACAAAAAATGGCATGATCAAAGGAATCTTGAGGAGGGAATTCAAGGCGGGAGTGGTCTTGTTGTTCAACTCGAGACTAAGACTCTTTCCGAGGAAACTTAAATCCAAATGGGTGGACCTTACTCTCTGATGGTATCAAGCACCTGATTTGGAAGCGATGACATGACAGATCATGGGAGTTCAGCGATTCAATGGTCGAATTAAAAGCACTACCTTGGGAGAAAGCAATTGGAAGATTAATCCTTAGTTCTGAATAAGGGAAATTGAAGAAACAGAACAATGGCAGCAGAAAGTCCAGCTAAAGACTAAAAATTGAGCAGCTTTGTGGAAGGCAATCCACATCAGTTTGTTTTAAGTTTTTCTTGTTATAGTTTACAATTTTTGTGTTTACATTTCTATTAGCTTTGTGAAATTTGATTCATATCTGATTTAAGAGTAGGTAAATATTTTTGTTCATTTTGCAGTAAAATGAAAGTTTTACAAAGGAAACATCTACGATCAAACTTCAATCGGCATAGAGACAAAAAGCATTATATTCTTCTGGAATTTTATTTAAAGTTTGTCGATATGGCATGATTGAAAGTTTGGGGGAATTTAATTTGTTAAGTGCTTGAATTTTTTTGAGATGTGAAGCATAGAGTATGAATTTGTTGAATATTTGCATGATAAAGATGAATTGAGTTGCGGGTTGTCTTGATTAGATTTGGACAGAATTGAAATTCTTTGTGAATGATTGTTTAGGAAGACCACAGGAGAATTTTAAATTGTAACCTGATTCTAAAGTTGCAACGAAATGCGGATGTGGAGACAATAAAAGCGGAAAAGAAAGTTGAAAGCAGTGAGCTGGGTCACGACTTAAATAAAAGAAAGGAAGAAAAGAAAGTTGTGACATAAAAATTCCTGTCGTGACCACATTTGGTCGCAACAAAATCTGTAGTTAAACCGAAAAGTCAATTCAATAAAAGAGGAATTTTAAACCTCTCATTTTGGGCGTCCCAGCATTAAAAATAAAACTCATTGAAAATCATAAATTGAAAAGCTTAAAAATCGGATGATGTGAAATAAATTGAGCCAACGATCCACTCCAATTTCAAGGTCAGTTCCAAATTAACCTAAACCTTTCAATTCTGCATCACTCATTCAAAAGTTTGAAATAAATAGTTATTAGTGCGAAGCAATCAATATCTTGATTAAGCGAATTGGTTGATGCCTTTCGATTTCAAGAAATAATCCTAGGGAATTTAATAACTCCGAGAAAAGCGATCAATATTCTCCACGGAATTCAAAGCCTGCATTGGAAATATGTAAAGCATGAATTAGAGCCTCATTCCAATTCCTGCATCGAAATCTAAAAGAAAGAATAAATGGTCTTGTAGTTCCCAAAGAGGCATAAAATCACTATAAAAGGATGGGAGAACAACGAATAAGCAAAAAGGAATGAAGAGAAGGAGGAATGAGAAAAGAAGAGTTCTAGGCTACAAACAGGCTAATGGAATGAATGGAGTCGGAAAACAAACCAATTCCATTCACTATTCCATAAAGCGTATGTAATCTCAAGGAAAGTGGTTGACGGGAAGGAATTGGAAGAAGGGTTAATTAGAACCCATCAACCCGAAGCTCAAAGAAAGGAAGGAAGGGCGCCAATTTGTTGGGCTGACCTTGTGCAACGAATCATCTTAGACAGCGAAGCTAATAGCAGAGGAAGATATAGAGTTTAGATGAAAATAGAAGTTTTCGATTTAAGTATAGTCTTATTTGTAGGGAAAGTAGATTGTACAATATCGAAATTGTTTTGATATTTGAATAAAAATTCTTGTTGACATACAAATTAATTTTTTTTGAGTTCATGAATTGACTTGAAAAATTTTGTGTTCGTGTTATTTTACATTTTAGCATGAAAGAATAAATCTGTGATACGTACAAGGATCAAATAAATTACATTTCTTTCCAAAGACAAAATTTCGGGAAAACAAGTGATATTAAAGCGGAAATTAGGAGTGATGCCTACATTGTTTAAATTGGTATAGATTACAAAAATTGGAAAATGGTAATTCTTGTGGAACAAAGTACTTGGTTTGATAATGTAAGTAGGCATTAAATAAGTACAAGTCTTGAATAAATAATACACTTGGTCCTTTCTAAACTTCTTGAAGAAAGTTTGAGGAATTAAGGGGCATCTTACGGGAAATTAGGGATTGAGAGTCCATAGTCTAGAACTTGTTGGATTATTGATTGAGCGAAATCTTAGGTGAAAGCATTGACAAAGTGACTAGAGAGGCCATCCTTGGCAATTGGGCTTTTCTAAGCCTACCCTCAATATATGCTAAAGCATATTCTCTGATTCTTGATTTGAGCCAAATAAGCCTTATTTCTTGATAAACGACAAGCGAAAACCTAAATTCCCTTCCTTACTGATAATCACCAATTAAAAGAGCCCAATTTATCCCAGTTCGATCACATAAAGTCTACTATAAAGAAATGACAAGTTTGGGAGAAATAATTCCAAATGTTACAATGAAGGAGAATTGAAGAAGTAAAGATCTGAAATTTTTTGAAAAAGGGAATAAGTTTTGTCTTGTGGCTATTTGCCTTGAATAATTAAGCTCGTAGGGTGTTTTAACACCCTAGTACCTATGCTGTTGGTATGGGGTTGCTAGCCCCAAAGTTCTCTAGAGTAATAGAAACTGAAGACAAAGCATTGCCTTATTACAGTAGTAGAAAACAAAAGCAAAAGAGTTGAGAACAAAGAGACTAGCTTGAATAAGAGCATATGGAAATTGAAATTCCATAGAAAATTGGAAAAGATGGATATTAAGATTGTGGAGAAATTAACAAATTGCAAAAGAAGAGAAGAGTAGAAAATGTTTGAAGGAACAAGCACGAGAGAAAATGTAGGCTTGGGTGATTTGCAGCAAATTTTCAGTATCTACCCTATTACCTAAGCCTAATAACATTACAAGCACGAAGAGACCTCATTGATCTTGAAGGTTGAATTTACCTACATTAGTGGAGATCAATATGAAAAACAAGCCTATGGGACTTTGACAAACAGTCTGAAAACTCCCATAAGATCAACTAAATTCAACATGAAGATAAAAAGGATTGAAGACACACTTTTACACACAGAATAAGACTTGGTGGATATTTGTTAAATACATTTATTTGCAAGGAAATTTGCGATAGAAGTGTACCATTTCTTATTCTTGGATCGAATGGGGAAATTTAAAGCGATGCGGCATCTCTTGTTTAAAGATTAGGAAGGTGGAATGAAAGAATATTAAGAATGAATTCGGAAAAATGTCCTTAAAAGATTTTAAGCTTATTTGTTTGACGACAAACAATTCTTCTTTCTCTTTGCAGGAGACAAACAAAATATTGGATGAGGAATTTGATGAGTCAAAAACTCATTAGATTTTTAATCCATTTTTAAGTATATTACGAATTAAATGTTGATTTATTTGCGAAATGTGGATCTTTATAGGCTCATTTGGGAAAATACATGCAAAAGCCATTCAAGCGAAGCGAAGAAAACCGACCTGCATGAGTGAAGTCGCGAGGTGAAAGCGAGGGGTCGCGGCGAGTAGTTCGGTCGGTTCCAGTCACGACATCACCCGATTTCATGCTGAGGAAGAAATAGAAGTCTTAAACAGTGAAGTCGCGACTTGAAGAAGAGATTGAACAAAGGAAGTAGTCGGGACTAAAGAAATATCAAGAAAGAAATCCATGTCGTGACACCACTGCGATATCGCGACACCATGAATCTGGCGGGGTCGTGACATCACTTTCAGGTGTCGCGACGTGGATCTGTCGATAAACCCATGAGAAGTCCAGCGAATAAAGGCGTTCTCGTAGTTTTTAATGAAAGGTTCCAATTGAGGTCGCGACATGAAAACGGGAACTGAAGTCTTGACAAGAAAACTGAAGTTGCGACCATTTAATGATCACAAACCGCAAACGATGTCGCGACCACTAATTTAGGTCTCGACTTGGAGAAGAAGAATAGCGAGGCAATGAGGTCCACGACATCACACCTTGAGGTTGCGACTTAGAATAAAGGTGGGGAAAGAGAAAAAGCGGTTGCAACAAACGAGGTTGCGACCCGAGGAAGAAAAATGGGGCGACCAAAGTGCGACATCACCGGAGGTCGCGACATAACATTAAAACCTATGAAGGGTGAAGACCACCAACACAATTGCGACCGGAAAGAAAGTCCGCAACATGAGTCATTGCAAAAGAAAAGTGGTGCATGACCTAAAAGCTGGCACTGTTGCAACTCGGAAGCCGGAAAGAGAGAAAATATGATGTCACAACATAGAGCGTAGTGTGACATCAACTGCGGAGGAATAATTAGCAAAATGATGTCACGACTACAGCGAGTTCTTATTATTGATCAATAGGTTCTGAAAGCTAGTCATATTGAAGAAACAAGGTCGCGGCCAGGCCCGAAGTATCGAGGAAATTCATCTTCAGCGACATCAACTTGAAGTCGCGACAGTGAGCAGAGTGAGCTTTTCTTTGGAAATTCACTGGAGCTTTTAGAGTTGACCCAATTATTTTACAGTGTAAATGAAACTGACTTGAGAATAGTAAAGTAAGCTTCCGTCTTCCCACTTTGCCCCGAAAAAGGGAAAGAGGAACTGGTGTATAGTTTAGATTAGATTTTATTTCTTTTTATTTTAGTTTATTTCTTTAAGTTTGAATACTTGTTGTGCGACGAGTAGAGTTAGTTTTATTTTATATTTATTTTTCTTAGTACTCTTTGCTGAAAATTTATGAATTCTAGACAAATTCCCGGTCGTTCTTCTCGATTTTATTGCAATTACCGGTGGTTGTCGTGATCGATTACTCCATTCCTTAATTCGCAATGCAGTAATCAGGGTGCGACTCTACGCTGATTTGATTGTTTAATTCTGATCTTTCTTGCTAAATATGGAGAACTACTTTGGGTTCGGTTTACTTAATTAGTGTCGTTGAATTGATAAGTTCCCTGATAGTAGTAGAGATACGGTTGAGAGAATGTATCTTGCTCTGATATCCAGGATGCCCTCTGAGTGACATAGGGGCGAATTCTACGAGGTGAGTATTCTTTTACGGGTATCTTTAGACTACGGGTGTGACTATTTGAGCTCTGAGTTCGTTTTGATAAATCCCAATTCGCTCATGGTGAAGTTTGAGGGTGTATTTTACAATATAAATAATCAAAGAGTTCACCAGCAATCTAAAGGTAAGTTCTAACTCCGTGTTAGCTTAGATCTAATCAAGGAAAGGAATGACAGATAGATCTGGAGGTTGAGCCACCCGATTAAGTGGTAGAAGGCTTTGCGAAAATCACGAGAAGGAAAAGCAAAGGTCTGCTTTGTCGACGGAAATGGGTGTAAGTATCGAGAGAGGAAAAATACGGATCTTGAAGAGAATTTGGAATCTGGTGAAATTTGGTTGGATCTTGTCTTCGAGAGAAGCAAGGATATCTAACAGTGAATATGGAGAAATCGATTCAACATTAGGAAATCTTGAGCCAGAAACCAGGATCAATCGCCGCGACGAAGAGCAGTGTACTTTGATCTTGGAATTATTGTTCTGTATGTATTTCATTGATGATTTTCGTTTCTCACGAAGCGGTTCAATCAACTTTATAGATACAATTTATTTTTATTCATTTACTTTTGTTTAGCTTAGTTTGATAATATTCAATAGTATAGGATCTTTAATTTTTGTTGTTTAGATAAAACTTTCCTTTATGAGTTCTTAATAGTCGAATAGTATGGAATTTTAGTAGTTGGGGTAGTTTGATCTTTAATTCGTTTGCCAATCTACGTGGGAATGATGGACTTACATTCAGATTTTACTACTTGTATGACCTGTGCACTTGCAGTGTCATAGACTTGACCCTTATTTTTAAATCATGAATATTAAGAGAAGATTATTTTAACAAGCAAACTTATCCAAAGTGACATGGATGCAAGAGAAGTGTAAGGTTCTTGTAACTATGTTAATTTGAGGGGTCTTTAGTCTATATAGAAAAAGGCAAACATATGGTTGGCCAGATTGGGAATGTTTTCTGTCGCGACCGAGTATTTTTATGTCGCACGACTAGAGTTAGTCAAAACAAAGGTTTCACGTGGCAAAGGATATTTATGTGACAAAGTGTGTGCAAATGGAGAGGTTTTGTGTTGTGACGAAGCAATTCTATGTCGTGACATAGTTGGCGGTGGAAGATTTTCTCGTGGTAGGTATTTTAGGTGTGACGAGAGTTAGCCAAGGCAAGGAGAAATTATGTCGCGACAGCGTAATTATATGTTGCGATAGAGTTGGCCAGGGTAGGGAGAAATTATGTCGCGACAAAGGATTTTGTGTCGCGACAAAGCTGACAACGACACAGGTGCTTTATCGCCCTGAAGAGCGGTAGCGATTAGGATGCATACGATAAATTGCCAGCGATAGAAGTGGAGTCGTGATTGAGTTGGGTGGTGGAGGTGATATTGCAACGCTATATGGCATAATTAGTCCACGATAGGGTCGGCGACGGCAACAATGCTGGTGAGCTGACGAGGCCTTCTTGGCGTGCGGACCGGGCCCGACGCTTCGCCTGGCGAACACGGGCTCTTGCGCTCGAGGATGGCATGCGACAAAGGAGGTATGTCGCGACATAGAATCTCTGTCGCGACAGACTTGTCCAGTAGCCAAAAAAAAAAAACCCTTGGATTTGAGGTGTCACAGCTTGGTATCAGAGCATTGGTATACGAATACCTAGGGCTTGATGGACATGCATCACATTTGATACCATCTTCACAGCTTGGTATTGGAAGCGATTTATCTGGCTACAGGATTTCGATGGGCATGGGTTTAGATCATGCATTCATTGTGCATTTTGATGAATTAATGTGATGTGTTTGCATGGAAATCATGTTGTATATTAGATCATTATACATAATCGATTGTATATGGAACACTAGGGTTGGAAAACATAACCTTAGGGGTTCAAAAAAACAAAATGAACATGATAGTTCAGGAATTGAGTTGAATTGTATTAGTGTTTGGCATTTAGCACCACTAAGGAAAAAGGATGAACGGTGTAGTTCATGATGATAAAGTCTATTAGTGGTTGGCATGTGCACTACTAGTTAGACTGAGATAGAAATTTGATAACCTTATTTCCATTTGACATGTGTAGATGGCAAGTCAGGGACAAGGACGTAGAGGTCGTCCACGGGGCGATAGTAAACCATCACCCGTTTTTTACCAGCAGGCCTTTATAGAGGCTATGGGCGATGCGTTTACCAGTATTGCACTGGCTAGTGTAGCGGGGGGTCAAGGAGGGTCAAATAACCTCCAGTCGTTTAAGGCACATCATCCTCCGACATTCACGGGATGAGGGGATCCGATGGTGGCTGACCATTGGTTCTGACAGATTGAAAAGATATTGGTGGCTATGGAAATCACCTCTAATGCGATAAAGATTAGACTAACGGTATTCCAGCTAGAGGGTGAATCCCAAGTATGGTGGGGTTTGGTAAAGACCTCGAGGGACTTAGAGGCAACGACTTGGCCAGAGTTCCATGAGCTCTTCATGAGCAAATATTTTCTGGCAACTACCAGAAATGCAAAGGCCCGGGAGTTCCTAAAGCTAAAGCAAGGAACGATGACAATGATGGAATACGTGGCTAAGTTCAGAGAGTTAGCCCGCTTTTGTCGACGACATGTGGCGCATATGGCTACGCGAGGAAGTTCGAGGGATGTCTGGGTTGTCCATCCGGTAAGATTGTAGATTTCTTACAAGATGGACTTTATGGCCGAGATGACTATGGCCATAGAGAGAGATAGATGATGCACGGAGCATTCGAGATCTGAGTCGCTGGCGTGAAGGAAGAAGAGATTGACCTTCTTAGTTCGGAAAAGAAGGCCTGAAGGCTGGTTATGAGGTTTCAAGGGCCGGTGTGGTTATCGGGGCTAAGGCCGTGCAGGCTCCTAGCCGATCGGGGCCAGATGACATGTTTCCATTGCCATCGCTTGGACATATGAGAGCGGGATTACCCTCGAGAGACGGGGATCGGGGTTTTGGGGCGGCCTGATCCCCAGTCGCATCGATGGGAGAGTGCGAGAGATGCAGTATGTTCCTTCTTACCCCGGCATGGGCCAGAGGAACCACTATCAATCCTAAGGTGTTGCCTGGCGCCTTCGCTACGCCAGGCCGGCGAGGCGGAGTGGCGTCGGTCGAGACGGGGCTCCTGGCCGGGACGCCCGAGGGACTGAGGGCGTTTCTACAGTTGTACCACTTAGAAGCCCAGCTAAGCCCGGATCAGTCGATTATACGGGGTATGTTTAACATCTCGACTATGGCGGCTTGATATTGTTTGATTATGGTGCATCGCATTCATTTATTGCTGCATCATGTGTGAGAGAATTGGGCATAGAGGTTGAGACCTTAGAAAAGTCGTTGTATGTAAGCTCTCCCCTAGGAACTAGGGTGAGTGTGGATATGATATGTCGGGGTTATGAGTTAGAGATCTCCGGGATTTTACTCACTGTGGACCTGAGGGTCATGGACATGTCAGAGTTTGATGTCATCCTTGGGATGGGCGAAGTTGTGGCACACCCAGTGATCATTGATTGTGAACATAGGAGTTCTTGCCTCTGTGACGGTATTCGAGTTACGCTTCAAGGGGACAAGCACGATGTCTTACCCCATACTGTGTACGACTCCAGATGGCACAAATAGTTGATGGGTTGGCTAGCAAGCCTTACCTTGGAGAACGAAGTGAGACAGGACTTGGATCTGCCTCGGGTAGTTTGTGAGTATAAGGATGTTTTTCTAGAACTCCTTTGTCACGAGGGATGTAGACTTCTGTAATGAGTTACACCCTGGTACATCGCCCATTTCTATGACTCCGCATAGGATGGCGATCGAGTTGAGGATTACGGGAACTCAAGGTCGGATCTGGGAATTGTTGGACAAGGGCTTCATTAGGCCAGAGCACTTCACCGTGCCGGGCACCGGTTACATTTGCTAAGAAGGACAAAACCCTTTGACTGTGCATTGACTACCTACAGTTGAACAGGGTTACGATCAAGAATCGGTATCCATTACCGAGGATAGATGATTTGTTTGATCAATTGAAAGGGGCGCGAGTCTACTCCAAGATAGACCTTCCCACCGGTTATCATCAGTTGAGAGTTAGGGAGGCAGATATCCCTAAGATAGCGTTTAAGACGCGGTACGGGCATTTCGAGTTCATAGAGATGCCTTTCGGATTGACGAATGCACCAGCAACATTCATGGATCTCATGCATAGGGTATTCCAACCCTATTTGGCTCAGTTTGTTGTGGTCTTCGTTGATGACATCTTGATCCTCCCGAGTCTAAGGAGCATGGGGATCATTTGAGGGGATGGATTACGAGTCTGAGACATCGGTTGTATGCCCAGGATTCGGCAAATGTAGATTTTGGCTTGTGAGGTGAGAAGTTCTTAGGACACGTTGTGTCGATTTAGTGTTTGGTGAGCCACTGAGAAGATTAAGGCTATTTTGGGTGGGAGAAGTAGAAGTTAGTCTTTAGAATGCGTGATTTCTTGGGATTGGCGAGAATGCTACGGGAGGTTCATTGAGGATTTCTCCTGACTAGCAGCACCTATGATAAGATTGACCCGGAATGAGGTCAAGTTTGAGTGGAATGACCTGTGTGAGAAAGCATCCTAGGAATTGAAAATGAGGCTTACTTTAGCCCCTATTTTGATAGTCCCAGAACAGGGATAAGGGTACACAAATTATTGTGATGCCTCAAAGGACGGGCTAGGATGTGTTTTGATGCATCCGAGAGGGTAGTAGCTTATGGTTCTTGGCAGTTGAAGAATCATGAGCGGAATTGCCCCACACATGATATGGAGTTGGCAGCCATTGTCCTTGCCTTAAAGATATTGCACCACTATTTGTATGGTGAGCAGTTTGATGTATTTTAAACCCTGAAGAGTACACGAAGTATATTTTCACCGCGGCGGGACCTCGGCAGAGTGCGCAGAGTGGATGGAGTTTACGAAGGGTTATGAGCTTCACTTTTCATTACCATCTTGGTAGAGCAAAATGTGATGATTGATGACTCGATCGGAAGTCCGCAGTCTTAGCTGGTATCATCACCGGGAGTGGCAAATGCTCGAGATTGTGGGACAGTTTGGACTACAGTACAATGATTAGGCTCAGGGTATGTTGGGGAGTTTAATGGCTACGCCTTCCCTCCTGAGCAGAGTGATTGAGTCCCAGGGGCAGGTCGTAGAGATAGTGTGGCACGCCGGGAGGCTGACCCGTTTGGCGGGTCGAGGCAGAGTCGGGGTTGCTCTGTGTCCCGCCGATCACCTTGCTCAAATCATTTATCAAAAACACGTCATAGCGTTACACTTCGATTAATCATAAAATCCTTTTCAAATATGCGGAAGTGTTTTTAAAGGGGTAAGCCCATTGCATTTCATTCATGGAAAATGATTACTATAAAGGCATATCAAGCCTTTTCGAATGATTTACAAAATAGATATTCCAGAGTTGAAATTGTTTTTACAAAATATCAATGTTCAATAAGAATATACGGTGAATGCATATGTCGAACATACTTGGTTATTCTTTCTTTATGACTCGCTCCCTCGATCTTGCTTTTTTGCTCTGTTCAATCGGTACTGCGCATAGATAAAACTACACGCTAAGCATTTTCATGTAGTGGTTCTACTCCCCAATTCCATTCTCGATTTCAGTTTAAATCAAATCATGCAATTTTACTAAACAAACTTTCAGATCTTTTTGGATGATCAATGTCAATACAATACATATACTTATTTCATATACAATCATTTATGGTTCATTGATCAAATCCAAATATGCACTTCCATATGCAATAGTCATTGATAATCCGTCATGCGTTTCCTGATATACTTTTTCATTTCAATTCGCAATCGTGCTTTTCGAATTCCAATTTGTCACAATCTCGACTCAATTCAATTCGGTTTGCCTTAACAAATTTAACCTATGTTTTTCGATATCTGAGGATATTGGAATCCATAGGCACGATCCCGTTGGGCTGCGAGGTGAAAGCAGTTTTATAACGATACGGTCATGTTGGAAATTTCTTGTTTGGTTATTAAAAAATCAATTAGTGAACACTCTGGAGTATGGTCCGTTGAAATTTGTTGATCGGAGTGACACATCAATACTGTCGTTCGCGATCTTGTTATTTTGACCCCTGATGGTATACCAATCTATCCTTCATACGAACTAAACGGTTAACATTCAATTAAGGGCGTTCAAATATTTTATAGCAACATACAGTACAATATGTACATTTGTATAAACGGTTCATGTAACGCCCCGTCCCGAGAGAGTGTACAGTACATGATACTGTAGGGGTGTATAAGAGCACCAAGTGTCACATAGTAGTATTTTGGAGACTAAAGTAGGAAATGAAAGTTTATGGAACCCGGAATTATATAGTATTAAAACAAAGTGCAATTGTCATTTAACAAAAAGGATATGGAAATTAGAATCAAGAAGATGGTAGGCTAAAATAGAAATAACCAAAAGTTGACTTGCAATATTAAGAGAAGGAGGACCAATTGGCGATTAAAGGGAAACATGAGGAGTATAAAAGTCCATGAGACAGGCAAGAAACTCATTTTGGTCTCGTTTCTAGAGGAAATGACCCAGTGGAGAGAGAGGAGTGGACGAGGAAGAGAGGAAAGAAGAGGAGGAAGAAGAAGAAGAAAGAAGAAGGAGAAGGAGGGACGAGGTCAAAAATCGGTATGGAATTCTTTATGTTTGGATTTTTTGATATGAATCTAGGTTTTGGATGAAGATTTGTTTCTCCTTTAATTACGGGATTTGTCTGAAAGAGCCCACGTAAACTCTTGAATTGTTAGGGTTATGAGTAAAACTACAGATTGGGAAAATAAGCGTGGAATCGTGAATTATATGATGTTTAAAAGGGTGGTGGATCTAGGTTGAGTTCTTGGATTTTTCACTGAGTTTTGAGGTTTGAAGTTCCATAACCTCATTTTGATTGTTGTGGAGTTGTTTTTAGATGAATTCCATGTAAATTCTTGAGGTAAAATGAATTATAAGTTGTATGATGTTAATTGGTAGCAAAAAGTGGCAAAAATGGAAGCAAAACACAAATTCTGGAAAAAAAATTTCAAGGGCTATCTGGTTCTTGAGTACGGAATGCTCTGTTTTTCTGTTCGACCCGATTACTAAATATTTTGGCCATAACTTGCTCATTTCTGATCAGATTTGAGTGATTCAAGTTGATGGATTAAAATAGACTTCAAGAAAATCATACATATAATAGTCATCATCAAATTCTGATTATAGAGTGGCCTAAAAATTCCTCAAAGTAGGACCATATATATAAGCCATTTATCTGGATTCTCGGTGCGAGAAATCTTTCTGTTTTTACATTTCATTAGTTTTCATATTTTGACCATAACTTGCTCATTTCTGATCCGATTTGAGTGATTCAAGTTGCTAGTTAAAATAGACTTCAAGAGAATCATATATATAGAAATAGGAATCGTCAAATTCTGACTATAAGTGGCTAAAAATTCCTCGAAAGTAGGGCGTGTGTAAGCCCTTTATGGTTCGATTTTGAATATAGATTGGCGGTTGTTTTGGGCCGTAACGTGAGTTTCGGTACTCGATTTAAGGTGATTCCAATTGGGAGAAGAACCATATATATATTTAAATAGTACAAAGGAGACTAATGTCAAATATGAAGTTAAGACCCTGGAAAAATGGTAAGCCACAAACTGTCCCTAGTGTAATCGGTAAATGGACTAGTTGGCATGAAAATGCCATAACTTTAGTTAGGATGACCCGGTGGATTGATTCAATTCCTAAATGGAAATAGATTCATAGAGGAACAAGAAAAGGATTTGAATTGAGGGCATTAAGGTCATTTTGTAAAGAAAAAGGTAATTTGGTAATTTCCTTGATTATGTATTTTTTTTTTTTAAGTATGGTTAAATGGGATTTAAGTGAATGTGATGTGGTTGGGTGAAAATGAATGTGTATGGTGGATTAAATGGAAGTTATGGTTAATGGTTAGTTGTGGTTTTTCTTAAAAAGGTGAAAGGACTATCGGACAGGGAAACGGGAATTCGGCCGGGAAGCCAGCGGGTTAGGCGGTGGCTGTGAGTAAAAATGATGTTTTAATTGAGTTTTAAAAAGTGAATGATTTTGATGTTAAAATGAAAAGTTTAATGTAAATGTTATACATTGCCTAAATGAAAAGTTTTGATGTAAATGAAAAATTTAATGTACATGTTTATCTTGCATCAATATATATATATATATATTTATATTAAATTATATATGTATGCATATGTTAAGACATTATGAAAGTTTAAAAATGTGTAAAGAATGCATATGTATATTTGCATATATATATATATGAGTTTTCATGATAAAGTAAAGGATTTAAAATGGATTTATAAATGTATTTTGATAAATGTTTTCTTGATGGATTTACCTAACCCCCATATGTATTATAGCGATATCGTAGGGTACCTTAAGCGTGTAAGGATTTAGAGGGGGTAAAGTTATAGGTTACTAGCGGGGAGGAATTAGGTGTCTAGAGTAATATCCTTACACGTGATAAGGTGCTATGGTGGAACCTATGCAAGCGTGAGTTTCTCACTTAGCGTAGTGGTTATAATTTGGAATGACATCCCCTCATAGTCGTGCCGGAGGCGTCGTGTGTTTATCCTGGGTTCCATCGAGGAAAGAAGAAGAAAGAAAGAAAGAAGAAAGAAAGTTTAAGGCATAAATGGATTTTAATTGTATAAAAGAAAGTTTAAGGCATAAATGGATTTTTAATTGTATAAAAGAAAGTTTAAGGCGTAAATGGATTTTAATTGTATAAGTATGTATTACTTTGCACAGTATATCACGAAAATGGTATCTTAATGAAAATGTACACTCAGCGGGCTCCTTTGAAATAATTCTTTTCCATATGTTTCCAGCTGTTTTGGGATCCGAGACCGGGTGCGGCCGTGGAAGTATCCTCTTTGTGCGATGGTCGAGGCCATCGAGGAGACGACGCATGTGAACTGCATTGTATAAATAGTTTGCATATTTTATATGTCGAATACTTTGTCATATATATATATGCATATATAGAGATATTTTGAAAAGGAACTACTTAGGCGGTCGGCTTAAGTCCGGCACAAGCCCAATCTTTTGATAAAAAAAAATGCATGGAATTGAAGGAGTTTAGAATGTTTTGATAATTGAAATGAATATATGTATATGTGTATATATTGGGTTGATTGAGTTGTGGACAAGGAGTCTAACAAGGGAAGTTGAAAATTGGAAGATTGAAGTGTTTTAAATGTTTCGCGGGTTTTTGTAAATTTGGGAAGGGAAGTCAGAAGCAGAGGAAACTCTGGCCGATTTTCTAAAATCTAGAGTGTTTGAAAAAACAAGAAAGAAAAGAAAAATTTACTTAAACACGCATTGTGTTTTAAAGATATGTTAAGGATTGTAAAGGGGTTCAGCTCCATGGTTTTGTTGTTGTTTTTGGGAAGGATTTCTGTCTATCCATTGGGTGGGAGGAATCCCCTCGGGTTCATGAGGTTAATCCGGGTCGGGATCCTTCAGTTCATTTTCAATACTCATGCAATTTTCATTTGCAAACCTTTCACAATCAATTTCTTTAAATCAATTAAAACAATTCAATATGGTTTTCTTATGCAATTAGAACAAATAGTTCAAATCTTGCGGCTTGAGAATAGGAGAAGATAGAACAAGCCAAATCTATTTGCTTTGATTGATCTTGAAATCTCAGAGAAGCTTCAATGCGGGCTTTCCTCCTCGTCATTACAATTCACCAAATACATGAAAATCACATAATATTAGGTTGTCTGGAGTTTTGAAAATTGGGGTTTATGTACTACACATACCACCTTCACTTGAAAAATTTTCTGGGGACACATGAGCCATAATTTGCTCATGCTTTCTTCAAGAAAATTTTAGCTCTATGAGTCTATTTTTAGTATGAATTAGAATCATCTCATTTGGATCACCCAAACTCAAGTTACGACATTTGTTCAAACTAGTAAGTATACTTATCATCGATTTACTATTATTTATTCCCAAATTTCAAGATTCTTAACTCCTGAAATTGGTAATGTTTTTTCTACTCACTTGAATCTATGGTTCTAGGGTTTCCTTCTCAACTGGAATCATCCAATTTGGATCCTGAAACTCAAGGTGTTACTTTACATCCAGAATACTCAAATTTTCATGAGTCAGTATTCTTACATAAGCTCCACTTTAGAAAAATTTCTAGACTTTAGGTTACAATTTGCATACACTTCAGTAATTAATTGTTCCTCTACAAGTATATTTTGCAAATTTGAATCACTCAATTTGGATGAGTGAAACTCAACTTATGGCCAAAACACTATAACATTAAAATGGGGCATAAACTTATAGGCTACCCAAGCTCTCTTGTTTAAAAGCCCATATTTAGAGTCTTAGGCTATAATTTGCTCTAATAGTCCATTCTATAAATTTTATGGAGCTTATCTCGTATGGTTATTTGCAAATTAGAATCACTTCATTTGAATGAAGTTATAACTTAATCTATATTAAAAACAAGAATATAGATGTCTTTAATGAAAATTTTGTGACATTTCCTTTGAAAATCCAACATTTTCCCTTTTTGCAAACCTCCTCCAAACTAAATCCAAACCAATATAAGGCTAAGAAGCTGAAAATCTCAAGCTGAACTAAAACCATCCAAGAGCACTTTTATACCACATTTGGGGTTTTATTCAAAGCCCAAAACACCAGTAGAAAGGGGGGTTGGGTTGGTTTTTCTTACCTTTAATCCCTTTCAATCTTCAATGCCAAGCTTTCTTCAACTTGATCTCTTAAGCTCTTGCTTTGTGGAGCAGAATCACATATCTGCTTCTGACCACACAGCTCTCCTTCCTCTCTCTCACCGTTTTGCTCAAAATGAGCTTCCAGGGCTTACTTGGTCTTAAATATCCATGTCACATAAGACCTTGTTTTTGGCCTTCTTTAAAAATCATTTTTAGGTTTAAAGTTCTCCTAATTGTTAGCTTGCCCACTATTTGTCTCTATTTGCATTTAAATTCTCATTAATCACAGTTAGACATTTCTTCTTTCTAACTTATGACCCTTAGGTCCTTATTTCACAATTTCCAAATTTTGCAATTTTTCACTTGGGTTTATTTCCGGGTTCAATTAATTTCTCATTTTAGCATTTAATATTTGCATTTGGTTTTTAGCCATATAATAATTTAATCAACATTCATTTAACAATTCCTGAAAAATACCAAAGTTGGCTCAATTTATACCCGAAATATATAATAAAATTATAAAAAAAAAATTCTAGGGTATTTTTAGGGCGTTACAGATAGTGTCCATTTGGGACCGGGTACAGTCAAGTACGGGTGACGAAGGTTGGGCCATCCACACATATGGTAGTCATCGGTATAGGAGGCGGGTTGTGGTTCCCCAGTTGACAGATCTGAGAGAGGAGATCCTTAGAGAGTTCCATT